>CACRXP010000016.1:651859-662720 GCA_902702965.1 Spirometra erinaceieuropaei
CGCCTGATTGTGTTTCCGGTCCTAGCTGGTGGTCAGGGTTGTGACTGGCAGAATAAAAGCAAACAAGCCAAGAACAGTACTGTATCAATCTACCTCCCAGAAGCTGTCGTCTCCTTCTGCTATCATAGCTCGGCCGAGTTCGGCCTGATAGGTGATTGCCTGTTCGTGACCTTTGCACCCATACGGAGCTTGTTTGCTTCGGAAAGCCAATGGATTGGTGTGCGCCCATTCCTGTGTGAACTTTTTCGGAGTGTATGCCCACTTTATCGGGCCTGAAGCGTTTTCAGGCTTACGGAAGCTACTGATTTCCTGCAAGACGGACGCATTCGCCAAAATGAGAGGTGACAGTCATTGGAGTTATGTCTGTGTCGGGGAGCCGATGCACACTGAAGTATTTCGATATGGGTAAAGATTCGAGGTCCAGATATTGTATCGCGTTCATCATCCCCGAAGAAGACGAAGAAGAAGATAGGGCGCATTCATGGACCGAGTTATATTTGTACTGACGTTTCAGAAACCCTCTTTTTTTCATCATCAGAGTAATGTGTTGACAGTTCCTGCTGGTCTTGATTGCGTCAGCCTTGATACCTGCCTGGTATTATATCCGTGCGCGAGGCACGAACTATGACCTGCCCGTTCTCCGCCGATTAGCGTTGACCTCTCCATGATCGACCGCCGGTGGGCTCCTGCCACTAATGACCCCTTTGCGGCCGTCGTAATTGTTGGCGAGCCAGCATGCTTGTCGGCCTCCCCCTCGTCACTCAGCGGACTGATCACTTGTTGGGGCTCATGTGAGTTGATCTCAGCCTCATGGGCGTCGCGGTGAGATGGCGTCCCATGCTGGTCACATGACCCCCGGCCGACTTCTCTCCCACTTTCTGCTGACATCGGCTGTCGGCCACGCGTCACTTTGCTCGACTGTCCTGATGGCCTTGTCCGCACTGATTCGAGCCTTGTGCGTAGCGCCTGATAGGCGGGATGCAGATCTATGGCTCTGTTGATTGTGCCAGTCGAGTTGGTCCTCGACTGCACTGCTAGCAGACTCCTAATCAGAACAAAGATGACACCACAAATGCCGTTTCCGGATTTTTTTAATTTTTGAAAGTTCTTATTGCCCAAATCGTATCCGGACATATTCCCTCTATTTTTTAAAATCGATCAAGCTTTCACTGTGAAAGATGGTGGGGAATCGTACCCCAGAGTTTTACCCGAGCTTGCGGGTATTTAATACGGGTTCTTTTGTGGAAAATTCTGGCGCAGTTTTGAGGACTGAATCCCTTCATCACGATTTCATGTTCTCGAAATCAAATGAGTAATATCATCTCGTGATGAATAACTGACGCGGTGCGCATTCCGAAATGATATAATGAAGAAGAGAAGGTTCTTCAGAAAATTGGCTTGTACTCGTGAATTTTTAAGTTGCTGTCACTAACTTGATGAGCTTTCTTTTTACCATAATTTCGTGCTGCCTACTATATTGTGAGATTGTACAAAGACTTACCGGTTCCCTGACCTCAAAGACCAAACAGCCGCGACTTAATTCTAGGAAAGGATTATCTTTCCTTTATTTCTGTAAAAAGCGGCTTGCCATATATTCCATTAGGAGTAAATCGTTAGCCTAATACTTCAAACGAATTCCCTATTGTAAGGATACCTTATGCTCAAACTAACAGCCTCATGCGTGCGGATATATACGCACTTCTCAAAAATGTTTTCTTAAAAATGCTGTTTGTGCTTATTATATTTGCATGGAAAACTGCCCACGGGAAATTGCACAGTTTCCTCCCTCTAGGCATCCTTCTGTGGTTAGTTAAGTCGATTAATTTAACCACACATAGCTCAGGGACTGTACAGATAGGTTGTTTCTCTCCAAAAGACGAATAAAATGATCGAAAATTTCTCGGATATCGGCGGTTTGTGAATCAAGTCCAGTTAAATAATCCGTTCTAAGAACCTGGGTTATTTAATGAGATAAGTCAATATGAAGTTACTTAAGCGGATACGGTGACCTGATTTTATAATGCTGAGGACGACCGTTGGTCTAGGAGTTTTCATCTCGTGAAACGTAATAATTTTCCTGTGTTGAAGACAAAACACCTTAACCTTCAGGTTGAGGAGTGCTGAGCAGATTTCAAATGCCCTTCGTATTTCACGAATGAGGGCGAAAGTTCGAGCTCCAGGTGTGTGTATAAGTGAGGGAGAAGGATAGTCGAGCACAGGACCCTTTCGTTTATTGTTCTGAGCTTTCGAACTCGTGTAGGAGTCCATCTTCAGAGATAGTAACAGCAACGGAACATATGACAGTTACAGGGTGTGTAAGCCAATCATCGACCGACGGCGCAAGACCGAAGGCGACTGCGCAGGGCTCTGTACGCCGGCGCCAAATCGGTAAATCGATTGACTGACTGGTATTTACTGGAGTCAATTTGTAGTTGCCACAGGATTTCACATAGACCTTGTTTGACCCTCCGCAAGTTATCCTAGCAGTGGAATATACTCGGGGACGGAGAAGTGGCTCGCCGAACAGCTTTATTGTACCTACTGAGGTTTCGTAAAACTTTCTCGGCTAGCCATTGTCAAGGCGTCAAACGAACAAAATTGAACAGAGGTTCATGTGACCCGCCGATCTTTTCTGCCCTGAGCTGATATATCTTCTTCTTCTTCCTTTTGCTGATTCTTGGGCGTTGAATGGATACAAGGCGAGCTTGACAGCTAATTAAGTCGTGAGTCATCACCTCGATGGAGGGTGATTGAGACTCTGCAGGAGTGATTTGGTCTGGTAGGTCTTTTGCTGGCTCAGGGGGCGTGTTCCTTGTCAAGCAGTGTCTGATCTGTTTTCGTAAGTTCACAGCGGCCGTCATGCCTTGGTCATGCCATGTATACACTAACGCAGTTGTAGGGAGGTCAAGATGCCCGTTGATGTAGATGGCATCTTAATACCATTCCTTAAATGTGAGCCAACAATAGTTGTCCGGTTCAACGGCCGTATTTGCAGTCCTCATAATTAGAGCATATTTTTAGACACCAGTCGGAGGTGCGGTAAGTGTCATCACGTCTCTTGTTTGAATCAGACAGTGACTGATTGTTCCCCAGTGTCTATTAGTTATGCCTACCCCGGTGCGTTTTAACAGTCGAGGAGCTGTCTTGGAATGAGTCTCCAGACTTCGAACTGCTGCTCCTGTTCTAAATGACATTTGACAGTGGTGAGCCGACCAGAGTTTCTGAAACGTCAGCGCTATAATAAATTTGTCTCAATGGTCCATTTCTTCTTCTTCTTCACAAATCATCACCCCAAAGCTCTCAACTACCCCAGCCTGAAGAGTATACACTTTTATTAGCTAGACGAGCCTTCACTTCCTTCGCTGCAAAACTCTATGTCCAGAGGCGGTTGATAGTACTGGATTAGTTTTAATTTTCCTCCACCCCTCCCCGGCACCACCTTGGCCAACCGCTGGTTACTTCAAACGCGCGAACGAAATGACAGTGCTCAAGTGATTAATAATGTTAGGGTCCTTTCAAGTCTCAAAGCTTTTAAAATGGATTAAGTTTTGCCACCCGCAAACACACTCACACACACACTCTGCAAATGCAGTTAGAGGTGGGCGCATGACATTTTCGAGTCCGACTTTTTAATTTCAGCCGAGTGCCAAATTGTTGCCGCTAAGGTATGCGCAGAGTCCCCCAAACACGCCTAATCAAGTCCCTTGAATGCGCTTTCAACTGGAAATAAGTAGATATGCTTACATTTGTACCTTTGTGATAGTAAAACATAATCTCCAGTTAATTCAGGTACTTTGCTGCATATATTTTTGGCTGACAGTATCTCAAAATGTCCACAACATTTTGAAGAATAAATATACCGCCAATGAACGCCCTGAATAACGTCGGAAGGACGTTCATTGGCTAGGTTGCGGGGCACGTTCGTCCCCTTGGGGTTTCAGACTCCAACTAGAGCCTCTTAGGCGGTCGCATTGCAACTAGTTTGAGCAAGACTGGCTAACAACGATTAACAAGGCTTAATGTGATTAATAATAAGACGAAAGACGTTACCATAAACATCATGTAGGAAGAATTGGACGGAAGGTTAACACAAGTCGCAGTCACTAGTAGACTGAGGCGAGAAGATTACCAGGGCTATTTCAGATTGCCCACATGGGCTAGCGGCTTGCATAGGTCTGGTTTCTCCTGCTCTATATAGGCCGTTTCTAAGTAGCGCAAGGTTCGAGTTGCACGCGCTTGTACAAATACTCGAAAAGCTGTTTTTAGGTCGAAAGCGTGACCGCTACCTAAAAGATGTTTTGTAATGCTTCGTTCGTCTACCACGAAACATCTGTTACATAACGGTCATGCTGTCGAACTTAAAACAGCTTTTCGAGTATTTGTCCGAGCACATACAGCTCGAACATTGCGCCACGTGGATGCAGCTCACATAGCGCAGGAGAAACCAGACCTATGCGATCAGTTAGACCATGTTATCAATCTGCAATTGCTCTGGCAATATTCGCGCCTCAATCTACTCGTGACTGACATGAGGTGAGGGCTCGACTGTGCCATCTACCTGCGCCCTCCCCCCCTCCGGTCTTTTTTACTATGTCTTGGCACCAGGTCTAGGTTGGGGAGGATGAGAGAGTGCGGTAGATGCTGTGAAAGCCTACATTCACTATAAATTAATTCACACACAAGCCACCGTCCCGGCTCCATTTTGCTGCGAAGCATACGGTGGACATCGTTGGCAACGACGGTCAACCTGTCGCGTAGCATTCTCATAGTCTCTAGTGCCGGGCTCCTGTATTAATCTGAAGGCTGTCACACTGATCGCAAGTTAATTTTCCTTTCAAAAAGAGCCTGATATTTACATATATGCCGCCATTTTAATATGCTTTTCGTCAGCTCAAATTTCAAAAAGAGTTGAAAATATTCACAAGCGAATATTGATATGATATACTGTATGAATTGCCCCGCACCGATGCTCCTTTCCCATGAGTACTGGAACCGTCTCGTGTAATCTGTTCTTTTTGGAGATCCTTTTGAAGATTCAGGCCGATTTTTGGGTTTTGGCACCTACCGCACTTTGAGTACACGACTTGGGATAAATCGTGAAATGTCAACTGAAATTACGAAATGCGTTTCCGTTTCGAAAAGATTAAATAAGTAGGGTTGTATAACTAATCATCATGGAGCATAATTTTGTAATAAGTCAGTTACCTCAGGATGACGGCTTTTGAACGAACTTCTTTTCGGCTGCATGCAAAACTACACTCCGGAAAAAATAACTACTTAAGCATGTTGCATTTTTGTCAGTGATTTTCAATGCCCTCAAAAATCCAATTATATTTCATGGTAAACACGCCTAAAAATATTCATTCTTTTGCTCATTCGGTAGAAAGTGGCGTCTTCTTCCAATCCGATACTTGGAGGAAGGGTATAATTCGGTCGTAAAAAGATTCTAACTGTGAGATTATTCGATACCGTGAAATGGTCGTTCAAAAAAGTCATATCTCTGCATTTACCAATTTGGTGCTTGGTTTTACAACCCTACTTAATTAATCTTTCCGAAACGAAAACGCATTTCACAATTTCGGTTGACATTTCATGCGTTAGCCAACCTACTGGGCTTACTGCCTAACAGCTGGATTCTGGAACAGAAAGAAGTCTGGCACAAGTTATCCCTTTAGCTCCTGAAGGGGACACAGAATGCCGGGGGTTTCTAGAAATAACTGGGCTCAGCAGTCAAATGCGGAGTATGAGTTACACTGTCAGCGAAAGCCCACATGGTACAGTGCATCTTTTCACAGCCTAATACCCCTGGTAAATGACTGTCGTCTCGCCTTCTTTCGCTCTGCCTCATTACATCGTCGACCCTGAAGTTGCGAAGCTAAAGTGCAGTTCAACAGTCGTTGCCGACAATTTCCACCGTGTACTCTAAAATACGGTGAGAGCATTGACGGTGACTTGCGCGTGAATTAGTTTACACTTAATGTGGGCTTTCGTGGCATCTATCGCACTCTCTCTCCCCCACTCCCCACCTGGACCCGATGTCAAGACAGAGTCAAGGAGACCGGTGGCGGGGGAGGACGCAAGTGGCTGGCGCTGCCGGACCCACACCTTGACGCTCCACTCCACATCCTCTGGTCCACACAGTAAATGACCTGGCTGTTCACCAACAATAAAAACAACGCTCCAACAGGGGGTCAGAAGGACCAGGATGACTGGGCAGCCATGCCCACAGCCTGTGTACCTAGCGAGAGCGCTAAAGCATTTACCGGCCGGGGCAACAGTATAGAGAAGGATCCCACTTAACTGTCAGTAGGCTGTGGATCGCGCCATACGTGATCTATGGTAAAGGGAGTTTTATGGGTGGGGCGGAACTCTAGACAGTAGGCTGACACAATGATAGTAAACACAGAAATTGCCTGGATTTATGCCGAAAGTCTTATCCTATGCTCTTGTACAACGACGGAAATGAGAGTAGTAATTGAACAATAAACAAAAAATAATTTCACAAAATAGCGGATTTTAAGTTAAGATTTGAGGTCTTGGGAAGTAATTTTTGTTGGTAGTGTAATTTATGCAACAGCCTGCAAATGTATGCCAAGATAAAACCCCATATGGCACGATCTGCAGTCTACTGATAGTTAAGTGGGGTCCTTCTCTATACCGTTGCCCCTGCAAGGAATTAGGTGTCAGGGGACTGTCAGCGCATACCAGGCTACGAGGGCACACGCTTTATGACCTTTTGACCTAAAGTGCAAGCACACACACACACGCACCCGGAGTGGATAAAATTGACGAGGTAGCGCATCATGAGTTGCGAGACTTGACGCTCCGCAAGGGCCTGTTGGGAGCTCTGACTCGGGGGCTGCTCTGTCCGCAGTAGAGGTTCTCCCAACAGCAGCTGCAGGTCGTCTTCAATCCCCGCCTCCGCACAGGCATCTGCCGCGGCGCCAGCGCTGGAAGTGCATTCCTCGGGGGCTCCATTTGTGAGGATGTACGCGTAGGTGCCGTAGGCGCCACCAGTGGCAGGAATATCTTCCGACGACAGATGCTGTTGTCGCAGGTATTGCGATTGCGGCGCCGGAGGTGACTGGAAATGCCGCGAAGCAAGCCTAGCGTGATGAGCCAGGGTGGAGATGCCAGGCGCAAGGAAGAGGGCATCTGTGAGCAGGTTGTTGACCTAGAGAGCAAAGTTGGACGGAGGTTTGACGGGGCGGCAGGAGGCGGGGAGAGATTTAGGCCAGCGAAGTATCCACACAGATGCCTTGCCAAAAAGGCATCACACAAATCATTCAGAGGTGTACGGTTCACGTATTGTAAGTAATCAGTGCAGAAGAACTTTGAAAAAAATGTCCAACGACTGTCGTAAGCGACGAAGTCTAGAGTGGGCGTAGCACCACTGGACTTGCGAGGTATCTACCACACTCACTCTTCGCTCACCTCCACCTTCCGAAGACAACGCAAAGCAAGGTCAGCCGGAAAATTTAGTTTCGCACACACACAGCTTGGTTCCCACTTCAGATGTACCATCCATTAACGGGCATTTGATGTCCTGTTTGGAAAATTGCCCATGTCTCCGTCAAAAGTAGCACATTAACCAATTTTCGTCTTCCTCTTGTAAATTCAACCCTGCCGCATCAAAAATTACCTTGCAAACTACGGTGGAATTGCAGTTAGTCTGCGGTATCTTAAAGGGTTGGGCGAAATTATGGAATGCGTTTTTGATTAGGAAAGATTACTTGGGTGAGATTTCAATATTTAGTATCACGCGGCATAACCCCGCAATATTTCGGACTCGCCAGAATACTGGTTTTCAAACGTACTCCTTTTTCGATCTCCAGCATTCTGTAAAACAGGATTTCTTAAATATAGTACATTTGTCACAATGATTAATTGGGGAGCAAATAGCTTTTTCTTCACATTTTATGTTCAAAGAACGATTGCTTTTTAAGTTTTAAAAAGTTTTTAATTATGAGCTTTTTCAAGACTTTGCAATATCCACTCATACAGCATCGGGCCTGTACGTTCACTAATGCTGCTTGTTAAGTATATAACAATGTCCGCATCTATTACGAGATTTTATGAATTCTGCATGGCATCTTCTTAAAGACATAGACGAATACATGATTTTTCTTACGAGGAAAATATACACCTTGAAGATTAAACAAGCCAAACGCTCATGCAACAGCTGATCCCGCTCAAAAGTGTTCAAAAACTCCAAAACCTTTTCAAAACTTAAGCAAACGCTTCCCTTGAGCAAAAAAATATGAATTTGGCCTCGTTTGCTACCAAATTAATAAAAGAAGACATATTTTGTACATTTTTTCTAAAAAGTATATTTGAATTTATAAGATCATCAAAAATCAATGTGCGAAATGCACACTATCCAAGTAGTAGTGCTGTTTTCGCCGGAGATCGAGAAGAAGTGCATCCAAAAGTCAATGTTCTGGGGGGAGTCCGAAATATTATGGGATTAAGTCGCGTGAAGATTAATAATCTTTCCTAATCGAAAACGCATTTCAGAATTTCGACTAACGTTTTTTGAGATAGTTACCTGACTGTACACTTACAGACCATGTTACGGGAGGTGCTTGTCCCGCTGTGTGTCTTAACGACATGAGAATCTGAGAGAGCAAGTTCAGGAGCATAAGATGGATGCAGTATTTTTTTCAATCAAAGTCGACGAACTGATTCGCCACCTCTCAGTTGGGGAGACGGGAATTATTGTGGTGAAAGACGATTCTCTCCCTTGTGCTAAGGACGGATCTTTCCCCTCCAAAGTAACTTTCAAAACAGCAAAGATGTTGGCATTAATCAGTGGTTTACACTTTAGCACCTCTAGGATATTTTATCTGTCACACAGCATAATCTTTTTAGGACGCTGGTTCTTTATGGGTTTATAAAGTGATTGACCCCAACGGCTGAACCCTTGACGACGAAGCCTGTTTCAGTCACAAGCAAGGACCCTGTCTAAAAAAGATCTTGAAGCTTTCCTTCAGGCAAAGACTCACAACAGTCAGGTTGTGTGAAACCAAGTTTGCAAATAATGACAGGTTTCCGGTGTGACATTAAAATGCCAGTGGGTTTCCCTACTCATAAGCACAGAATTGTCTTTAGCTATCCCATCAATTGATTACCCACTACTTGGCGATACACTACAGTCCTGAGACGAGAGAACCGCCTCCTGCATGTTCTTTTAGTGAAACCACTAAGGCCGCGCGTTTGCTGGGTATATTTTTATGCTACCCTAACATAGGCCAATAAACCGATTAACTTATTCGAAAAAATATCGGTCCGTTCACGTCATAAAGGCAGTTAATTAGCATAAGGAATTTGGAGTTTTCCTATGATGAAAAAGGTCATAGTGTGAGTCATTAGAAAAGACGCAGTCGGTGATACATGCGAAAATCTTCAACCCTGCATTGGCTTATGCGAAAGCTAATTTAGCCAACAAGATTTGAGTCCTCTCATCAGTATACTAATTTTTCAAAATTGAAAGTACATTTTTCCCCCGTCTTTCGATGCTTATATAGTTTTTCATGTGCTATCTACTTGTTCAGGATAACAGAGTCGTAAAACATACCTGACGAAACAAAAGGCTCGGACGGACGCAAAAATATTGACCCTTCCCCCATTACATGTGATTTTGCGCTAAATTCCAGGCCTATACTCTTCCCCCGATCATAAGTCTGACCCTAATCCTAGCACAAACCCTCATAGTAATAACCATAGCCCTCCTAAGCTTAGTGATAACATTAACCGTAGTCATTCTAACCCTGGCCCTAACGCTTATCCCTGTCCTCCTAACTGTAACTCCCTGAAATACAGAAGCGCAAATTTTCGTCTCTAGTAAATATGTCTACTATTTCTTCTAATTTGATTGAAATGTGATCAACTTTTCAAGCAGTTTTGACAGCAAGTAGTGTAGAACCCGGAGAAAAAATAAATTAGTTAATATATGCGAAGATATTGCTTACCCATACAAACAGACCGTTGGGAGTGCCAACACTCCCAAAAACCAGAGTCAGCCAATCACTGGAGGCCACATGCGTTTTCTCTACAGCGCTGTCATCTTAATCGTGACGCCTCTCCATTGGCTATTCCCCTCGGGCCTGATCGATCTGCGTATTCGAATTATCCACCAGCTTGTCTGGAATGTTCTTCCCGAAGGGCATTGGGTCGAATGCCGGCGAACCACAGTAGGGCGTTATAAATATGCGTTACTTCCAGTTAATCTTGACTTCAAATTTCCCAATACACCTTTTCGTAGCCGGTCGCGTTCTTCTCTGCCGCGTTGGTATTGGGGACAAGAGTCGGGTGCGCATACGCTATCACGTGCTTTCAAGTACCAGGCTTGATCATAACACAGACAACAATTTAATAAATGCAGAAGAAGAAGATGCGATCACGGGGAAAAAGAAGTTTACTGGCCTGCCGTTTCGGATTCTCACTCAAACCCATCATTAGGGACGGTTGCAGATAAAAGTAGTGGAGGCACAAAGACTGCAGTATTTATAGTACGTAGCTGTAATGAGGCCACATACGTACTATAATTAACAGCTCTCGCGATCACCAATGGGGTTCGTAATTGAGGCGATGATGCCTCGTCAGTTCGCGTCCGCGTCGTTAATTGCCGCAGTTCTATCATCCGTGTTGTATGTTGGCGAGACGAGTAACCACCCGATCGGTCACAAACGCAGTTGCGTAGGGGCGCTATACCGGCGCGTTGAGACGCATTGCAGTGAAACGGAAGACAAGTTTGCTGAACTATAATATCTTCGACGCGTACTGAGAGCTAATTACTACCTGCGCAACTTTGTCAACCAATGCGTACGCAGATGAAATCAGAAACCAAACACAACAGGCC
>CACRXP010000016.1:662801-675397 GCA_902702965.1 Spirometra erinaceieuropaei
AGGCACGTACTCTTGGGGTGGGGAACTCGCATCTCTGACGCCTGCTCGACGATGAATTGCTATGAGATCCTAGGAACGGTGCCGTCAAACATAGCCTATATCAATATCCTTATCGATTTGCGTATCGTGTACAAACTCTCAGGGAATGGTGGAGCTGAGTTCAAAAATTTCGATCTCAATCGTAGAGAGAAAACGTTTGGTCCAATACGGGAACCGTCTGTCAATGAATTATCTAATTATATATTGAGAATACAGATGATTCTGCTGATAACTAGAGGAAGGACGAATGTTCCGGAAAAAGTAAGGAGGCGAGGAATCTTAAGAATCAAGTTTGTATAACTTATACTTTAAATGCCAAAGTCTGACAATAATATGGAAAACCAGTCTCGAGCATTTACATGAAACATTTTCCTTCTTAAAACGTTGACTTATTACTAATTACATTTCTAGAGGTCCCCGTTTTTAAGCATATACATATATACCGGGAGGCCAAACATTGCCTAACTTGGGTTCAATGGAATACTTTTGACCTATCATATAGACCTCATCTGTGGACAATCCATGTCGATTGCGAGCATATATTTGCGTTTTTGGTTCGAGCTAATTGTCAAGGATATGACTGAAATAATGGGGATCCGATAAACCAGCAACAGATATGTATCCATTCACTTGCATTTATATTGGACTCTTCAGGAAAAGGAGCTTTTTTGTACAAATGTTTGACAGTTTCCCAGGTTCTCGTCAGATGTAAAGCAAATGTGCCGACAATTCGCTCAGAAACACACTCTCCATAGGCTTACCCAATGCCCAAAGTCTACAGAAAAGCGTTCTTTTTCTTTCAAAGAATTTTAATCTTCACTAACATGCACGTCATATATAGAATTTTAACCGACATTATTAAATGTGTCTTCGATTCAAAAAGATTACATATGCAAAATTTACATATTCATTTCCTCGCAACATAATCCAAAGATATTCCCGTCACGCCAGGATGCTGGATTTTGAGTGCAGTCCTTTTCGGCCGCTTTCAAAAACTACATACTGGGAAAATGACCATTTAATTAGTGGGAATTTTTCCGTCTGTGCCTATAGCATAAACTACTTACACCAAGTTCGCAGTTAATTTCTGACGAAATTAAAAAGCAACTATTGGTTAACTGAAGTATCTACTAGAAAATACATGGGGGATTTTGGGGGACTAACTGAGGAGCCGAACCCCTCCCAGCTGTGTCATGCAGCGGTAGAATATCAGCGGGATACACGTGCCCGAGATATACGCGATTTCCTGTGTTGCTAGGACCGTATCCTATAACCCTGAAAAATTAAATTGTTCGTTAATTTTCGATGTCTTTAAAAGTTATAATTTACTTTACTTGCCTTTTTTAATTTCCGAGGAAATTAATGCGCGAACCTGGAGTAGATCTTTCTGTACAGACATTTTTCAGGCAAGGTCCGAAATTTCATATGAATATTTGAGCTGAAACTCACCAGCTATTGCGGTTTAACCGCGTAATACTCACAAACCGCCAACAGGCAGCCAGTAGTATTGAATTGGGCAATTATTTAATGCTTTTAGCTAATATCAGTCTCTTTTGTCTTTATCGGTAATAACATTCTGCCTATATCATGCGCCGTTGTGCGGCTGCTGGTTGGGCTCGAGAGAGAGCCCGTAAGACACAACGGAACGAGTGAGTTCCGTAAGAATGATCGGTGAGCGCCCCTCTACCATTGTACATTTTCGATCGAGACCGACAGAACAACGAGCCCGTGACTCAGTGGTTAGAGGAGCTGGACTTCTAACTAACATTTTGCGAGTTCGATCCCCAGGTGTTCCACACTTCGGGGTTGGGCATAACTGGCTCCAGTCTACTTTGTCTTTGCCGGTAATATCATTCTGCCGGTACGTGTTTTGTCAGTACTGTAAATAATTACACATTTCAATATATTTTATGAAAAAGGTGCCCAAAATCATCCTTTATTGTGCTCATTTGGCAGTAAATTACGCCTTCTTCAAATTTGACGCTTAAAGAAAGTGTAGTTTCGTTTTTTTTAAATTCTCTACTTCAAAGATTTTTAAGACCGTGAAATGCTCATTCATACAGTACCGTACATTTTCGTTTATTAATGCTGCAGGTCACGTCCAAAATTTGTCTGGAATCGAAAAAAACGTTTTGATCCGAATGACTAGTCTTTTCCGAGCATACAGGCATAATTTGCTGCCGGATGAATACAAAAAAGAAGCAATGTTCTAATTGAATGTGTTTTAAAAAACAAATAAATAAAATCAACACAAACTAAGTAGTCACTTTTCCAGCGTGTGGTTTTTGAAAGCGTCCGCAAAGAACTGTACTCAAAGACGGACATCCTGGGAGCATGCTGCACGAGAATCGATATTGCAACCATAATTAGATAATCATTCAAAATCTGAGACTCGTTTTAAAATCCAGACCAACATTTTTGCGACAGCGCACCTATTGTATACGGAGAGAACTACCGAAAATGGGGGAAGTTTGGATGACCAATTACTCCACAGTCGTGGCCAGTGATGCACTGTGATGTGACACAAACCATCAATCAGGCCTTGCAAACACTCTCTGGTACAAAAAGGGATGACAGATCTTTTGTGTGGATCACCGGTCCCTTGCAGTTGTTGGTCTTATGGCCTACAAAAGGTTTGTTATTCAGATCTGACGTCGCAACAAAGTCATCAGGGCCATCCGTATTCGATTGTTAAGTCGCGTATTGACGCTCTTAGTCTGGCTTAATAGACTTTTCGACCGGAAAAAATTAAAAGCACACTGATGATGGACTACGACTACGCAGTTAGCTAGTGCTTTCCTACTTCTTCAAAATCCAGACATCTGCATCAAAAATCCAATGTGCGTTCTTGTACAGGAACAGGGGGTGATTGAAACTATCATGTTGAATCACTGGTTTAAAATCGCACGCAAACCAATCATAATAACTTCAACGTGTCAACTAACTCCTCATCTTCCTGCTAACTCCTTCATCTGAACTGTTTTCATAAGGAGAGCGGTCGTCAAGCACACAGATAACATGTTCCAATTTTGGGCAGAAAACAAGTCGATTTAAGCTGCGCGCGCACGCACTATTAACAATTGTACGATGTTCAAATGCTAGCAAGCAGTCCGATTGGTTGTCGAGATTAATTGCTGTGATTTCTTCCATTTTTCATGCCGAATTGTAATAAGGACTGCGGAAAACGTTCTTCCTGTAACCCCTAATTTGCGGATTGTTTCGTCTACCGTTTCCAAGCCAACGCCTCAAATGGCAACTGATTTTCCTAGCCCGCACACCCATCTGAGCACAGGGCGTCAAATCCTCCGTGTCCTGAAACTTTACCTACAGCGGTCTCTGATGTGTGGTGGTTTTGGAAACAGTCCAATATGTGGGATGGCGTTTGCTAAAATTGGCCTTCTCCTTGGCTGTGATTTGCTCAATGAAACCCCATCTCCTTCTCTTGTCAAAGACATGGACTACAACGTTAGATGTAAGTGGAATATCGGGCTTTCGTCTTGTGTTTTATTTGGTTGACAGAAATAGACTCAAAAGTTACGCCGGAAAGAGTGACGCACTCATTCTCAGAAGCAAATATTTTTAATGTACGCACAGACGCTGCTGAAGTTAAATCAGCACTGAACGTGTGTTATTTAGTGAATATTAGGGCACATTGCCAGGGTATATGGATGGGGAGGGGACCCCATAACTCGACAACTTCTCAGTCTACGTTGCCGCTACTCGGTCTTTAAGGAAGGCGGAGAAAGTTGCAAGAACAGAGGTCGCATACACGAGTGAAACTCGTCGTCGTGACAGCGGCCAAGCCCTCTTTGCCAGTTAGGCGATTGCATCACTTTTGACTCAACCAATCAGCTTGCCGACATCGTGACGTCGATCGATGTTTTGGCGCATAACGATTGGCGGCATCTATACACGGCCCAGACGCACGCTCAGAACTCACGCTGTGGAGTATGTCAAGGGCCGACACGCTCGGCCCGTTTGAGCTGCTTTTATTCTCCTGCTATATCCGCCTTCCCGACTTTTATTTGGGAGACTTTTTACTGCCGACCCACTGAGTTTCGACAGCCTAACCTAAGCCTAATGCATGAAACCCTTCCGATCTTCAGTCGGAGTTTTGGCCCCTAACACATAAGATCATGGCAAGATCTAATTTCGTAGCCGTACCTGTAAGGGGTTGGGATTTAGGGGTTAGGGGTTAAGAATCAGGGTTAGGGGTTAAGGTTATCGGTTCGGGGCTAAAAGTTGAAGTTAGAGGTTAGGGTTGGGGTTAGGATTACGGTTAGGGGTTTTGCTGTCTACTGCGGGTACGGCCACGAAATAGGATCCGACCCAGACCATTATTGGGTCTGGAAAAATGCAAGGTCCCACCAACTTGGATTTACTTTGAGAGTACGACCTATTTAAGCGACATCGCAACATCAATGCCCTCTCTACCGAGTGACCTTGCGCTCTTTGAACGCTGGCCGTCGTAGGTTACTGACTTAGTAAAAACCATGCCTATCTACTAATGTACGTCTCTCTGCTTGAGCAGTATATTTAAGAATTTCACGAACATGCTCTCACCCGAACCCACCAATCCGACCGAGTAGAATCACAGACCCCCCAAAGTCAATGGCTTAACAGCAGAAAGGACTAGCTGGTAGATATTGGTCATTCAGGCTAGGCGCCGGTCAAATGGAAGCACTCAGGACAGGCCTGTGCGTAATCAATTTCTACCACCGCAAAGAAAGACTTAGACTGGTGAGCCTTATAGGAGGAATTTTCATCAACTCATTTCTCTATCTGATAATGTCTTCAGTCAAGCAATTGCGGCTGGGAGAATGGCGCACTCATCAAGGAGAGAATCTAGTCAGATCGGCTGCTAAAGGACTAAGACGCCGACACTGTTTTGCCGCGTTTCCACCCCCTCCCGCGTCTCCCTTATGTGGAACGCCCCTCCCCACGAACGGTGGAAATTTAAGCGTCGGCATGCAAGAGCGCTGAGGCATGTCCTGCAAGAACTAACAGAGCTCCAAGCGTGTGCACATTAAAGGTCGTTGACATCGACTACGAGGGTTAAATCGTCAAGAGACACCGCACAGGATCGTTTATACTAACTGAAGATGTTTGACGACTTCTGAGCATTTAGGAAGAAAGTAAAATGTGTAAATTCTCTATTACTGAGCTTTTGGGTGGGAGTTGCTTAAAGGTCGTCGGTCAGGAGCCTTCGTTTGTTTTCAGGTTCGATAGAACAGAAATCACAACTCAGGTACCCTGTCTGGATTGTGTTCGTACTCCTGTCCATTACCACCATCGCCCCTGAGTCCGCCATGGACGCTCCCGGCCCGTCCTGCACACACTGTCCCCGCACATTCAAGTCACGCATCGGTTAGACCGGTTAGTTGAGAATCCAGTACCTGGAGCACCAGGTACAGTCACCTCAGCTGCACGCATTGCCCCCGTACATTCAGCCATTTCATGGGCATACTAGGCCACATATGCAGTCATGAAAACCTGTTGTAGACCATCGCCGGACTTACCAAACCTTCACACCTTTTCCCGCCAGCATCCACGACATATAACAACATGAATGAAGGCGAAATTTCGAGTTCCAGGTGTATGCATAAGTGAAGAAAATTCGAGCACCGGGACACTTTGTTTATTGTCTTGAGCTTTCAGAGTCGTACAGGAGTCTATCGTCAGAGGTAGTGGCAGCAACAGAACAAACGGCAATTATAAGGCATGCCGGCCAAATCATCGGCCGCCGGCGCAAGACTGGAGTTGACTACGCAGGGCTCTGTACGCCGGCGCCAGAGCGATAAATCGATTGACCGAGTTCTCATCCGAGGCCCAGGCTTCAATCAATTCTCGGCCTGTGTTGTTTCCGGCATGCCTTATAACTGCCGTTTGTTCTGTTGCTGCCACTACCTCTGACGATGGACTCCTGTACGAGTCTGAAAGCTCAGGACAATAAACAAAGTGTTCCGGTGCTCGAAACTTCTTCTTCACTTATACATATCGACATCATCCATCATCACACAACGAAATCACGCTCACGTAAGTGGGAAGTGTGCTTTTCAGCTCCTTCTCTAGGTTACCCCTCTGCTGAATGTGTGATCTGAGTCTGAGACTATCACGGCGCGCCATGCGAGATGTACGCCGCTCAACCCCCGTTGTGTGAAATTCTGGTTCTTGTGTTTGGGGGACCAAGTCTCTCATGTGGCGCGCACAGACAGGGTCACTAGATATGTCGGCCATCGCGCCCATTCTCCTCACCTGTCGACTGACCGGCGCTGACAGTGCCTGGGGCCTGGAAATGGGGACGGAGTGTGAGGTTGACGACTGAGCGCATTTTTCTCACTATAAACAATCTGATGCACTTGAAGATATCACGGTGCGCTAAACGCCCTGGCTTGGAAGGTTGCCAACTGTCGGGATAACTTGGATCTCGCAGTCGGCCCAATGTGTGTTTGTGTGGAGCGGCCGACTGGAGGTCTGAGAGTCAGGCTGCAATGACCCCTTCTTAATGTGTCCGTTATGACACTCTTACTCCATGGGACCCGAGCGGGGTGTTGCGGCACGCCTAGGTGTGGCTCCGGCCGCGCAAGCCACCTGCGCCCCCTCCTATCCAGTCTCCTTAACTCTGTCTTGATACAGAGCTCAGGTAGGAAAGAAGGAGGGAGTGTAGCAAATGCTGTGCAAGTCTACTCCCACTGTAAACTATTTCACGCGCAAGTTACCGTGCCTACTCTCACCTCGATGTGGAGCACATGGTGGACACCGTCGGCGACTACAGTCAAAATATCATCCCTGTTCATCAGGCAACATTTTAAAGTCACTTAAAAGTCGACATTTATTTCGGATACGGGCAAATTTCAATGGATCAGTGAGATATCATTTGCAAGTAATTCTGACGCCTTCGTAAGTGGATAAATTATTTGTTTATGTTGACATAGATGGCGTGGCTGGGATGAGACAGCTAACGAGCGATTGCAGACAGATTTATTTTTTTATGTGGCAAATCCGAGTCGTCCTGATGATAGTACTTCTCTTCGAAAAAGTAAAATATAAGAAGCTTAGTTTTTCAACGAAGTGCTGCTTACGATGACCTCGAGGCAACCAGTCATTCTTCTTTTCTTAGTCTATCAACTATAATTAAAAACAGTGAGATATAAATAACTAGAAAGTAGTCACAGATTGCTGTTTATCAAAAATTTACCCCTTGTTATTATCATTCCCATTTTTCGCCTAACAAAAGTAATACTAATCCCCTTAGCACGGCGGCTCGGAGAACTTTTGTGCAGATGTCGGTAAAAATATTTGCTGGCCTCGTCTGGTGGGTGTTACTAAGGTAATGATTGTGGCGGCGGTGAAAGAAAGTGTGTGTGGATTATCTTTTCTTTCCTAAATAACAATCCTCAGGTGCGTAATTAACCAAAAAGGTCACAGTCCATAAACACAATAGCTAATAAACTGAGGGCGTTCTTTCCTCAGATTTCGGCCACTTTAGGCAGAACGCGTCTGATTTCTTTGCAGGCCTTAAGGCCTGTCGATGTTCTGAGTGCGGTGGCTAAATTCTTAGGAGCGTTATCTCCTAGTCGCGCCAGCAACCTATTCCAGCCTCTTTTCAAGAGCTCACATGACTAGCAGACTGGTACAGTGAACATCGCTTGACTGAAAAGATTAGAGAGTGGGAACATGACATTTTTGCCGGCCCTAGTGCCTCCAGCATTAACTGGTGTGTCTCTTGTTATGGAAGAGGCATGCACAACCTCCCTTTTTGTGCACTTCCACAGGCGGGGGGAGAACGAGGAAATCTCAATCACTGCGCACTCTAATTTGAGGCCCGCTGGCTGATACACGCCTGTCAGACCACAGCCTGCCCGCACTCTTCATATTTCCTCTTCTCCTTCTTCCTCGTCTCACAGTCCATTCCCTCCTCCCTGCCAGATGGTGTTGGGGGAGGGGGGAAGAGGAGGGAGGTCTTTGCTGCAAAGGGATGCAATCATACAAGTAATACAAAAACAATGTTTACCCAGAAGGCCAAGGCGGTAGTTCAGAGTGACCGCAACGAGGTTGCCGTAACTGGCGAGGAGGCTGAGGTCGTAGGCGTTGCCTGTACCGTAAGCGAATGATTCGCCGTGTACGAAAATAAGCACCGGTAACCCGTTCGCTGTGTCAGCCTTGTTCTTTGCTGGTGTTCCTGCTGACGTGGCCCCTCCTCCGTCAGTTGGTGAAGTCGGGCCTGAAACCAGGAAGTTCTTATGCAGACAGGTTAACTGGTGCAAAAGGTAGAATTTATGCATATATATATATATCCCTTTCGGGATCGGAGTGGCTCATAAGCCAGAGCCAACAATCAGACAGCAAATAATGAGGTCCAATGCCCCGCTACCAGTAACTGAATAATCAGCGGTGGTCTACAGCATACCATGCCAAAACTGTGATGCAAGGTATGTTGGTGAAATGGGCAAACGTCTTGGCACAAGATTACATGATCACCAGCTTGCAATCAATCGCAACGACAAGCTATCTATGGTTCATGGCCACGTAAAACAGCAGAACCACAATTTCGCCTTTGAAAAGGCAAGGGTAATCGACCGAGCCAGTGATAGGATGGCCAGACTGATGCTCGAAAGTTGGTCCTCGACTGGCACAATCAACAGAGCCATAGATCTGCATCCCGCCTATCAGGCGCTACGCACAAGGCTCGAATCAGTGCGGACAAGGCCATCAGGACAGTCGAGCAAAGTGACGCGTGGCCGACAGCCGATGTTAGCAGAAAGTTGGAGAGAAGCCGGCTGGGGGTCATGTGACCAGCATGGGACGCCACCTCACCGCGACGCCCACGAGGCTGAGATCAATTCACATGAGCCCCAACAACTGATCAGTTCGTTGAGTGACGAGGGGGAGGCCGACAAGCATGCTGGCTTGCCAACAATTACGACGGCCGCAAAGGGGTCATTAGTGGCAGGAGCCCACCGGCGGTCAATCTTGGAGAGGTCAACGCTAATCGGCGGAGAACGGGCAGGTCATAGTTCGTGCCTCGCGCACGGATATAATACCAGGCAGGTACCAAGGCTGACACAATCAAGACCAGCAGGAACAGTCAGCAGATTACTCTGATGATGGAAACGAGAGGGTTTCCGATCGGTGAGCGCCCCTACCATTATTTATCCCCGATCGAAACTGACAGGACAACGGTCTCGTGGCCCAGTGGTTAGAGGCATGGACTTATAACTAACAGGTCGCGAGTTCGAGCCTCAGGTGTGTCACACTTCGGGGTTGGGTATGACTGACTGACGACGGCTGATAAGCCAGAAATGGCCACTCCAGTCTCCCTTGTCTTTATCGGTAATAAGATACTGTCTATACATATATATGTACTACAAGGCAGGCATCCTAAGAGATATAATTTGAAGATGGCAGGTTCTTTGGGAAAAGTAAGACCTTTCTTAAACAGTTTTCGAAACTGGTTCTTCAGCCCGTTGTCAGACTACCGGGTAACGTGCACGAACAGTTAACTATTTAAACCGTATCGAACAATTGATTCCGTGGTTGGCTGAAGTCTGCGTCAATGCGCGTCAATGATATTTCGTCATCCCTCGGCGTTGGCTGCGCTCGCTTCCATTTGTCCTTGAGAAATTTGCACTTGGCATCTAAATCGATATGCCGATGGATGTATGTCTCATCTGAGCGCACCGCTTCCAGGAATTCATGGTCTCCCCTTATAGGGCAAGGGCCAACAATGCGCGTGTTCTCCCATGCAAATTGGTGTCCGGTGTCCAGTGTGTGCATAGCCACTTGGGATAGATGATCTCGTCTCCTCACCGCTAACTGATGCTCATGTATACGGGTTGAGACAGATTTCCCGGTCTGGCCACAATAGACGGCATCATAGCTGGTACATGGGATCTTGTACACAACACCTTTTCTATCGAGATAGCCAACCCTGTCCATGAGGTGTACAGGCTGTGTACGCAAGGTGGTTGCAGGTTGCTGTGTTAATTGTATCTGGTGTTTTTCAGCAGTCTTTCGACGAGCTCAGATACATTTGGGAGAGTCCGCCAGATGAATGTTTTTGGTGCATAGGTGGCCGTATTACCGAAATACCTTTGTGTTTAAACTCATGCTACATGCAATGGTGCAAAAAGTCATGCGAATCCCCTTAAACTTCAGTTTACCGCAAAGAAACATATTCCGAGGTCATCCTACGTTTTGAGAGTAACCATTCCATCTCTCAGAAGAGGAGTACTGTCTACGGCCTACTAAACCGAGCTAAAACACACACTGCTCTGATGAAGAAAGTTATCAAGCAGAAATGAAATACCTCTTTGAATTATTTTTCCACAACGGGTACCCGCGCGACTCCGTGCGCCATTGCATGAGGCATAAGTTTAAACACAAAGGTATTTCGAATAATACGGCCACCCATGCACCAATAAAATTCATCTGGCGGACTCTCCCATACGTGAAAAATGTATCTGAGCTCGTCCAAAGACAGCTGAAAAACATCAGATACAATTAGCACACCAACCTGCAACCGCCTTGCGTCAGCAGCCTGTACACCCCAAGGACAGGGTTGGCTATCTCGATCGAAAAGGTGTTGTCTACAAGATCCCATGTACCAGCTATGATGCCGTCTATTGTGGCCAGACCGGGAAATCCGTCTCAACCCGTATACATGAGCACCAGTTAGCGGTGAAGAGACGAGATCATCTATCCCAAGTTGTCTTGCATCTAATCGTCCTGACTTAGTTTTGCCACCGGGCCCAGGCTGCTGGATGATGAGAGAGTGAGTACGACAGCCCTTCACGGACAGCGCGGAGTCCGCGCATTCCATGACAAATATCACACAGGGGGTGTGCTGGCACGCCTAGGAGTCGACACACATTATATCAGTCACTTGCACCCAATCCCAGCATCTGATGACCGACCAGCTCGGACAGCGGATTGGTGCGTGGGAGGGGTAAGGGTGAGATCGACTACGGAGAAACTTCAGCGTATAAGTGAAGAAGAAGAGTCGAGCATTGGAGCACTTTTTTATTGTCCTGAGCTCTCAGACTCGTGCAGGCGTCCATCGTCAGAACAGCAGCAGAACAAGCGACAGTTATAAGGCATGTAGGCCAATAATCGACCGACGGCGCAAGACCGGAGGTGACTACACAGGGTTCTGCAAGCGGGCGCCAGACCGATTGACCGAGTTCTCATCCGAGGCCCAGGCTTCAATCAACTCTCGGCCTGTTTTGTTTCCGGCGTGGGCGACTATTTTGGTGGCCGCGAAGTTATACTCGTGACCCATTTCAGCGTATATTCCCGCCATCAACGGTCTGACGCGCTCAAGAAATATCTCTACGCGCTAACGCCCGTGGCCCGAATGACCACCAACTGACGGCATAACTCCGTTCGCCTCTCAGGACAGAGAGTCAGACTGCAATGCTCCCTTCTGAATGTGACATTTATTGCAATCCCACTGAGTTGTGGTCTGATCCGTCCCCTGCTTTTGGTGGAATCTAGTCTATCGTGCGTGGACCAGTCTTGTGCGGAACGCGTAGACAGGCCGTTTAATTTTGTCGCGCACCTCGCCCAGGCTGGCAGATGTTGCGCAATTCACTAGAAACTAATTCACGTGCAAGTAACCGTCTGGAGCCAGACATATTGTGTGGGGAGTGAGGATATAGGCCTTCACTGTGAATCAGCCACTACACGCCATCCCCGAACCAGCTGGCTTGATTCTGATTCTGAAAAGCCCATCCTCACGACACATCGGCGCATCTCTCGCTATGATTAATCCCGCATGTACGAATCCATCAAGACGCGTTAAAAGTTAGGGCTCGGAAGGACACTAACTGACGGAAGTATTCGGTCTTTTTTAAGACTGGTAGCCAGGCTTGAATGGCTCCCCCCATAAATGCGGAATTTATGGCGCTCTCACGCGTGAGTTGGAGCTGCCACAATTTTAGCCCGTGCGTGGCACGCGTAGACAGACCGTTTAGCTTTGTCGCCCACTGCGCCCAAGCTCGTTCCCAGTCGTCTTGATACTGTATCGACATCGGAACCAGGCGTGTAAGGAAGGAGAAAGTTTGGTAGACGCTGAGCAAGTTGGTCTCACGCGTGCACGTCCCCTTCCCTGCGCCTGCCCCGCTGTCGCGTACACGGTGGACAGCGTCCGAATCGACGGTCGAACTATCAGGAGGTAGTCCTGCTGTGTTCGAGAGGTCTTTAAGGGCCCATTTGAGTTTAACCCTGTATATTCTCTTAACACCAAAGGTTTCTAAGCGTCTCCAATGCTACGATCAGCGAATCCTGGCCATGGCAGCCTGGTGTGCGCTGGCAGTTCTCTGGAACTTGGTTCCCTGCCAGTAGAAGCGCTTGCCCTCCCGTTGGGTATACAAGTCGTCCGCATGGCTGTTAAGTCATTCACGTTTTTCTGTTGTTGTTGTTGTTGTTGTTGTTGTTGTCGACGATGATGATGATGATGATGATGATGACGACGACGATGATGATGATGACGACGATGATGATGATGATGACGACGATGACGATGATGATGACGATGATGACGATGATGATGACGA
>CACRXP010000016.1:681830-723539 GCA_902702965.1 Spirometra erinaceieuropaei
CTAAAAGCCGTGGCTTGGAAGGTTACCATCTGTCGACGTAACTTAGACCTTGCAGTTGGCCCAGTGTGTGTTTTTACGGAGCGGCCTACTGGTGGCTAAGAGTGAGGCCGGAGTGACCCCTTCTTAATGTGTCCTTTATAACACTCCCACTCCATGGGACCCGAGCGGGGTGTCGCGGCACGCCTAGGTGTGGCTCCGGCCGCACAAGTCACCTGCGCCCTCTCCCGTTCACGGTTTCCTTAACTCTGTCTTGATACAGAGCTCAGGTAGAAAATTAGGAGGGAGTATAGTAAATGCTGCGCAAGTCTACTCCCACTGTAAACTAATTAACGAGCAAATTACCGTGCCTATTCTCACCTTGCTGTGGAGCACACGGTGGACATCGTCGGCGACAACGGTCGAAATATCACCCCTGTCCATCAGGCGACATTTTAAAGCCACTTAACAGTCGACGTTTATTTCAGATACGCGCAAATTTCAATGGGTCAGTGAGATATCATTTGCAGGTCATTATAACCCCTTCGTTAGGGGATAAATTATTTGTTTATATTGTCATAGATGGCGTGGCTGGAATGAGACAGCTAACGAGCGGTTGCAGGCAGAGTTATTTTTTATGTGGCAAATCCGAGTCGTCCTGGTGATAGTACTTCTCTTCGAAAAAGTAAAATATAAGAAGTTTAGATTTCCAACGAAGTGCTGCTTACGATTACCTCGAGGCAACCAGCCATTCTCCTTTTCTTAATCTATCAACTATAATTAAAAACAGTGAGATATAAATGGCTAGAAAGTAGTCCCAGATTGCTGTTTACCAAAAATTTACCCCTTGTTATTATGATTCACATTTTTCGCCTAACAAAATTAACACTAATCCCCTTAGCACGGCGGCTCGGAGAACTTTTGTACAGATGTCGGTAAAAATATTTGCTAGCCTCGTCTGGTGGGTGTTACTAAGGTAATAATTGCGACGGCAGTGAAAGAAAGTGTGTGTGGATTATCTTTTCTTTCCTAAACAACAATCCTCAGGTGCGTAATTAACCAAAAAGGTCACTGTCCATAAACACAATAGCTAATAAACTGAGGGCGTTCTTTCCTCAGATTTCGGCCACTTTAAGCAGAACTCGTCTGATTTCTTTGCAGGCCTTAAGGCCTGTCGATGTTCTGAGTGAGGTGGCTAAATTCTTAGGAGCGTTATCTCCTAGTCGCGCCAGCAACCTATTCCAGCCTCTTTTCAAGAGCTCATATGACTAGCAGACTGGTACAGTCAACATCGCTTGACTGTAAAGATTAGAGAGTGGGAACATGACATTTTTGCCGGCCCTAGTGCCTCCAGCACTAACTGTTGTGTCTCTTGTTATGGAAAAGGCATGCACAATCTCCCTTTTTGTGCACGTCCACAGGAAGGGGAAAGAACGAAGAAATCTCAATCACTGCGCACTCTAATTTGAGGCCCGCTAGCTGATACACGCCTGTCAGACCACAGCCTGCCCGTACTCTTCATATTTCCTCTTCTCCTTCTTCCTCGCCTCACAGTCCATTCCCCCCTCCCTGCCAGGTGGTGCTGGGGGAGGGGGGAAGGGGGGAGACCTTTTCTGCAAAGGGGTGCAATCATACAAGTGATGCAAAAACAATGTTTACCCAGAAGTCCGAGACGGTAGTTCAGAGTGACCGCAACGAGGTTGCCGTAGCTGGCGAGGAGGCTGAGGTCGTAGGCGTTGCCTGTACCGTAGGCGAACGATTCGCCGTGTACGAAAATGAGCACCGGTAACCCGTTCGTTGTGTCAGCCTTGTTCTTTGCTAGTGTTCCTGCTGACGTGGCCCCTCCTCCGTCAGTTGGTGAAGTCGGGCCTGAAACCAGGAAGTTCTTATGCAGACAGGTTAAATGGTGCAAAAGGTAGAATTTATGCATATATATGTATATATATATATCCCTTTCGGGATCGGAGTGGCTCATAAGCCAGAGCCAACAATCAGACAGCAAATAATGAGGCCCAATGCCCCGCTACCAGTAACTGAACAATCAGCGGTGGTCTACAGCATACCATGCCAAAACTGTGATGCAAGGTATGTTGGTGAAACGGGCAAACGTCTTGGCACAAGATTGCATGAGCACCAGCTTGCAATCAATCGCAAGGACAAGCTATCTATGGTTTATGACCACGTAAAACAGCAGAACTCCAATTTCGCCTTTGAAAAGGCGAGGGTAATCGGCCGAGCCAGTGATAGGATGGCCAGACTGATGTTCGAATGTTGGTCCTCGAATGGCACAATAAACAGAGCCATAGATCTGCATCCCGCCTATCAGGCGCTACGCGCAAGGCTCGAATCAGTGCGGACAAGGCCATCAAGACAGTCGAGCAAAGTGAAACGTGGCCGACAGCCGATGTCAGCAGAAAGTGGGAGAGAAGTCGGCCGGGGGTCATGTGACCAGCGTGGGACGCCACCTCACCTCGACGCCCATGAGGCTGAGATCAATTCACACGAGTCCCAACAACTGATCTGTCCGTTGAGTGACGGGGGGGGGGAGGCCGACAAGCATGCTGGCTCGCCAACAATTACGACGGCCGCAAAGGGGTCATTAGTGGCAGGAGCCCACCGGCGGTCAATCGTGGAGAGGTCAACGCTAATCGGCGACGAACGGACAGGTCATAGATCGTGCCTCACGCACGGATATAATACCAGGCAGGTATCAAGGCTGACACAATCAAGACCAGCAGGAACAGTCAGCAGATTACTCTGATGATGGAAACGAGAGGGTTCCCGATCGGTGAGCGCCCCTACCATTGTTTATCCCCGATCGAAACTGACAGGACAACGGTCTCGTTGCCCAGTGGTTAGAGGCATGGACTTCTAACTAACAGGTCGCGAGTTCGAGCCTCAGGTTTTTCACACTTCGGGGTTGGGTATGACTGACTGACGACGGCTGATAAGCCAGAAATGGCCACTCCAGTCTCCCTTGTCTTTATCGGTAATATGATACTGTCTATACATATATATGTACTACAAAGCAGGCATCCTAAGAGATATAATTTGAAGATGGCAGGTTCTTTGGGAAACGTAAGACCTTTCTTAAACAATTTTCGAAACTGGTTCTTCAGCCCGTCGTCAGACTACCGGGTAACGTGCACGAACAGTTAACTATTTAAACCGTATCGAACAATTGATTCCGTGGTTGGCTGAAGTCTGCGTCAATGCGCGTTAATGATATTTCGTCATCCCTCGGCGTTGGCTGCGCTCGCTTCCATTTGTCCTTGAGAAATTTGCACTTGGCATCTAAATCGATATGCCGATGGATGTATGTCTCATATGAGTGCATTGCTTTCAGGAATTCATGGTCTCCCCTTATAGGGCAAGGGCCAACAATGCGCGTGTTCTCCCATGCAAATTGGTGTCCGGTGTCCAGTGTGTGCATAGCCACTTGGGATAGATGATCTCGTCTCTTCACCGCTAACTGATGCTCATGTATACGGGTTGAGACAGATTTCCCGGTCTGGGCACAATAGACGGCATCATAACTGGTACATGGGATCTTGTAGACAACACCTTTTCTATCGAGGTAGCCAACCCTGTCCTTGGGGTGTACAGGCTATGTACGCAAGGTGGTCGCAGGTTGGTGTGTTACTTACATCTGGTGTTTTTCAGCTGTCTTTCGACGAGCTCAGATACATTTTTCACGTATGGGAGAGTCCGCCAGATGAATGTTTTTGGTGCATGGGTGACCGTATTATTCGAAATACCTTTGTGTTTAAACTCATGCTTCATGCAATGGTGCAAAAAGTCATGCGGATCCCTTTAAACTTCAGTTTACCGCAAAGAAACATATTCCGAGGTCATCCTACGTTTTGACAGTAACCATCCCATCTCTCACAAGAGGAATACTGTCTACGGCCTACTAAACCGAGCCAAAACACACTGCTCTGATGAAGAAAGTTATCAAGCAGAAATGAAATACCTCTTTAAAATATTTTTCGACAACGGGTACCCGCGCCAATTTGGACGTCATTGCATGAAACATGAGTTTAAACAGAAAGGTATTTCGAGTAATACGGCCACCCATGCACCAAAAAACATTCATCTGGCGGACTCTCCCATACGGGAAAAATGTATCTGAGCTCGTCGAAAGACAGCTGAAAAAGCATCAGATACAAGTGGCATACCAACCTGCAACCGCCTTGCGTAAGCAGCCTGTACACCCCAAGGACAGTGCTGGCTATCTCGATAGAAAAAGTGTTGTGTACAAGATCCCATGTACCAGCTATGATGCCGTCTATTGTGGCCAGACCGGGGAATCGGTCTCACCCCGTATACATGAGCACCAGTTAGCGGTGAAGAGACGAGATCATCTATCCCAAGTTGTCTCGCATCTAGTCGTCCTGACTTAGTTTTGCCACCGGGCCCAGGCTGCTGGATGATGAGAGAGTGAGTACGACAGCCCCTCACGGACAGCGCGGAGTCCGCGCATTCCATGACAACTATCACACAGGGGGTGTGGTGGCACGCCTAGGCTCCGACACACATTATATCAGCCACTTGCACCCAATCCCAGCATCTGATGACCGACCAGCTCGGAAAGCGGATTGGTGCGTGGGAGGGGTAAGGGTGAGATCGACTACGGAGAAACTTCAGCGTATAAGTAAATAAGAAGCGTCGAGAACCGGAGCACTTTGTTTATTGTCCTGAGCTCTCAGACTCGTGCAGGAGTCCATCGTCAGAGTAAGTGGCAGAAACAGGACAAGCGGCAGTTATAAGGCACGTAGGCCAATCACTGACCGACGGCGCAAGACTGGAGGTGACTACGAAGGGCTCTGTACGCCGGCGCCAGATCGATAAATCGATTGACCGAGTTCTCATCCGAGGCCCAGGCTTCAATCAACCCTTGGCCTTTTTTGTTTCCGGCGTGGGCAACTATTTTGGTAGCTGCGAAGTCAAACTCGTGACCCATTTCGTAGGTGTGGGCGGCCACTTGTGATAATGCGTCACCTCGCCGCACAGCCAGCTTATGTTCATGTATGCGCGATCCGAGCATGCGTCTAGTCTGTCCTGCGTAATTAAAAGGACAATTTTGACACGGAATGCGATACACTACTCCAGATTGCTCTTTAGGTTTTAACCGGTCTTTGATCTTCATGACCCTGTTGCGCATGGTGGCTCTGGGACGGTGTGCGATTCCCACCCCTAGCTCCGCAGCAATGCGCTCGGTCGCTTCTGAAACACCCTTGATGTATGGCAGAGAATGCCATATCGTCGGTGGCGTTGATGTCTGAGTTCTCTGGTGGCGACCGCGTAGGCAGCGACTTATGAATGCCCTCGGATAGCCATTTTGCACAAACTGGTCGCGGAGATAACGGGCCTCACGCGCTCTATCTTCCAGTGTGCTGCAATTACTTTGGATCCGTTTGAAAAGCGTCTTCACACAGCTTCGTTTGTGAGCCACCGTATGTTTGCTGGGAAAACTGAGAAGCTGTGTGGTGTTCGTTGCCTTCCTATAAACCGTCGTTTCAAGTTCACCGTTAAGGTTTCGTCTGACGAGCACATCCAGGAAGGGCAACTGCTGCTCCTGTTCTTCTTCTCTCGTTAATTTTATATCCGGGAAGACTGCGTTGAGCAGGCTGTGAAAATGTTACAGCATGTCCTTCTTTACGATGACGAACGTGTCGTCAACGTAACTTCGCCAAAACACCGGTTCATGTTGGAGGAAGGCAATCTTTTCCAACTCCTGTAGGACCAGTTCTGTCACTAAATGGGAGACCGGTGAGCCCATTGGGGTTCCCTTGATTTGTTCATAGGTCTCTCCCGCAAAAGTGAAGAAAGTTTGTTGGCAGAATTCAAACAGCCTCATGAGGTGTTCAATTTTGAGGGCATTCTGAGTGTCATCGTACGCCTCTTCAAGTCTCTTGCACAAGACTTCGCGGGCCACGTTTGGTGGGATAGATTTGAATAACGACGTCACATCGAAGGAGACCATGATTTCGTCCGATTGAATTCTCCGACCTCGGAGGTCTATGAGGAATTGAGTGGCTGATCGAACTGAGGTAGTCGAATTGCCTTGGAGGAACTTCAGTTTTGAGTACATCCACTTTGCCAAATTGTAGGTGGGGCTGCTTTTTAGGGCAACGATTGGCCGAAGTGGGACATTTGCTTTATGGATTTTTGGCAGACCCTAGAATCGGGCTAGAGCGGTGTCAGTTTCCCTCATTTGGTGCCATTCATTCTCCGTGATCACATTTTTATGTCGGTATTCTCCAAGCAGTTTACTCAGCCGATCTGCCACTGCTTTGGCTTGTGACTTCTGTGCTGGTCTGTAAAATTCTCTGCAGAACAAGTAGCAAGTCCTAAGCCCAGCAATAGAGGTGGCGTTGCAACTCTTAACAAAAAGTCCTAATTATAGGTGCTTTGCCAGATTTTGAATTATTTCATCTTGACCCAACTGTGAAAACCTCGGCGACCCCGGTGGGATTCGAACCCTCGATAGCAGGGGGATGGTTTTTGCACAGCCAACGCCTTAGCCACCTGACCCGCGGGGAGGCTTGAGTCTTACCGCATTTGGGTCAAATTACCCAACCAGCCTACTGCAACGTTTGGAATCCATCAAGCGTGATACAATAAACTGACTGTCCAGGCAGGATTTCCTGAGTAATTATTATAGAATCCAAGAGATGAATACGAGGCCCACTTAGTTTACAATGCGTTTTGGCAAATTTTGAATAATTTATACTGACTCAACTGTGGAAACTCGGCGGTTTGAGTGGGATTCCATACGATGCAGCAGGCTGGGTGGGTAACTTGGCTCAAATAAGATTAAATTCATGGCTCCCGGTGCAGCCTCGTAGCTCAGGGGGCTAGATCGTTGGCTGTACTCAAACCTTCGCCTTGCTGTCACAAGTTCGAATCCCACCGAGGTCACCGAGTTTTTCACTATTGGTTCAAGATGAATTAATTCAAAATCTGGAAAAGCATCTATAATTAGGACTTTTTGTCAAGAGTTGCAACGCCGCCTCTATTGCTGGGCTTAGGACTTGCTACTTGCTCTGTAGTTTCTACGTCCACATGTGACCGCTGGGAAGTCGGAGCCCTTCTGTGTTGATGTGGAATGTCAACCAGTTTAGCAATTATTTGGAATTACTGGTATCTATCCCCTCCACCTACCAGAATGTTACTTGTTGTGCCGGGTGGAAAAGGTGGGCGGTAACGCTGGCTTGTGGCATACGCGGGGATAGCAGTGGTAAGCGCCTAGGTACGCAGATATTACTTTTTAACGGACCAGTAGTGAATGACAGGAGGGGTGATTCACCGTGACAGCAGATATCACCAAGATATTTGGTGGCGATAGTTTACCAATTGGATCCTTACCTGAACCTTGATTCCAGATCCTGCGATTGACCATTAAAGCTCTCAAAATCCGCCTCAGTTTAGACTTGACAAAACCTTTTGTTTGGAACAAGAAACTCCGGTCTGACGACAGTGCCTCCGATCGTGAACTCACCCTGAGTGAGATCAGACATCCTACGCACTGATTTTTTTCAATTTAGATAAAAAGTCGCTTGCGGTCCTCACCTTTGAGAGCTAACTTCTTTTGCGTTTAAAGGCCTACGTGATTTGTTTTTGCATGCGCCCCGCCTGCCCCGTGTATTTCAGTCGATTAGGGAAGGTTATATTGTCAAGAATATGTTTAGTCTGTGCCCAGCTTAACATAACAAGACAACCTTTACTTGTGACTGCGTCATGCCGCAACGCGTCTACTTGCGTAATTCTGCAGCTAACATATGAAAATCCTTCTGACAGACTTTGCGACATCCGGGTGGAGAAAGTAATTTCAAAAATATCCAATGCCTCGATAAAATGTCTGCAAAGACTTTAACGGCTTATAGCTTAAATAGGGATACTTCCGTCCGTCCATTATTTTTTGATGCGGTGTCATTAGTGAAGTTAAATTCCAAAATTATTTGGTCCGTACCATCGATGAAAATGATCTGGTCTGAAAGTCGGACTACCGCGAAGGGTACCCTGTGGGATGCGTAGAGTCCTGAAGCTGCTTTTGAATTCAGTAGTTCAGTTAACCGTCACCTTTGCACTTATCGAGGGTCTAGCAATCTTTGTGTCGTAATGATACCTCATCAATTCTGTTGATCGGAGGCAGCTAGTCTTAGGGGGTAAGATGGTCTCTTGTAAACAGTTGTAACAACTTGCCAGTTCGACTTACCTCTCATCAGGTTATGTCCCCGTTTCCCTTCTTTCCACTTGTTTCCCTAGATATTCTTATTTATATTTTTCCTCTCCATGTAAGGCACTGGAATAGGAAGACCTACGTGTCACGTTAAATTCTAGAAGGTGTACCGATTCCTACTTCCTGCCTCTAGAACCAACGCTAATCCTTTTCTTACCAATAGCACCACGGAACTGCCTCCTTCCGTTGTGCCTTGAAGGTCTCTCAAGCCCATCTGTATCATGTGAGGTTCCTATTCTCGTGTCCTGCCCACCTTTGCGTTTATCTTTTTAATCCCAATGACATGCGCGATCTGCTACAAGCATTATGCGGGCCCAACTTTCCTAACTACGAAGGCTTCCTATGCATCCAGACCCGCGTGTTGGACATTGACGCCCAAGCTGACGCCTTTGTTGGAAGGTATTTTCCAGAATGACTGACATCATTGATTTCTGCCTTTGATCGTATTCTCACCTCCTATAACGTTATTTGATTATATGCACCAAAACATATCAGTCTGCCTGAACAGGCTAAAAGTAAACCTACTCATTTATACAACCCAACGGCTATGACAGTATGTGGTCTTTTCTCCGTTAGAGAGCTTAGACAGTAAGTCCCTGATAACAGGGCTGGCTTGCGTTGTTGGAAGCTAATTGTATTTACGACGGAGGGTGTGTAGAACAGTCTAATTGGTGCCTCGAGGGAATTGGCTGCGTCTCCTTGGTTTGAGAAGCGATCAAGCAGAAGCTACCCCATGTTCAGCTGATAAGGACATAAATAGCAACTGTCAGCACCATCCACTCTCCGGCAACCAATCTACGCTTGGGTACGGACCATGTTCACCGTTCATGCGGTTGCAGGTGCTTTCCACGGGTATGAATGGCTGAAGAATTCGCGAATTGGGCGGGAACAGCTGCAGCCTCAATTTCCACCCTCTTTCCCATATGGTATCTAATAGAATTTGCATTTAAGCACACATAAAGTCAGGACTTCGAAGGTCAGTTAGTCTGTTATTACCGACAAAAACAAGGGAGACTGGAATAGCCACTTCCCGATCGAAACCGACAGGGCAACGGGCTCGTTGCTCAGTGGTTAGAGACGTAGACTTCTAACTAGCAGGTGGCGAGTTCGAGCCTCGGGTCTTCCACACCTCGGGGTTGGGCATAACTGGCTGAAGACGACTAATAAGCCAGAAATGGCCACTCAGTCTCCCTTGTCTTTGTCGGTAATATCATTCTATCTATATCATGCGCCGCCGTTCGGTAGCTGGTTGGGCATGAGAGAGAGAGCCCGTAAGGCACACGAAACGAGTGAGTTCCGTAAGAACGATCGGCGAGCGCCCCCTACCATTGTCAGTTATAGTTCCCTGTCACTTCGCCAACTGACAGTAGAAACAGTCTGTGACTTGGAAAAACGAAATCTACACTTACTCCGCTGTAGAACAATCGAAAAACAAAGGAAATTCTGAGATTCCTCCTGCTATCCTACCGGAAAAAAATAAGTTTTATTTTCAGCAAATGCATTTTAAGCATACAGTAGATGTGCTAAGTCATGAAACGTTAACAGAAATTCTGAAATGCGTTTTCGACTCGAAATGATAAGTTAAGTAGGGTTATAATATTAACCGATGTGCAGCATAATCTTATAGTAATTTAGTTACTTCAGAATGCCAGTTTTTGACTGAAATTCTTCCCGGCGTATGCAACAATCACACTCGGTAAAAGTGGCCACTCATTTGGCATGAATTTTTCCGTTTGATTTTCGACGCCCTTAAAAATTTAAATATAATTCATACACCACATGCACGAAAATATTTATTCCTCTACTTTTTGGTGGGAAATTACGTTTTTATAATTTTATACCTAAAGGGAAAGTATAATTTCATTTAAAAAACTTTTCCAATCCGTGAATAACCTTGAACCCGAACTGCCGTTACACTTAACTTCAGGGTTCCCAAACTACAAGCTGTACATTTTCTGTGTACGAAAAATCATACACTTTTACACGGTTCTAAGAGGAAACTATGTGGTGTTTATGAGATACAGGAACGGATTTGGGCCATACTGTAAATTTTACAAGCAACATTATAAATGCAGAGACACGAGGTTTTATGGACAGGCATTCCGTGGTCTTAGAAAATCTCGTAACTAGAAACTTCGACAAAATTGAATTTCACCCTTCTTTCAAATATAAAGTATAAAGAGGACATAGTTCTTCACCAAATTAGGATAAAAATAAATATTTTATGCATGTTTGCTATGAGATGTATTTGAATTTATAAGGGCATCGAAAATCAGTGAGAAGAATTTATGCTACTTAAATAGTCATTTTTACATAGTATAGTTTTTGCCGGCGGCTGGGAAAGAAGTTCTTTTAAAAGTCAACATCCTATAGTAACTGAATTATTGTAGGATTAATCTGCATGGTGGTTAATATTACAACCCTATTTAAATAATCCTTTCGAGTCGAAAAGGTACTTTAGAATTTCGGTTAACACACCATGAGTTAGCACATCTACTGTAAGTTAACCGTCAGCTGTCCGGATTTGTTAGGGGGAATAACTTCTCCTACTCCTTACCTCCTTATTTACTATTTACGTTCCTTGCTCTCCATGTTAATGCCATTTTTCATTTTTTTTCTTGTCGCGCAGGTCATGGTAAACCTTCACACTGCCTTGAACTGTCCTTAAGCTCGTTTCGACTCCTTGGGCAGATCGGCTGTCGGGAGAGGTGGTTTCGACTACTTGATCTCTCATCAAAGCTCCCAGACCGAACTCTCCGCACACAAACGGCGACCCCACCCCCACGCATCAGCAAACAACCTACTCAGCGATTATTGGTCATTTGGAGGTTTGCGTGTCAAAACTCATTATGAGGGGAATGGAGAACATTACAATGTCCTTTGGTCAAACACCTCGGAACATAAACGACCTCCATCCCGAAAAGGTTGGAAGTTCACTAATCCTGCAGCTTCTAACTATGAAGTGTCTTACATCGGGCAGAAAGTCGTGTGTATACAGTGGTCCGTTATGGCATGGAGAATTCCTCTGCAAATCGACCACGACATATAAACGTGTTGTGGCCGTGTGTGAGATGTTTATATAAACTGTAAACAGGAGAGGGGCGTCATGTGTGTGTACTATAATATAAATGAAAATTCGAGATCTCAATACATGTTTTTATGTTCCAAGTGAATCCATCGATCGGGTTACGGAATGAGCATGCCCCGTAACACGATCGGGTAACTCAGAACAACCTAAAGCAAATGACAGGACAACACGTCCATGGCTCAGTTGATAGAACGCTGGCTTTAAAAAGGCAGGATCACCAAAAAACGCGGGTACGAAGCCCATGCGCCGCAAAACACAGGTTTGGGTAAGACTATCTGATGACGGCCAAAATGCCTGAAATGCCCATTCGGGTCTCCCATTGCAGTGTTAGAACTTTCCCCGACATGTATATTTGATTACGGAATTTGCTTTTCTCGTTGTGCCTTGGGGTCCAATCGAAGGACCTCGCAGGCAGTCGGACACTGTTCAGTAGTATATGCAGATAAGGAGTTACCGAAAATGACAAGGGAGACCACATTGGCTATCTCCGGCTTAGTGACCGTTGTCAACAAGTCTTACCCAACTTCATGCTTAAATTGCCTGGGATTTGAAACAAGAATTCCGCATAGATATCTAGACTATATTTGACCGCCTGCGAGCCGTCGAATAACCCCAAAAAAACGGGATGATCACGTCCTGTGCTCCGATTGGTGGGCGTCTCTCTACCCTTGTTTATATTCCCGACCACAACCAACAGGACAACGGACCCGTGTCTCCGTGTCGAATTGTTCGACTAATTAACGCTCACTGAGTAAAGAACCTGGCTTCGGATCTCATGTCATTCAGATCGGGCGTTGGGTATGGTTGGTAGACGACGGCGAGGATGATGGTGATGATGACCAAGCCGGAAATTGCGATCCCGGTCTCCCTTGATTTTGCCGGTACTCCAATATTAACGTATATATAAGTATATATCAGAAAAACAAAGGCGTACTTATCTAGGTCCTCCAGCAGGATTTGACTTCTTTGTGCAACGGCCAGACAGCGCCCATGAGTACAAATCCACAGATTGCACTGCTTCACAAATGAATCACTTAACTGCCCAGAAGGTTCTATCGTGTGTATTTAGGGCAGTGACTATCAGGAAAAAAACACTTTGATCATTGGAAGAGAATATGCGCATCCCAGATTCTTGTTTGAAAGAAGACGAAGGCACGATCAATGGGACGGTAGATTTATTGGATTTAACTTTAGAACTCGAAATGGAGTTCATCATCAGGGACTGCTAGAGTGCAACAACCTGTGAAAACATTTATATCGTTGTGTCGTGTGTGGGGTGACTACGTCCGTGGCTAGGTCTGGTTTGTGCCGCCTGATCCACAGTGGTTCCCCGGCGTGGTGACGCCGTTTGTGTTTCGCGGTGATGTAAACCACGGACGTAGTCCCCCCTCCCCACACACACACGACACAACGATATAAATGTTTTCGCAGGTTGCTGTACTCTAGCAGTCCCTGATGATGAACTCCAGTTCGAGTTCGAAAACTAAGGCCAATAAATCTACCGTCCCTGTGATCGTGCCTTCGTCTTCTTTTAAACCTTGATCAATGTTATTGGAATTTTGTTTGTAAATTTCGTCTCGTCAGCCTGCTGAAAGTCACTGGATAGTATTTTCGTGCGTAGGCGTGCTCATTCCTACCTCAGTCATTTTATTCGTCTTTTCGTTTGAATTCGCTGCTCTCCGCCTAATTTAAACTCAACCTAATCACCCACTTAGCCTGCTCGTAGTCAAGAGGGCTTGATGAGGGTTTCACCATTTCACTATGATACAACGGTTCTCCAATTAAACCTATTCAGCTGTTTTCTACAAGCTATTCTCTAAATTTTCTTTCTTCAGATTAATTGATGGATAGCTAATCTAACATCAGTAAACAAGCAGAAAAAAATTCAGGAAGAATTTCTCCTTTTCAGAAAGAACACTTTTCGGTGACCGTAGACGTAAAAAGCGTTGCTGATTCACGCAAGAAACTAGAACCTGATAGAAGCGAACAGGTGAGTTCCAGGTAGCAGTTCAGAAGACGAATATGCGATAACTGGAACAGAACAAGGTAGTAATATGAAATAATGAACATTGGGAAAACGAAATTTTCGAGTTCATCTAATGTAAAAATCACTCTCGCGTCCTGACGCAGTTTTGTCAGGGAGTTTCGAAGGCATAGGGTTTCATATGGGCACATTTAGATGGTCTCGGGTGGGGGGGGGGTTCTTATAGATGACAGTTGTCCTTCCAGCTAGCCGTTTAACCTTAGAATCTTCAGAAATTTCATCAAAGTGAATGCACGCTCCTGAAGATATCAAAGCACGAGTTTGTAAATGAAATGTGGCTGGTGTAGCATTTCAGACATTTGCAGATGTCTCTGATGATGGATTCGATTGAGAATCTGAAACGTCAGGCCAATAGATTTCCTGTTCCAGTGATCGCATCTTCGTCTTCTAAATTGGAACCTCTTTTACGAGGGTTTGCAACCTGGAGGTGCGATGTAGTTGTGCCAAGTGATGAATGGAAATGACGTTTAAACATCTTCAGTGTGTCATGAGTTTCTGCAGTGCAGTCAAAAGCTGTTACGTTCAAGTTGGTGTCATGTCTTGAAAGAATTTCAAAATTTTAATGAATACTAGCAGCAATCTCTAAACTTTCTTGAAGTGCTGTGCATAGAATTCTTACCAAACTTTGGTTAGTTAAGTCTAGTAAAACTACCTGCAGTTATTTTCCCCAAAACCGCAAGAACAGGACGGTTCTGTGTGAGGTCTTCCGCTGATAGCAAGCAGGGATCATCAGCAAACCAACTGTTCCAACCAAGTTCTCTTAAAGGAGAGATTGTTGACCGTAATGACATAACATTGTATGGCACTGCTCATTCAACGGATATAAAACAACTCTACCCCTTGCATACATCAATCTATTCCTCCAGAGTAACGCAGTCAAGAATAACAGACGTGGTATTTTGCCAGAAACCAAAATTACAGACGAACCGATAGTTGCTTCTAGCATACCGGGCGATGGGATGAAATTCCTCCCAAGCAGAACTGCGAACAACCTGCACATGGTAACTAGAAGTCAGGGTAGCAACTGATCATCCTATCTCCTGTCTGATTAATTCGGACCGTCCGGCATGGTTCTGAAATGCTACACCATCCACATTTCATTTGCGACCTCATGCTTTGATATCTTCAAGAGAGCGCATTCACTTTGATAGAATTTCTGAAGATTCTAAGGTTAAACGGCTAGCTGGAAGGGCAACTGTCATCCATAAGAACCCCCCCCCCCTACCCGAGACCGTTTAAATGTGCCCATATGAAACCCTATGCGTTCGAAACTCCCTGACAAAACTGCGTCAGGACGTGAGAGTGATTTTTAAATTAGACGAACTTAAAAAATTTCGTTCTCCCAATGTTCATTATTTCATATTAGTACAATTAACACAGTTTCCACTTGGGCAGAAAATCGGCAAGTTTGTTCTACTGTCGTACTGGACGTAGGTCGCCACTACCTGGACAGGACATGCACAGCAGCCTCCCAGCTCCCTTTCCCTCTCTCTGGACTGTCATAACTGCCTAGGACTGAGCTAAATTTGTGCGACTCGAAATAAGATTCGATGCGAAAGCAGGTCGAACTGGCTGACTTTGGGGCTAGATCGCAGTTGGTAGCCAGGCTCCGTATTACAGGCGGCTTGGGGTTTGTTTCCTGGGGCTATTTTGTGGGGTTACATAATAACATCTGACCCATTTGGCTTCAGTTTTACGTTTGAGGTTAGGAGTAGTGTACCGGTTAATGGCTTCCGATTTTCGAGTTGGCGTTGTACCTTTAGGCTTAGGTTTTCGGGTCACGGTTAGGGTTTGAGCGTACGATAAGGTTTCAGTATTACGGTTAGGTTTTCCAGTTACGGCCATGTCCAAGGGCTACGGTCGCGTTTACGATTTCGGTTAGAGTTAGGATTAGGGTTTCCCTTAAGGTTAACGGTAAACGTTTAAGGTTGAGGTTGGGGTTAGGGTTAGGGCTAAGGTTAGGATTAGGGTTAAGGTTAAGGTCGCCGTCCGCTTCCCCGTTCCTGGCTTCCAACTGCGATCTAACCGACTTTGGTAATAAGAAACTTTAAATGGTAGAAAGATTAGGGAAAGTGTCTGGAAAGAAACTCTCGTGCATGAATTTGAGTCAGTAAATTATCTCACTGCCTTAGACCAATATTGACGCAAGTCACCTGGTTTTAGTGTGCCAGAAAACGCCTGTGAAAAATGAATATAACCTCAATTAGGGGTTCCACCCACCCAACCACGGCCCTCGTTGCTCATTTTTCCCTTCTCGTTTGACTGGCGTAAATAGCCTCCTGATATTGATTTCGAACGAGGGAACATAAGTCCCCTTACCAGGCAAACATGCTTTCACCTAACTAACAGTTTACTTGTACTCTCGAAATCAGGCAGGCATCTTGGCGTGGTAACACGCGAGAAATGCACTTGGGTAGTGTATGCCTTGAATACGGCGTCCGCTTGCGTTCTGTCCGGCAATCCGGCCATGCAGGCGAACTCCCCTCTCACACATAATCTCATGGTTTATTTTTTAGGCATCTCAGTTGGCACCCCAAAAAATCAAGCCTGCATAGTAACGTCAACGCTTCCTGGTTTAGTTAGTAGAAAATTATTCGAAATCGAAATTTATTTCATCTCCCTCGGCAAGCTCCGAGCGGAAACTGTTTAGCACGGCCGTGAGATTTCTGTGCGCGCAGTAACTGCATTTCTATAGATTCCTTTCTCATTTCTTTTTTGGCGTGCAAGTACGACTGCTCATATGATGGCTGCCATTTTCTCGCGATGAGAATCTCCGCACGCCAGCTATTTATCGGGCAACAATGATAAGCAACCTTAACTGCCCTACAAAGGAGCCAAATGAAGCTGCTTTTTTCTTCTCTATTCGGCAACCCGACTCACCCCTCTGCGGAGTGTAGACGTTCAGCGTGAGACAGTCTTCCGACTGATTACTCAGATAGGGCAGCAGGCGCGCAAGTCTGGCCTTCAGTCTCGGATTAGCAGACTCCGCGTCCACCTCAGGAATTGGTTGCGGACAGACGGGCGGAGGAGTGGTCTTGTGCAAATGGCCCTCCTGCGGCGTTTCGTAGATGAAGGCGGCAACAGAGTGCATGAACCGGCGTTTCGCCGGGGGCCGAAGCGGGTTCGTTTTCCGGTCTGTTCTAGAACTGTGGGCAGGCGTACCCCGTTGAGCCTCGGCAGAAGAAGCATCCGTCGTGGGTCCGCTGCCGCCCAGAGATGCGAACCGGATTCCGTAGAGGGCGTGAACGGAGGGCAGTCGGGGGTCTGAAAAGCGTATTTCCACCCCGGAGGCCGAGACCCTGCCGCCCATATCGAATCGTTTGGTGGAGACCAACCGGGTTGTTTTGATTGGTTCTCCATCCTCAGTCAGGGACCAGGCGACCACCTGCTGCACAGTTAAAAGCCTTAGAAGCTGAAGAAACAAAAGAAGCATATAGGGCCTCTGAAGTTGTGTGCAGATTTAAAGAGAAATATTCGCGAGCAAACAAGATGCGATGTTCTCGAGCTCTGAAATCGTACACCTGAGGCGACGATACCATTGGACAAACTGTCCAGGTAAGCAGCAGGATCCTGATTGGTCGGTCACCTGCCAATTATGTTTCTCCAACGTGCGTGAGTAGATATCAAAGGCCTAAACAGTAAATGCATAGCTGTAGAGATGTAATCACTCAGAAGTCCAATTTCCACGTCTGGCATGTTAGAGTGCACTTAAAACACTCCCGCACATCGATGTTAATGAGCAGCAGCGTCAGAATACGCCTAAATCTGGGAATTTTTTCGATACAGTTGGCAGATGAAGGCGTGAATGAGGCTATCGTCACGCTAATAATATTGTTTGTATATTCATATTTCATGGCAGCGCATATCCACCGGTGTTCAAATATTTTCAAAGTGCTTCAAGACGCTCACATTTCCCAAAGGGAGTTATAAGATTTTGTTCGTTTATAAAACGTAGCTGTCATTCAAAAAATCATTTTGCTCGACCTTCCAGCTTTTATAAACATGCCCTACTCCGAATGATTACTGAGTTATAAAAAGCTCAGCGGTCCCAGCAGGAGTCAAAACCGCGAAGACTAGGTTAAGGTTTTAGTATAGCCAACCTGATAACTGCCCGATCTACGGAAACCTGACCGCTGACTGCAAAGTTCTCATACCTAGGCTTAGCTGCCCGCCAAACCCACAGCAATACGTAGAATCCACCGACAACGATCAAAGCATATTTTCTTCAGTAATCCATTTGAAATCCACCAGAAAATTGCCAGAAAATTTGAATTAGCATGTAATTTAGTATATCCGAATAATTGGAGAGACTCTCTGACTGCACAATCCAAAGTTAAAGATCGCCTTGACCGTCGGGGGTTTTCCAACTGGGTGACAATCTGAATTTTTCATTATATCTGCCAGATCACCTATTCCCACAGCAGTTCATAGAGCGCATCATTAGCAGTAACCGTGTTTACTGGAAGAGCTCTTAGAGGTATTAAATAATGTTCATCGGCAACGCTATGGTGAAAGACACTACTCAACTGTCTTTAAACTTTGAATCGTGTCATATGGGATTTTATCTTTGCATCCACATGCAAGCCATTGCAGGCATTAAACTGCCAACGGCACTTACTTTCCTTGACCTCAAATCACTACTCAAACTGGGTCCTTTTCCCTACCGTTGCCATGCCATCTAATCGCGAATGGTCGAAATTGGACAAAAATATCTGTTCCATTAAACATGCATGGCGTTTCAGCTATGTACAGGTTTCTGATTAATTTTTCTTATACCTTTTTAATGAAGTTGAAGCAACAACTTGAACATACTTCGGTCAAGCAAACTGCATCCTTACAGACTGTCTTCTTCATTAACCTATCAGGCAAGGGTGGACTGAGAACTTGGTCTTGCATTGGTTCATTGAGCCGCAACATTCGTTTTCAAACTACTGACAAAAACCTTTCGGTGGAAGATAGGGTAATCAAAAATCGATAAACTTTGCGATACGATGACACGCCAGCTGAGAATCCCATAAGCCACTTTTCAGTCATTTATCTTCTTGGTATTGTGTAAAAGATGGAAGGTAGGAATTTTTGACATATTAGTCAGTAGCAAACACCCTAAATGTCTAAAAGCAAGCTTGCGAACTTCTACAGGCATAGTAAATTGCGATATTTTAAACCTCTCGTACAAGGCAAAAGCCGACTTTCAAAAAATAAGTTGAAAGAAAGTTGCGATCGTTGAAATAGCAATTTAACTCATATGAGGTGTCGGGTTCTCACTCGAACGTACCATCATAGACGACAGCAGATAGGCATGTTGGACTCACAAGGAGTAACGTGGGCAGAATAGCATTGCCGACAAAGATAAAGGGGACTGGAATGGCCATTTCTGACTTGTTAGCCATCGTCAGCCAGCCACGCCCGACCCCGAGGCGTGGAACACCTGGGGCTCGAACTTGCGACCTGTTAGTTAGAAGCCCAACGCATCTAACCACATAGCTACGGGCTCGTTATCCTGTCCGTTGCGATCGCATCTCAAGGCACAACGGGGCGGATGAGCCTCGTAACGCAATCGGTGCGCGCCTTTCTACCATTTTTAATACACCCCATCGAAACCGACAGGACAGCAAACCCGTGGTTCAATGGTAAGGGCGTTGGACTTCTAACGAACGGGTCGAATGTTCGAGCCTGGGGTACTGCTTATCTCGGGGTTGGTCATGAGTGGCTGATGACGGCTAGTAAGTTAGAAATGGCCATTCCAATCTCCCATGTCTTTTTTCGTTATTTATAGGTATTTTGGCAGATTTTGAATAATTCATATTGATCCAACTGTGAAAAACTCGGCGCCTTGGTGGGATTCGAACCCACGCAGTAAGGAGAAGGCTTTAGTACAGCCTTCACTGGCTTTACTGCGTATCGCTGAAAAAGCAAGTTACCACAAAGCATTTTTGTATGGGAGTATATGCCCCTACTCGCAATAGGATACATTGAAGATGGGCTGGATCCAAACGAGGGCCAACTTCGCTCACGGCACGCGTTGATCAGACAGCGCGAAGTATGCCCTAGCCCGCAACTACTGTCATGCATGGAAGGGGTGTGGTGGTCTGTCGAGAAGTACAGTTAGTGACTTAACTCATGAACTGTGTCGAAATTTACGAATAATTGTCAATCACTCGCAAACCGACACCATTTCATGAGTCCAATGTCCATGTTAATTAACAATAAGTTTAAAAGAGTTAAAAATATAAAAGAAATATTAAAGGCAGTGTTGCCTTGTTTAGAAATTTTGATTTATTTTGAAAAGCGCAATGTCCCGAAAACGTCGGAAATAACTCTAAGTTAGTAAACTTCGGTTTAAAGTGTAGAGAATATATTCTCATACCAAAATCGTAGTAAATATGAAAGTAGAGATAAAATAACGTCTAATAATAGTGTTTCAGTGAAGTTTACATCTAGATATCGTTTAAAAATTAGTGATTTCATATAGGACGGTTCGTAAATTGCCTACATTCTGAGTGTAGATTCCAAAACAGTTTTCCAGGGATTCGCGTTTTCCTTGACTCGTTTGAGTTAAATGAGATGGGTTTCAACAAGAGAAACTGGATTTTGCTTCATTTCACCGATGGGGACGACGCAGGAACAAAAGATTTCATAAGGTGACATGCTATGAGGCCGGTCGGTGCCCAATAAATTTAAATAGAACTGACAGGCCTCATCGCAAACAGACCATTTTGTGTTTATAGAGAGGAATTTTCTTTCGTTAAATTAATATACACCTTTCGTTCGTTTTGGATTACGTTGAGTTTCAGATCGACCTCGAAATGTCGCTGAAGACTTCAAACGGCAAAACAATGTCAGCCTATTTAAACGAACGGATACCAATTTGCGTTATTACTGCACTTTAGGACACCAAATCGCACAGCTCTGCTAATTTGACATTTAGGAAGTGATAAAACCTCTGGTTTTCTTAAAATAACCTTTGTTTTAGCAGGTTGATTACCACGTTGACATCGGACATAAAATAAATTTTCAAGTTCGCCTAATCTGTTTATTAGAACTCTCGCGGGTAAATTGCTATCCTTTCAATGAAAAAGTCGCTCAGATGCGTAACCGGAGCGTAGGACATGTATTAGCATAGGAAATTGCTCAAATATATTCCGACGTCCCTTTTCGCTAACATTTACTAGTGGCTTACTTGATACAATCGCGTAAACGTAATTTCTTCACAAGAAAAGGATATTTCATCAAAGAATGTGGATAAGCGAACAAAATGCGCAGACGTCCAGAAATTCTCGCATTTGTTTCCGTTATCAGATTTCATGTGATAGGCCACGTACTATAGGCCTTCACGCCACCTCATTCAATGCACCCAATCCAAACACCAGATTATTGACAGATTCGGATAATCCACTGGTGTACGGGAAAGGGGATAGATAGTGAGGCCGGCATTGGAGACCTCAACCCCACGGCACATCAGCACATCCCTCACTTTAATAAATCTGACAGGCTTTGGACCAATCACACTTCGCTAAAAGTTGTTGTTGATAGGACTGCCAACGAATGGTATAACTCGATCCTCGCGGTCCGCACTGTGTGTGAGAGTGCCCCCTAAACGGGCCACGTTGTAGATAAGCTGGACTAACAGGAGGGGCCATATCGGACTCTGCCAGGCGTTATCGGATTTGCGCACCGTAACAAATACCAACATGTAGGGGTGCGGTGTCAGACCCCGCTGCCGGGAGACGTCGTGCACGCTGGGACCCCTGCTGTCCCTCATTATTGTTGTGAGTCCAAAACCTGATCATTTTCTGTGTGAACCAGGGGGTCTGAAGTGGAGCGCCAAGATACAGGCTCGACCGGATCATCCACTTAGGCCATCCCTCATTTCCGGTCTTCTTGACTCTGTCTTAACACCGGATCCAGGTGGGGGAGGCGGAGAGAGTGCGGTTAGTACTGTTCAAGTCTTCTATTACTATGAACTAATTCACGCGCAAGTCACCGTGCCTGCTCCACTTTGTTGTGGAGTACACAATGGACATCGTCGGCAACGACGGTCGAACTGTCGTGTCTGGGCCGAGCCAAACCTAATGGCCCCTTTTTAAGTAGCCTCTATAGCATTCTCACGCATGTGAGGTCCGAGTTGCCCTTCTTTCTGTACATTGTATGAGTACTAGGCTGCATGTGTGTGCCGCGCGTAGACAGGTTGCTTGACTTTGTCATGCATTGCACATTGCCACCGAGGAGTGATTGCGGAGGATACTGCGCAGGATAGCATTGCCGACAAACACAAGAGAGGCTGAAGAAGAAGAGTCGAGCACCGGAACAATTCGTTTATTATCCTGAGCTTTCAGACTCGTACAGGAGTCCATCGTCAGAGGTAGTGGCAGAAACAGGACAAGCGGCAGTTATAAGGCACGTAGACCCAATCATCGACCGACGTCGCACGACTGGAGGTGACTACGAAGGGCTCTGTACGCCGGCGCCAGATCGATAAATCGATTGACCGAGTTCTCATCCGAGGCCCAGGCTTCAATCAATTCTCGGCCTGTTTTGTTTCCGGCGTGGGCAACTATTTTGGTGGCTGCGAAGTCAAACTCGTGACCCATTTCGTAGGTGTGGGCGGCCACTTGTGATAATGCGTCGCCTCGCCGCACAGCCAGCTTATGTTCATGTTTGCGCGATCCGAGCATGCGTCCAGTCTTTCCTGTGTAATTACAAGGACAATTTTGACACGGAATGCGATACACTACTCCAGATTGCTCTTCAGGTTTTAACCGGTCTTTGATCTTCATGACCCTGTTGCGCATGGTGGCTTTGGGGCGGTGTGCGATTCCAACCCCTAGCTCCGCAGCAATGCGCTCGGTCGCTTCTGAAACACCCTTGATGTATGGCAGAGAATGCCATATCGTCAGTGGCGTTGATGTTTGAGTTCTCTGGTGGCGACCGCGTAGGCAGCGACTTATGAATGCCCTCGGCTAGCCATTTTGCACAAACTGGTCGCGGAGATAACGGGCCTCACGCGCTCTATCTTCTAGTTTGCTGCAATGAGTTTGGATCCGTTTGAAGAGCGTCTTCACACAGCTTCGTTTGTGAGCCACCGGATGGTTGCTGTGAAAACTGAGAAGCTGTGTGGTGAGAGAGGCTGGAATGGCTATTTTTGGCTTACTAGCCGTAGTCTGTCAGTCATATTCTGCCTATATCATGCGCCGCTGTGCGGCTGCTGACGGGACTCGTGAGAGGGCCCCAAGACACAACCGGAGAAGTGAGTTCCGTAACGCGATCTGTGAACGTCCCTCAACCAGAACTAAAACTGCCGGCTCGGTTCGATTAACACGGGTCGGTAAGGGAAATTTCACGTCAGTCTTAAACAAAATCTTGCCAGGCACACTGATGAAAAAGGCAATTCCTTTAAACACGACTACCCTGTAAACTGAAATAGTAACTCCCGACTTGTTTGAAATGCGCACATTGACTAGTTTCCAGCTAACAGGAGTCCAGGAGTGGATCACATACCGATATTTCGACCTCCCCTGCCGCATGTTCGTCTCACGCGCAAGTGATCGGTGCTGTGCCCACTTGCGGTGGAAGTCCTCACTCACGAGGGTTGAACTGCTTCTCTTGCTGCTCCATTTGTAATAGAAGATATACGCATTTTTGAACCGTCAGACCGACGGCGTCGCAGCCGAGAAACCCCAGATGACATGCAGATTTGGGAGAATAAGAACGCTTCTGGTCGAGGAACTGACAGCTGTTCTGCTTTTGCGAAAACCCAGCGAGGTTTAGTTCTGCAGCCCCATCTGAGTGATACTACATGGTTAGCTTTCTAAGAAAATTTTACTAGATGCGAATACGCTGACTTTATAAATGTCAACTACAGTGTGTGACCGACCTCATCAAATGCTAGCCAAAATTCGGGAATGCCTTTCCGATTAGGAAGGATTACTTAAGTGGGGTTGTTATACTGATTATTATGCAGCATAACCCTACAATATCTCAGACTCGCCAGGATGTCGGCTTTTGAATGCACGTCTTTTTGACCTCCTACAGAAAACACACTCGGTAAAAAATTACCACTTAAGTAGCATGCATTTTTCCTATTGCTTTTCGGTGGTCTTAAGAATACAAATATATTTTATAGAAAACATGCACAAAATATGCTTTCTATTTGCTCATTTGTCTTTATATTCTTTGCCCGAAGAAGATGTATATTTCGGTCTTAAAAAAAGTTTCTAATTATGACATTCTTAAGAGCGTGAGATGTCTATGCATGCAAGATCACACATGTCCGTTTACTAATGCGAATCATTTAATTTGCAAGGCAGTCCTGGATAGATGGCCAAATTTATGAACTCTATGTGATATATTCTTAAAGACAAAGGGGAATATATGATTTTGCTCACGCGGAAAGCATGCACCTTGTAGACTGAAGTTGCTAAACGCTGATGCAACGGCAGATCAGGCTGGAAATTATTCGGACAATTTGAAAACTTTTTAAAACCTTAATATACACTTTCGTCGGGCGTAAAATATAAAGACAATGTGATTTCCTACCAAATGAGCAAATAGAAAGCATAGTTTGCACATGTTTTCGATAAAATACATTTAAATTCATAAGACCACCGAAAAGCAATGCGAAAAATGCATGCTACTTAAGTGGTAATTTTTTTATCGAGTGTGGTTTCTGTAGGAGGTCAAAAGACATGCATTCAAAAGCCGACATCCTGGCGAGTCTGAGATATTGTAGGGTTATGCTGCATAATAATCAGCATTACAACCCCACTTAAGTAATCCTACCTAATCGGAAACGCATTCCAGACTTTTGGCCAACATTTCATGAGATCGGTCACGCACCTTCCCTACCATTTTAATCCAGCGAGTGACTGTGCCAAGAGGAGATTTGTGCCTGTACGCCAGCCTCAGTTGCTTCAGGTGTCATTTTACACTCGCTCCCTTGCACGTGCTTCGAGCCCTGCTTGCATCCTCATTATCATCCTAAGCCAGTGGCTGGCCAAGTAGACTTGCTAATGGAATTGTTCGGACGGTGTGGAACTCTCTCGGTTCCATGTCAATGGCTATATGCTGCAAACTGCCACGCGGTTCCCCCAATGGCCTTCCAGTTGTGATTGCGCCCTTTTCCGACAAATCCAGTGGGTGGCCGTATCACGGGGAGAATATGCATACGACACTTTCACTCGCCTCCCTGTGCGTTCTTCGAGATCTTCTTGCGCCCTCCCTCCCTTCCTAATCCAGCGAGTGGCTAAGTTAGGTATGTAAACAAATATTTTTTAGGTAACTTACCATGTGGTATCAATCAAGTGGGGCTGCAGAACCAAACCTCGCCGAAAACCCACAAGCGCAGTGGGGAAATGTGCATGAACACATAAGACGACCTTGCCCTAGAACCTTGCTTTACCTATTAACTGTGGGGATCGCATTTGGCGAAATAAAATTGGAGAAGTGTTCCGTATGTGGTTCGCCCCTTGTACCTCTCCCCAAGATCCTAAAATCTACATTTTAGTGTGCGCCATATCACCAACGCCTCAGAGTGATTAAAAAGGGCAGCGAGCCATGAACTGTCCTGTAAAACGAATCCGATGTGCCGGTATTTGCTCCCTACTCCCTTTGTTAGAGAGAGCGGCAACGGCTCACGTTTGTGTGAATACGCAGCGCGCAGTATGCATGGGGAAGATCTTTGAGCCGGTTTACACAGTTGCTGACAGATATCCTAGCTTCCAACAACTCTTGTCCTCTCTTATTACCGACCTGCGTCATTGTCCGCATTACCGTGGCGTCGAATTAGTCACGCCGCGACTTCGAAAGGCCAGCCGCCTCTTATTCACAGTCCATTTATGCTTGCGTGTTTCTGAGCGGAGTATGTGTACCGAATGTTTCCTATACAGCAACTGGTCTACCTCATGGAATATTCACCGAAACCCTGAAGTGTTTTCTCGATTAGAAAAGACAACTCAGGTGTGGTTGAAATATGAACTATCGTGCATCATGTTCCTATAACATTTTACTCACGTCAGGGTGTCGAATGTGAATGAGTTTCTTTGCAGTCGCCGGCTAAAACCACTTCCACAAAAAGGGTCTACTTAAGTAGCAGGAATTTGTTTACTGATTTTAGTACAAAAATAAATTTAAGACTGTTTTATAGAAAACATGCATGAAAATAATTTTTCTCGTACTCATTTGGGTAACATTTTAGGTTTTTGTCAAATTTTATACTTAAAGAGAGGGTGTCAATAGATTCCCGAACATGTTTCTCCCTGCACGTATTTTGCAGAAAATTACGTCCCCAAACTTGAAAAAGGGGTGCTTTGGGTTTTTTTTAAAACTCTTCAGTCCACGAAATAATTTCGAACCCGACCTGTAATTGGATTTTCGCCTAGGATATCGAAACTACAGTTCTACACTTTCTGTTTGAATAAAATCATGCATTTTTCTGTGCTATTAAGAAGACGAAATGTTGGACTCATGAAATTCTGCAATTTAATAAGCGGACATATATGATGCTCTATGAATGGGCATTTCAAGATCTCGAAAGGTCTCAAAAATATAGACTTTTTAAAATTGAAAGGTACCCACTTGAGCAAAATATTTGAAGATCTGATTTGCTGTCAGAATGGTGAAAAGAAATATATCTTCATATGTTTTTATAAAATAAAGTTTAATTTTTAAGGCTACGGAAAATCAGTGGGGAACATCCATACTGGTTAATTATTCATGTCTTTTTAGGGTGTAGTTTTCGCGAACGGACGAAATGAACTGCACTTGAAAAGCCGGCGTCCTGGCGTGACTGAAAAATCATGGGATCGTGCTCATGATAATCGATACTATAACCCGACCTGAGTAATCTTTTCTAGCAAAAGACAATTTTCAGACTTTCCATTAACATTTCATGACATAGGCCAGTCACTGTTAGGGTAGGAAGGATTCTGCTGTAAAATCTGATAAACCAAGTTAGACTGCACACCGGTGAGGTTTGTCCTTCATTTGGATGAATATCACAGTGGCTTCCCGCTGTCTGTGGGCCACGGCCGATGAACTGTGATTTATAATCGATCCTAGAGGTCGGGATGTCGATTTTCCCTCAGTGTATCACGCCTTGCGCGCCCACTTCCATATGGCGTGGTCCCGTCCCCATACAAAGGTCGATGACTGGTGAGGAGCCATAAAAGGTGGCCTCAATCTCCCTACTGATCTGCTTTTGCTCCCGTTCGAAAGTTCGGACAAATGCAAGGAATGCTGTGTTGGGCAATAATTCCTCCTTTTTAAATTTTGGAATATGTGCTTTTAGCATGGTGAACTTGCCTTTAAAAGGCGAAATCTATATAATATTTAGCATCCTCAGAGGAGGCTTCGGGCAAAGGATAAAATATATCAACAACTGGGAAGATGTTTTGACGGATTACACCCGAAGAGTTAGCGATTGTGAAACATGCAAACATGAGAACAGCATTTCCCCAACATGTCTTCTTGCCCAAATGACAATGCCAGGCATTTCCTCTGCTAGTCGCCTAGGCAAGAGTATGGTATTTAACCCTTTTGGGGATACCGTAGTTAACTACAAACCTAACACCAACCATGTTCATGCCTTCCGTGGAAAATCTCTAATTTATAAACATCTAAGGAAAAGTCACACACAACCGCAGTCATAAGTCAAGCCCTAAAACTCTAACCCTAGCATCCATTCAAAATTCTAACAATAGCGGAAGCCTGGAAACCCTATTCCAGGAAATAATCCAACTAACAGTAATTTTAACTGTTGTCGAAACCCTAACATTGACCCCAAAACGGTCAAATTCGATATCAAAAATGATATTGGAGGTCAAAATCTGCTCCCTGCACAGTCCCTTTCGCGACCTACTGCCAGGCAAACCGTAATGAAACACACTAACCATCCAGGGGGTTATCTACCCTACCCTTACCGTCATTGGATATGAATTTCCAGAAGACTGGCTTGCGAGCATAGGTTTGCATTCGACAAATTCTCGTCAAGCCAGCATATACATGTATATTGATATGCGCAAAGATTTGAGATCCAGACATTGTATCACGTTTGTCATCTCCCGAAGAAGACGAAGAAGAAGGGAGGGCGAATTCATGGACCATACTGTATTTGAGCTGACGTTTCGGATACTTCCTCGTTTTCATCATCAGAGTAGCGTACTTGTTGCTTCTGTCGGTCTTGATTTGTTCAGTCTTGCCGCTTGCCTCGTATTATAGCTGTGCTCGACGCACGAACTTTGAACGAGGCACAAGAAATACAGGTGACCAAAGAAAGAATTTCATAAAAGTTCGCCTTTACATACAATAGCGGTACGTGGATAGGGTATATTGATGTTGTAAATCAGGTAGACCCTCCCATCAAGTTTACGCTGGAATTGAAAACGGCAGGTTGACTCCTTCTCTCAGACATGCTTCTAGGTAGAAGAGCTGACGGTACCCTTTGACGGAACTTCCATCAGAAAATAAACTTAGTCTGGATCAAAGATGTACTTCTGCAGTTTTGTACCATTTCAGCAAAAACAAAATTTGCTCCCTTGCCTGGCGCAAACGGCTAGAAAAATATGTCCGACAGACAGCATCGATGGGGAACTAAAAAAGATCCAGAACCTTCTTTGAGATAATGAGTACCATGGTAGGTTTATTGTAGTAGATATTATCGGGAAACCAGCAAAAGTAACCCCGCAGACGGCGGAAAATAAAAATTCTGTTTCTCAAAATCCCCTTTCAAATGAGCACGGTGAGCGAACTACCGAGAAAACGCCTTGACCGATCTGTTTCACGAGCCGTCCCAGTAGCAAGTGTTCGGGGATTATTCTCGACGAACCCTGTTTTGCACGGAAAAGACAAGGATGAGCTACCAACTCAGACCACCTCCATGTACATTTACTCCCTAATTTGCTGCTTCGGAGCAGGTTGTATTGTTCACATGAAAGAAGAATACGCGAACATGCCTCGACATGGCTGAGAATTGCCGTTCTCGAACGCATTGTTAATTCCAGGCATTATGTGCATCCCAGCGAAGCCTTTCATGCGTGTACGCTGGCAACGGCAGAAACACCTGTCACCAGGCTGCGTAGACCGGTCTTGTGCGCACAGAAGGACCTCCTGCATGCGCCGCGTTTACCATGGCCACAGGTCAGTATAATGCCTGCACTTCTCCGTGTCCTTCCCCCTCTCTTCCCCCGACACGGCCCATCCTAACACTCGTTGATTCTTATTACCTTACTCCCCCTCCCTATCCCCACATCCCAATTGAATGAAAAGACGAGCTTCTAGGAGCATAAGCAGCGCCATTCTCGCGCTTGTTGTCAATTCTGGACATCATGTAGACCCCAATGAAGCTTTTCGTGTGATCTATGAGGTCCCATCAAGCTACCCTAAGCCACTAGGCCAGCGCCTGTTAGCAACAGCGGAGGCGGCCGTCATCAGATTGCGAAAACCAATCTTGTGCGCACAGAAGAACCCCGTTCAGGCTTCGCACCTACAGTGGTCGAAGGTCGACTAACGCTGCAACTCTCCCTGCGCCCTTCCGCTCTCACCCCGCCCCTGACAGTGACCGCTATAACTCCTCCCCCCTCCCGCACATTCTCACACCCGGCCCGTGTTTTAATGCGAACTTTAATCGACTTATTTTATCACTGACGTGTTTTACTTCTACCCCATCCCCATGTAATTGTACTGGGCCGACGAGAATTTATCGAAAGCTACGTATGCTCGCCACCTCGTCTTCTATCGATTTCTCTTATCACTCAAATGTTTTTCTTGTACTTTTAGATGAGCTAACTAATTAAATGTAAGCCGAAATTCTAAAAATGTGTTTTCGACCCCAAAAGACCACTCAAGTAGAGTTGTAAGATTAATCACCGTGCGGCACAATCGAACACTTCAGGTAGCTGGCTTTCGAATGAACGTCTTTCCGGTCGCATGCAAAAATTGCACTCTGTGAAAAATGACTGCTTAAATAGTATGAATTTTCCTCGTTGATCATTGATGCCCATATAAATTCATATATATTGCATAGAATGCATGCATAAAAATACTTATTCTTTCACTCATTTGGTAGAACGTTACTCCTCCTTATAATTTCATACTCGAAGGATGGGTATAATTCGGTCTTAAAAAATTTCAATCCCCAAATAATTTTGAATCCGGCTTGCAGTTACACTTGCAGTCAGGGTTTCCAAAATACAAAGTGTATGATTTTCCACGTAATACAGGTTGCCTCGCGTTAAATCCCGGGGATTCTATTTTCGTGCCCTAAATTTTACCCTGACCATGACCCTAATCCCCCTAACCTCCCTTCCCCTTTTGCAATTTATTGTAAGGTCACCAGTAATACACAGAACCCATATTTTTCCGTGCCCAGCCAAGAAACCAATCCTTACTGCCGTTTGTATCATCCGAACAGTACGAAAATGGGACTGAAGGTTCAGACGCGCATTAAATAGAACACAGTAGAATGTTTCCAAATGCGCGTCCACTTGTCAGCAATCGAGGCACAGTTTGATTTAGTTCCCTCCTATATTGAGACAGTATTCTGTGTAGTCAGCCAGAATGCTATCTGCACCGGTTGCAAACGAAGAATCCTCACGTTTAGATGGCTGTGTGTTTAACTCTGCAAGTTGGTGAAAATTTGCACGGTTCAGTGTACCGCCAGCTGAAAATCTTTGCCTGACTGACATTAGCTCCGGTTTCTAGGGGTTGCGGAATCTTTTGCGAATGGCACACAACAGTCGACATTCCATGCCCTTCAGCGTGTTGAGTAAAATGGAATTGAGTGGAAGATGGAATTCAGGACTCTTGGATAAATGATCAAAAATGTATCCTTTTGGCAGTTCCTTGTGTAGAAGGTCCGAGTTTACTCGGTGGCGACTGGGCTTAGCCTGATTGCTGGCGTCTCTTCTGGTCCACCTAAGTCCTACCCTCTGAATCACCTCTGGCGAAAATCTGTCCCCTTATGTGTGACCATGATCCTGCCCTCCATGAGCCATTGGAGATGATAAGTAAGGGACAAGAGGCTGTGAGAAAACTTAGACCTCACTAATGGCTTTCCAAACACTGGGCCTCAATTCGGCATCCAAAGAGGGAAAAGCAGCAGAAATTATGGAATTTTCAAAGGGCAAACGCCTCCGAGGATGGGTAACATCCTGGAAGAGTTGGGAAAAAAATACGTTGGCATTCTGCATGCTTTTTTATTAACTAACTGTACCTCCTAAATATAGTCTCCTGTACGTTGTTTGAGAGAATTTATATATATATATATATATATATATATATATATATGTTAGAAGATGAGGCGATCGCCTTATCTTCTCAGTTATATACGCGAACGTGCATTTTCGCTTCAATCAGCATATACAGTGAGTGACCGATCTCATGAAATGTTGGCTGAAATTCTGAAATGCGTTTTCGATTAGGAAGGATTACTTGGTCGCGGTTGTAATACTGATTATCTTAAGGCATACTCTTATAACATTTCGGACTTGGCAGGATGTCGGCTTTTAAATGCACTTCTATTCAATCTCCTGTAGAAAGCGTGCTCAGAAAAAATGACTACTTAAGTAGCATGCATTGTTCCCATTGATTTTCGATGGTCTTGGAAATTCAAATATATATTATAGAAACCATAAACAAAAATATGCTTCCTTTTGGTCAATCAATGGAGAATCACGTCTTCTTTATATTTTATATTTAAGGAAGGATGATAATTAGGTTTTAAAAAGTTTTATAATTGCCGAATAATTTGGAGCCTGATCATTCGTTGCATTAGCGCTTGCTGATTTCACTCTACAAGGTGCATGCGTTCCGCGTAAAGAAAATCATATATTTTTCTATGCCAATAAAACGATATCATACACAGTCCATAAAATTTTGCTATGGATGCGGACCATGTTGTACATTTCTTGAGGAGCAGTGGTAAACGGACAGGTACGATGCTATGTGAATGGACATTTCGCGGTCTTAAAAAATCTCATAATTAGAAACTTTTTTGAAACCTAATTAAACTCCTTGTTAAGTATAAAATATAACGAAGACGTGATTATCTATTGATTGACCAAAAGGAAGCATATTTTTGTTTATGGTTTCTATAATATATATTTGAATTTCCAAGACCATCGAAAATCAATGGGAAAAATTCATGCTACTTAAGTAGTCATTTGTTACTGAGCACGCTTCCTACAAGAGATTGAATAGAAATGCATTTAAAAGCCGATATCCTGCTGAGTCCGAAATGTTACAAGAGTATGCCACAAGATAATCGGTACTACAACCGCGACCAAGTAATCCTTCCTAATCGAAAACGCATTTCAGAATTTCAGCCAAAATTTCATGAGATTGGTCACTCACAGTATATATATATATGAAAAAGAAGAGGTTCTTCGGAAAAAATCGAGTTGTACTCGTGAATTTTAGAATTGGTGACACCAACCCGTCGTCAGACGAAATGAAAATAAAAGAGAGAGTGAGAGTCACACTAGACTAGTTGACGTGACAGGACAAACATTGATGGGCGGACCATTAGCGTGTGAGGAGTGATGATCGCAGGGAGTCGTGCTGGGTTCTGAGCCGGGTGGGTCGCGAAGAGGCAGTGAAAGACAGTCTGTCGCTTTTGGACGTAAAAATACAAAGGCCGGACGACGGCAATCTCGCAACCAGCGTCCATAGAAAAGGATCTGATTCTGAGATCATCCTCAATTATGGAAGCAATCACCCTGCGGCTCACAAAAGAAGCTGCGTCCGAACCCTCTTCCACCGGGCCTACCGGTATTGCAGCAATGACGATCTGCTGAAGAAAGGATTAGGTTTTCTATATCGGCTATTTCGGTCTAGCGGATACCCAGTCAGTTTCGTGAAGAACTGCCTCAGACGTCAGGCACAACCTCGAAACCCCTCCTCAGATGGAGAAACCGTGACCCGGAAATTATTCTCCCTGCCCTATATGCAGGGGACCTCAGAAATGATTGCCCATCAGTTAAGTCAGTTCGGTATTCGCGTTTCCCACAAGCCTGCATCCGCGCTGCGCACAGTCTTAACTCGAGTAAAGGATTCTATCCCCAAAGAGGAACAGACCAACGTCATCTATCGCATCCCGTGTGCCAATTGTCCCTGCGTATATGTTGGTCATACAGGACGACGCCTGGGAACTCGAATTAATGAACACAAACTAGCTATCCGTCACCGTGACCCACTGTCCCTCGTCTTTGCACACGCACTCCAGTGCGACCATCGTTTCAATTGGGATGACACCGAGGTCATTGCCACGTCCAACACCAAAACGGGCAAGAGAATTCCTGGCGCATGGCACTCTAAAGTGGACAGCGTCAACCGCCACGCTGACCTAAACACCCATTATGAGGGCCTAAGATCACGTCTCACTAAGCCGAGCCCCACGCCGCATCAGCAGCCGCTAATCCAGGCGTCCGCAGTTCCGCCAACCTACCATTTTCCCTCCTCTCTTACACGGAGAGCTGTAACTGTTCTCTCCGCCTACCCGACTCAGAACCCAGCACGACTCCCTGCGCTCATCACTCCTCACACGCTAATGGTCCGCCCATCAATGTTTGTCCTGTCACGTCAACTAGTCTAGTGTGACTGTCTCACTCTCTCTTTTATTTTCATTTCGTCTGACGACGGGTTGGTGTCACCAATGCTAAAATTCACGAGTACAACTCGATTTTTTCCGAAGAACCTCCTCTTTTTTCGTTATATCTTCTCGGAATGCCTACCAGTCCTACTCTCTCTCTCTGTATATATATATATATATATATATATATATATTGAAGGCAAATACGTTCTTTGGGAAAATTAGAAAACTTTATTAAGTAAATTTTCGGCGCTGGTACCTCAGGCTTCCCGAAGGAAACAAGCACCCTATGCGTGGCAGAGGTCATTAACAGGCAACCAACTACCAAGCCGAAGTCGGCGAAGTTATACTAGCATTGAGCAGGGCCGACAGCGAATGTGGGTCGATTGATACAGTACTGTTTCGGGCTTATTTTGCCTTTATTTCTGCCAATCATCACCCTAACCCGCAGCTCGTACCGTAAACACAAACACGCGCACATACGCACCCGGCACCGTTGGTCCATCACTGGGGTCTACCAAACGAGTCATAAGCACTTCATCGAACCGAAGTTCATCAGTGCCTCGCCACTTGTCATTCTCTGTCGCTGCAGATCGGATTCAATCAGGAATGGGCGCACATAGGTCTGTTGACTTCATGAAGCAAACAAGCTACGTATGGGTGGCAAGGATGCTGACCAGGCATCCAAGTACGAGGCGGAAGTCGATCAAGTCATAATAGCAGCGAAGAGGTGCGCTTGACAACCATTCTTTGCGGTTTCAATTTTGCTGCATCCCATCCCGTCGGCAAAGTTGCTGGCGATAACGAACGTTGCGCCAATGGATACATACCACATTTGGCACGTAGAAAGCTCGCTAAGGTACCACCACGCCAGACGCGGACAGCTTTTTCACGGTAATCACCAATCTTGAGCACGCATACGTCTGCCTTGTACCTTCCAAGGTGAGACAAATACAGTGAGTGACTGATCTCGTGAAATGTTGGCTAAAATTCTGAAATGCGTTCTCGATTTGGAAATATTACCTAGGTGACGTTGTAATACTGATTATCATGCGGCAAAATCCCATAATATCTCAGACTCGGCAGATGGAGAGGCGTTTTCTTCGAAGTCTCCGCATCGAATGTCGGAAGGTATCTTTAGGAGGTTAAAAAAGGCTCTAACCCTCAGTCTTCCCTGCTATCACCAACCCCGCCTAGTACCTTCTAGCCCCGCGGGGATGGGGGGGGCTGCGGCGGGGGTAAAAGGGGCTAATAGGCGAGGCATGGACGGATGTGGTCCCCGCTGACCTCACCCAACGGAAAAAAAACTGTGCCGGGGAAGCTTCTCTTCGCTCGCTTCTGGCTCCCCTTTTGATATCGAATCTCTCGCCGCAAGTAATGGGGAGTTCGCAGAATAGGCCCATTACATTCTGCGGGAGCCTCTTCTATGTTCAGCGCGAGTAACTTCGAAAACATCCTTGGAAGTCGGAAGACGGGGGTCTTGTAAGCAGAGGTACCCTTTTCTTTCAAATTACCAAGTTAAGAGCCTTCGAGTTTGGAAAATAGTCTGTTCAGATCGGAAAAATTGAGAGATCCGGGATGATGATTTGAAAAAAAAGGATGGGCTCACCGGAACGGGTTTACTTACGTGCTGACGTTTCGAAGAACTTGGCCGGCTCTCCACTGTCAAGGCGTAATCGACCAGAAATCCCAAGTGGCACATCACGTTTGTCGGCCTCATGCTGATCGATTTCCCCCCCACCCCTCTCGCTGCCTCGGCCTCTCAGGGGGTGGTTTACGGCCGTCTTGTCTGCGTGCTTTGTGAATCACCACTCCGTCGGGGGGAGTTGATTGAACCTTTGTCCGGCGGTCGGTCTGACGGTTCTTGTTCTTCCTCACCGAGTAAATTCAGCGTCAGGCTATCTCCATACAACCTTCTTAAGTTCGCTGTGGTTGTTTGGTCCTGAACTCTACGATCATGATGACGTAGGGCTTTGTAAGCTGCAGTAAGGTCCAGATACCTGTTGATAGAGTGGGCATCGGAGAACCACGTCTCGAGAGTTAGCCGTTCTGCTTTTGTGCTGCCCCGACCTAAAATGGTGGCTCTCTGGAGGTTGAAAGTATGCCCGGTTTCTTCAACGTGTGTTACTAGTTGAAAGTTCGTGGCTAGCCTCCGAGTGGCCGATTTGTGTAGGCGGTTCTGCAATTTCCGCCCAGTTTCTCCCACACAGTTGCAGTCGTCCTCATTGCAATTTATTTTGTAGATGACCGCTGAAGTTTCAGGGGGCGGCGATGGTTCCTTAGGTTGCATCAGACGAAGTCAAATCATTGCCAGGGGTCGATGGGCTATGCCTACTCTGGCGGGTTGTAACAGCCAAGAGACCGCCACAGAGACCCCTTTAACGTGAGGAATGGCCCTCCAGACTTCAGGTTGCTGTTCATTTGGCCGTAGTCTGTGCGTCCGACGTCTGCTTCTCTCGATAAAATGTCTGGAATAACCATTGGCTGCAAATAGGTTCTGGTGGTACAATTGTTCGGTTCTTCTATCTCCTGGCGTGCTGAAGCGTGTTTCGACTTTTGGCAACCAGGGCGAGCACAGCTACGCTTGTGAAAATAGTCCGTAAGCTTCCTCTGTAAACGATATAAGGGCAGTCAAAGCGCTTAAGGCTTCGATTTTTTTAGAGTGCGGTTGACCTGACTTTTCCACAGAATGTAGGGTCTTTTGTAGGATAATTTCCCATTGATCGTCAAGGCAACTCCGGCCACCATTCCACGCATGGAAGTGGGGGAAGTGATTATTTTGGGAGACAATTAAGAAGCAGTTTCTACTGGGTGGTCACTTATGAGTTCGGAAAGTCAAAGTGGACTGTGGTCGTCGGCTTACTGACATTTATAACTGTTTTCTTTTTGAAGGGCTACCAGGTTGGAGGTCCAACTTACTCAGTCCACTGTCCCGACAAACGAGACCAAAAAACGCATTCTAAGTGTCGTACAAAACCCAGGGTTACTTCGATTCAATTACGTCTCTGAAGTTTCCGAAATCGGCTCGCGTGTTGACATAAAAGAGGATGAGCAAAATTATACTATGCGTGTGCTTATTAATGGACATTATTTCGAGGTTTTGGAGATTTTTCTTCTAAACTCTATCAGTAATTTAATCTACCAGGGGATCGAAATATGCAGGTTAACCTTTCTGAAAATCGGTTTTCCACATGATAGACATTCAAAAGGAGATCAAGTAGTCAGATGTCTTATGTTCCGCCTGTTTAGCTCCCCAATCCGGAGTAATTTGACTGTTTGACGTTGGTGCATTTTATTTTTGCAACTTGAAATTCGTACCCATTCGTGGAAGTTAATCTTTGTCACCTTGTGCTCAAGAAAGAGAGGTCAGGTCTGATTTACTTAAAATGCCAACGGCAGGACAAACGTAGGATTAAATACTTCAATTTTATGTACAGCCGACTATTATGCAAATTGCGTTTTTATGTCATCGCATTTGACTGTTGAGAAATTGTTGAAAACGATTGGTCGTCAAAATGTCATCTCATCATACAGGGATATCCGTCAAGTAGTGCATAGTAAACTTTTCATGAAAACTTTTACATAAAATAGGAAGAAGTTTCTGCTAGCTAAGTCTGAGTCATTTTATTTGGGATTTTACCGTGGCTTTTAGTAACTCATTGAAAAATAGTTATTTATCAGAATAACGAACGGATTTTGAATCCTATTTGGTAAGCAACGACGGAATGGCATCTACTTAAAATTAAAAGAAACGAAACAATGCCAACGAAGAAATTCTCAAGGACTGGGTAGTTGGGTTGGAATCACAAAACTGATGAAATTAGGTCGAAGCCCCACATGATGAACGTCCTTTTTGAGGTTACCGTTTCTGTTGACAGTAAGAGCAATTTAGTAAACCGTCGCCTAGCAAAGGGACATGGGAACCACGCCGATTTTCCCGGAGGAGAGCGAACCTGTCTAGCGGATGAATTCTTAGCCCTGGGGGCAAACTTTAATCATCTCTTTAGCCGCCGGCGTCTATTTATTTATAGGATGTCCAGGGAACTGAAACAAAAGAAATGACTGCACAGCTGATGTGTACCTACATTCGTCCTTATTTTTGAATAATTAAATAAAATAAATCATCTCCAAGGACCAAATTGTAATAAAAATTTCTCGTACGCCATTCGTAACAAATAAAGTCTTCTTTAAATTCAATGTTCGATAAAGGGATGGATTTTTTCATTGAGAAATTAGTAGGTTAGTAAGATGTGATAAAAGACGTGTTCGCAAAGACTCCTGAAATTTTTAGCTTATATTTTATGCAAGCTGCTCGGAAACAACCTCCCCGATGGTGATTTTTAAATCTTCCAACAGATTTGTTTGAAGTTACATGCTTCGAAAGCAGTAGGAATAACCGTGGGATAGCAAAATGTCATATCCAACCAGACGCCGCATGATTTGTACACAACAAACACTTCAAAAAAACAAACTATTCGTTATATTAATCGCACGAGTCGGCGCTTATCCAAAAGAATACGCGAACACCTCCCGGCATGGCTAGGAAAAGGCGAAACGAGGAGTATAAGCAGCGCCATTCTCGCGCATGCTGTCGATTCCGGACATCGTGTGGACCCCAACGAAGCTTTTCGTGTGATTTATAAGGTCCCGTCGAGCTACCCTAAGCTACTAGGCCAGCGCCTGTTAGCGACAGCGGAAGCGGCCGCCGTTAGGTTACGAAAGCCAACCTTATGCGCTCAGAAGAACCACGTTCAGGCTCCGCGCCTACAGTGGTCGACGGCTGACTAACGGTGCAACTCCCCCCGCGCACTTGCGCTCTCACCCCGCTCCTGACAATGACCATTATTACCCCCACCTCCTCCCCCACAGTCCCCCATCCCGCCTTTGTTTAAGGAGTACTTTTATCGACTTCTCTCATCGCTTGCATGTTTTACTTCTACCCCGTTCCTATATAACTGTACTGGTCCGATGAGAATTTATCGAAAGCTACGTATGCTCGCCACCTGGTCTTCTGATTATTTGGTATTCCTTCGAATGGATTTTATATGCATTTGATCAATTGACGGTCTACTATGCCACAGTTCGAACCTCGCGAACGACGACATCCACCTTGTTCCATGCGGAGTGGACACAACATCGGTAATTCACGCGTGAAGTACTTTGTAGTGAGGCAGGCTTACGCGACATCCACTGCACTCTCTCCTCCCTCGCCCGTCTTGCTTCGATAGCAAAGCAAAGTCAAAAAGACCGAAGGTGGGTGTGGGCACAGTGGCTGGCAAAACTAGACAGACCGTCTACGCGTGCCACACACAAGCAGTTCTGACCTTACCTAGGTGAGAAGGGCCTGTAAGCAAAGACGGCGAACGATGCACGAGGGGCGTACTTTCTACTCCCATCTACCTTGCAACCCTATCTCAACAATTTAGTGGGCTTTTCGGTGTTCCTAACGTGTGCTTGGTGCTTTTTATTCGGAAAACCAGATAGCCTCCACAGGAACATCGACTTTTTTAAAAAAAGGCGAGCATCCAATCGTGCCCCGTCTTGAGTGCTCATCACGCTCTGGAGTATTTGGGCGGCTGATTAATGAGACAGCGAAAGAGTTTGTTTATCTTTGGTCCTGAAATAGACTCCAAAAATTTGGGTGAATGAATCCTAGAGGGTTTTCTAAACGTCATTTGACGACTTCTGGTAACCATCCGGTAAGGGCGTTCTCCTCCTCGACGCTTGTGATGTTACCAAGCGATGAAAAGGGGTCGTTGGGGGTTGTTAGTCGGTTCTCCGCAGACACCTACCGCTGTACCAATCTTCCACAACTCAATAAGATTCTCAGCCACTGTCCGCCGACAGATGAGGTCGACTTTAACTAATTTTTATAATTCACGAATAATTTTGAACTCGACCTGTCGTTGTACTTTCATCCAGGGTTTCCACACTACAAGTTACATATTTTCCGTGTGTGGAAAACCATACATTTTCCTGCAGTATTGAGAGCAGACCATATAGGGTTCATAAAATTTAGCAATGGGTTTGGACCATATTGCGAATTTTACAAGCAACATTTTAAATGCAGAGGCACGATGCTTTATGAACAGACATTGCACGGACTTAGGAAAACTCATAATTAGAAACCTTTTTTAAAACCGAATTATACCGTTCCTTCAAATACAAAATTTGAAGAAGACGTAATTTTCTACCAAATGAGTAAGAGAATGGATATTTTATACATGTTTTCTATGAAATACAATTGCATGTATAAAGGTACCGAAAATCATTGAGAAATATTCATGCTACTTGAGTAGTAATTTTTGCAGAGTGTAGTTTTTGCGGGCGGCTGGAAAGAAGTCTTTTTAAAAACCGGCCTCCTGAATTATTATGGGATTATGCTGCACAGTGATTAATCTTACATCCCTACTTGACTAAGCTTTTCGGGTCGGAAATGCATTTTTAGAATTTCGGTTAACATTTCAAGAGTTAGCACATCTACTGTCGCACAAGAACGTACGAAAGCCTGAAGGACACAACACAATAAATTCAGGAATAAATGCGGAAAGTGCATGTAGTTTTCGGTGAACGGTTAGTAGACTCGATTGAAGGCAATGAGCAGCCCTGTCCTTGAATACCTTCCAAGTGGAAGTTAAGAAAACCTTCTAGGTGATTTATCGGGTCGTAGAGAACTGTAGAAGAACAACACGACCCTGCCTACTTAAACAGTGTCGTACACAATGTCGTTGGGATTATCTCACAACAGATAACTCTCGTATTCACGCCTACAGTAGGTGGGTTAACTCATGAAATGTCAACCGAAATTCCGAAATGCGTCTTCGTTTCGAAAAGATTAAGTACGTAGGGTTGTAAAACTGCTCAGCCTGCAGCATAATTCTATAATGATCCAGTTACCTCAGGGTGTCGGCTTTCAAGTGAACTTATTTCAGACTGCATGCAGGGACTACTTAAGTAGCATGCGATTTTCTCATTGTTTTTCGATGCCCTTAAAATTCAGTTATATCTCATAGGAAACGTGCATAAAAATATTCATTCTTTTGCTCATTCGGTGGGAAATCACGTCCTCCTCCAATGTTATACTCGAAGAAGGGGTATAATTCGATTTTTAAAAACTTTTCTAATTTCCTAATAATCTTGAACCCGACTTGCTGTTGCACTTGCATTCAGGGTTCCCAAACTACAAACCGTATAATTTTCGCGTGCAGAAAACCATAAATTTCTCTACGGTGTTAAGAGGAGACCATATGAGGTTCATAAAATTAAGCAGTGGATTTGTGCAATATTGTGGACTTTACAAGCCACATTGGTAAGTGCAGATACATAACGTTTTATGAACGGCCATTCCACGGTATTAAAAAATCTCACAATTATAAACTTTTGTAAAACCAAATTATACGCTTCCTTCGAGTATAAACTTTGAAAAAACGTAATTGTCTGCCGGATAATTAAAAGAACGAATATTTTTCTGCATGTTTTCTATGAAATATAATTGAATTTTTGAGGGCAGCGAAAATCATTGAGAAAATTGCATGCTACTTAAGTAGTCATTTTTACGGAGTATATTTCTTACATGCAGTCGAAAAGAAGTTTATTCGGAAGTCGGCACCCTGAGGTAACTGGATTATTATAGAAGTATGCTGCGTTATTATTTGTTGTTCAACCCTACTTACTTAATCTTTTCGAGACGAGATGGCATTTCATGAGTTAGCCCACCTACTGTAGATCTTTCTTGCGTTTGCGTTTGGACATCCGACTTGTGTGTCTCACCCGTCGACGGTTAAAATCTTCATGTCAATGACAGTCGACCTCACCTTGGAAGTGCTGTTCTCAGTGCTGAGAATAAAAACATCGAAGGTGCCACCGTCTAGATCGACGATGTGAGGATTCCGCTCGATGCTCCCTTCTTTCCTAGGCCGTAGGCAATGGTGGCACCTTGTTGGCTCGTTGAGGATACACAGCAAATTTAACCCTGAAATAGTGCCGGCGTTTTTAGCCGTCAGACGCTGACTAGATCGTTCAAGTAGGCAGACACGGCGACCACTACGTCCGTCACTGCCTTGCCCAAGTGGACTGAAGTCGTCTTCTTCATCTTCACTGTCGCTATGGTTGAGATCTCGCCGCGATACTCCTCGATCTTCGGCCTCCCACCGGAATTGACCACAGTGAAGAACCAGCGTCTCATGTCCCTCTGCACAGACGAATCGTCGAAAAGTTTGCCGATCAGACTCTTCGCACCAAAAACGGTGTTAGAGAGATTCACTGTCAGCCGTTTTTTTTCGGCATCTCTAAGGAGAGGCTCGGTCTTAATGAAGCCAATGCAGCTGGGTGCCGTACGATCTTCCCGGTTACTGACAACGATTTCCACCTTTACGCACTGGTCTGCGGTGTCTTGAACGATTCGGTCTACGTGCACAGAAGGACATCGTCCAGAGGCTGCAGCTACCACGATCTAAAACCCGTTCATAGACAGCAACCCGGCAAAGTCCCGTCCCCCCTCCTTCTGTAATCTGTTTAAACCTGATGATTTGTCGGCGCCATTAGCCGCCAGACGCTGACTAGATCGTTATAGTGGGCAGACATCGTGGCCACCGCGTCCGTCCTCGCCTTGCCCAAATAGGCTTTAGCCGTTTTCCTCATTTTCGCCAATGCCATGGAGGTGATCTCCCCGCACCGAATTGCTTCTTCTTTCCGCGATACTCCTCGATCCTCGAAATTGACCACCATGAAGGACCAGTGTCTCGTGTTCCTCTGCATCGTTGGATCATCGGAGC
>CACRXP010000016.1:723659-741360 GCA_902702965.1 Spirometra erinaceieuropaei
CAGTAAAGGTAATCTAGGCTTTGAAATTTGAAATAGTTGCGTGTATAGCTAAATCAGTTCGCCTAATCAACTTAATCTTTTTGGGAACCGCCTGCGATTGGATGTTTCTATTCTACGCCAGGCGCATGCACCTCAAAATGAAATCCGCAGGCGGCATAGGTCCCAGTGCGCGGCTTTCAGACGGCTAGCTCAAAAGTCCGTCGGAGTGTTGACCGCGTGTTGATAATACAGAAAGCTACTTTAGACGACTGTAGCCTAGACTATCGTCATTTTCCTAATTATCGTGAGTGGATCTCACCAACGCGCTGACGTGGGTTCTGCACTCCGACCTATGCGCTGGGAAATGAGACATTTAATTTAATTAAGTTACAATCTGCCCACTTTCTCTACCTTGAGCAGCCCTTTGCCTTAATCCTTTTATCGAGAAATGCGTTGAATTGCGTCCGGTGCGCGGTGTGATGTGAGAGTGCAGCAGAGCACAGCACTTACCACATTAATTATATGTTCTCTCCAATTAGCGGTTTTTATTTTGTAATGTCGCGTTTTAGATGGAAAACTTTAAATTCAGTGAACAGTTAGTTGCACCGAGTTTTGACTTTCCGCAACCTGCCCTAGAATAGTGGGAAAATTTCAGTTGAATTTGTGAGCGGGTACGTACTGAGACACATACATTTTTGCAAAATTTACACTTCAATCAAAAGCAGACGGAGGAAGAATCACGTTGACTGGAACCTCAAAAAGTAGTACAGATGTATCCCCAACTTCACCCCAACTTTAACTTTCAACACAACTCCTATTATCCTAGAATTAAGCGAAAAACCACCTTGCAAGGGGGGTTCTTATTGCGTCTCCTACGTAAACGCGAAACAGTTCGGCGGTTTATCACAAAATCGATCGTGATTGAGGTGACTTACGGCAACACCCGCCTTAAGTCGGTTGACAGAACCAACGAAAGTTGCCGATCCACAAATTAAACATCGAATAACACATTAAAAGTATTGTTGGTGCCTGGTTCTTTTGTCTGAATGAGACGCCAAGGAACCTAGAAGAGTGCTGCACTAACCTTGTCAGCACTAAACGAATGTCACTGGTTGTAATCATGCCCCAAGCAATATCGTGCCCATTTTTGCTGTCAGATTTGGGAAACTAATGATGAGTGTTTAAAGTAGATGTGGCTATGTTGTCGACATTACCATGCGAGGCATATGCTACCGTGTCCAGCATCCTCAAACACCGGTAAGGCCAGGGTTTTGATTAGTATTACGGTCATGTAAACCTAACCACGACCGTAACGCTAGCTCTGATCCAAATCCTAGTCCTAACCTTATCCAATAGTCCTTGTTAACATTAGGCTGCTAGTTGACGGCTTTCCGACACTGTCCTGTGCTCTTCGAATAAGTAATTATTCCAACCTACCCTGCCCGATTAAGTAGTAAAGTACGCAGGATCTTTTTCAATGGCGTGTTGGCATACATCACCCTTGCTTCGATTGTCTTTAAATTGTTTGTAAAAACCAGAACTGGGGCCACAGTCTATCGGATGCGACTGTACATTTCGTGATTTGAGCAATCCGAACTGCAGCCTGATCCAGATCAAGAGCAAGTAACTGGAGAAACAGATGTGTTTTGCATAAAAGGCGGATACCTGTCTCTATTATGGGTCACGTAATTTAGTGAGAGAACGATCAGTGGCCTGGGCCGCCTACGTGATTGCGTGCCGCCCTCGCCGTAGGATTTATCAACCGTGGGTATGATGAGTAGAGTGGAAATTAGAGATCAGAGAGGGAGGGAAGGGACGGAGGACGACCTGGCCCTCATGCGCACACGCCAGGATTTCACGCAGGGGTGGACTGTTTAGACCTCACATGTAGCAAAGAAACCACATGGAGAAGCAGCCAGATAACACAATTCTCACCTACGTGAGAGGTACCTGCGTGGTGTGTTGATGAAGATGTTCGTGGGCGGTGCATGTGCTGATGGGGAAATGCTCAGTGATGCATTCAAGTCTATGATGACTTACCGCAAATTTTTGTGGAAGTGCGTGTGACCGAGTACACTCATGTGATGGCTGAATATACAAAAATAGTGCGGGCAGTTGAGGTGATGGCGGTGAGTGTATGTTGTTGTTCCAGGTTCTGGTTCGCTAGCCTCTACGTGATGGATTCGCAACCGACCTATCAGGCCGATGTATGACGTGAATGTTCGGCGACACTGTGACAGGATAGACCGGAATATGCTGAGACAGTTAGGATTATTGTGTTGCTAAAAGCGGCCGTGCTGATGGATGGTGAGTTGGTGGGATTTGCAATAGGATGGTTTTTGTGTGTGGAGGTACGCTTGGTGTGTCGGTAGTCCGGGAAGAGATTAGAATAGGTTTATCGTAGCACCTCTTGAGCGCTGTCAATCTCCTTAGAACAGAGGCAGAAGCCCAAGGCAAAATCATCTATTGAGGTCGCACATGGAATTAATCTGTTCAGAGTTTCATTTTAGCCCGTAGTAAGTAAATGTTAAGTTTGTTTTAAGTAACTAAAATCTGTTTTCAAAGCCAGTGTAATAGCGAAAGGTATGAAAGGACAGACTATACAGCACAAGATCTAACTTTTTTGTTAGTTTTGGGATTAAGAATATCCTGCCCATCTTGGATCTTGCAGAATGTTGATTTCAGCCGGATGAAGATTCGGCTGCCGACAGCCACATTTGGTAAGAGCATCATTCGTTTAGATTCGATCGCACCGTTATTTAAGTCATCCGACTGGTTCCTTTGATTTTTTGGGTCAATAGCTGTAAAAGATAGGTACAGACTAGAAGCAGGAAACATTCAGTGGCCAGTATATTATCTCTGTTTATGTGATACTTCTGGTAGATTGGTCGCTGTCTTATCTAATCTGATGGATGAATAGTCCGCATAGGTTTATTGAAGGCAGGTATTTGTTGCTGGAAGGTTTTTAGTGTCTGATAAGTCAGGCTCTGGAAACTTGGAGAAAAGAAAAGACGTTATGTTTGCACTTATGGTACGTTTTCGTAACTTTGCTGTTTATTTTATGTTAAAGTATTTTTAGGCTTATGATTTTCGCTGTCATGGCTGCACATGTGACCGAATAGGCCCATGCGGTGAGCAAATGTTCGTAGATATGACGGGCAGTGGAGGTGGATGTACGAGTGTATGTAGCGGTTCCTGACACTGGTGTACCTGTCCCAATCAGGACAGATTGGGACCCAGGCCACACCACCGGTGGTTGGAGTAGTGATTGTGAGGGTAGCGGTTGAAAAGACGGGGATGGGAACAAATAAATCGTTTTATTTTGTACCCTTTGGCGTCCTATCATAACAAGTAAGAAAAGATTTTCATATGGCTTTTAGAACAGGTAAACAGAATCTGTACAGTACTCAATTCATGCTTATTGAATAAGCAGTCTGATAAGAAAAATGATTAACAAGCGGTGAAAAACTCCCTTATCAAGTAAGCAGGGTGAATGTGACTGGAATAACTCTGAAGGAGGAAAAACTGTCGCTCATTAAATGATAAGAATGCGAGCAGGACCGGCCTGCATGTGGTAGTGCATGACGGATTCTAAACGGATATCGTCAGGGCAAAAACATACTGTCGCTCATGAAGGCTGGTAGTCATCGATATCGTCACCGATATTGTGACTGGGACGACGGATGGAGAAATTATCGATGGCAGCGAGACATTGTTGGTGAGTTAGGCCGTCGGCGTGGACGCCGCGAGCGTTGGTGATGTGGGGTGGCTATGAGGGTGGTTGTTGAAACGTCAGTTGGTGTTGTTTGGTTGTTGCTTCGCTGGGTCCTAAAATACCCGTCGAGATTAACGCGCGCGCAGAATGTTCGTTGGCAGCGTGATCATGGTGGAAGAGGTTGGACGATGGCTCTGTGGATGGAGTACATTTGAAACTTGCTAGCCGCTCTTTTGACTCTGACAACAGCTATTCGATTGGCTTCATAGATGGCTGCCTCAATCATCACTTCTATTCTCTAATCCAATCGGGCCTGCGCGCAGTCTTTCCAAGTTTTGGGCTAATTCGTAAGCTCTGCAAATAATTCCTCAAGGTGTCCTTACGGCGACATATCTGAGCTCCTTGTCGACGATCACCACCAGCGACAACTTTATAAAGGAGTACTTTTGGTATTCACTTGCCATCCATCCTTACGATGTGACCACCCCGTCGCATTTGCAGTTGCCTTATCATAGCGCGAATACTGTGGATTCTGGTCCGTTATAAAACCTCAATGCCTAGGATACTATCCTCTCCGAAGACCCCTGAGATGGAAGTGATTGATCTTCCGTGCTCGTTTCTTGTAGACCGACAGGTCCCTGCCCGATACAGCAGCCTCATCAAAATGATAGCTTTGTATGTCTAAATGCCTTTGGACACACCCACAACATCAGCAGTGACAGCCTAGCTTGATAGCAACTACCACAACCGAGGAAGACGTTCTCTCGGTATGGGCACGTACAATGACTGTTGACATTTTATGGGTGGCCGCGCAGATCATTTTTACATGTCAGCCCAGTTGAGTCCCCCTTTTTAGACGGATAGTCCTGTTTTTAGTCAACAAGTTATGCCAACAGCGGGCTGTGTCTTAGTTGTCTAAGTGAAACGGGCAACAGAATGTCGTCCACCACCACCAGCAGCCGGTCCCAGATAATCCATGGCCTTATTGAAGCCAGGGATGTCGATGCGTGGAGTAGAGACTGTCTGCTTTTGTCAGTGTCACCTCTAAGCCCACTCGTTGGCTCTGACCACAACACAGTTGTTTCTACAGTCTTTCTATCTATCCTTTCGCCATAAACTGGAAAGTTTCTACCGTAGTTTCCATCTGCAAAATTGCATTTCAGTTTTGCTTTTGATCAGTCCCATTCCTGAGCGAGCTAAGAGGGTCCCAGAAGAAAATGTCTGGCCGAAAAGGTCAACCTCAAAAAAGCCACTCGTTGAACATCGCGACACGTCGTCGCCTCATCGTCGGAATTGACAGCCAAACTCTCGGTTTGTTTTTGACTAATCTGCATATGTACAACGGATATACGCAGCATTTCTTGATTAAACGCTTCTGGCGCCTTATAGGTTTATTAATGGGAACGATAAGAACAGAAAAGAAGGCATATCTTTACCTTACGTTGACGTAATTGTACCATTTATTTCGTGTTTAAGGGCTTTGTTTCGGTTTATTGGCCGATGTTTTTCCAGTGGCATGCATTATCAGGTCCCTCCAAAATTAAACTACATTTTAAACAACTGAGTGGAAAGTCCCAGCAACCTCATGGGCGCTAACTCACAGGATGTATTTTTTTATTCAAAAACACATTGGTATTGTAGTGTAAACAGCAATTAACACTACAGAAAATAGTATGTACACCAAAAACTTAACTCTAAGGGAGGGGGTTGTCACCCCTCACCTACGAATAGCGACCCCTGCCAACACCTGGCCACACCTAAAAGGTGTGGCCAGGTGTGGCCAAGCGCGGCCATGGCCACGCCAAATTTGAAGAAATTTTGGGGGACCTCCTAATCTTGCAGGTGACCACTTCTGCATTGCAAAGTGCTAAATTAGTCAAGATATATCCTATATCACTCATAAAGTACCAGGAATCTTCATATTTTGAGCAGTGGTTATGTCTCTAAATAAGCTGATTAAGGTGCTTTGTTTAAGTGGGCCAATGTGACGCCATTGATCTTCTTCTGTGTCTGGGGTAAGCGTTGCAGTTCTCTCGTCCTGTGATTGTTTGTGACATATTACCAAGTAATTCGGCGTCAATTTTGTGTCTGATACTTCTTTATTTTCCAAGTTATGCCATTTAGGGTATTCGTTAAGCTTATTAAGGTGTAGTAACATATGTATTAGTATAATTTCACTTATGATTTTGCGAACAATGTTGAAAGTACAAATATTTGTTGTCGTTGAGTAGTTATTCGTTGCTATAAAGCGTAAGTATTACGGCTTTCACCGAAGCACTATATACAAGCGGCTCTTGCGCCAGAGGCGAGCATATTATGCTGCTATGGAGGAGCAACCCATCGCATCAACGTCTTTGGTTGCAAATGATTCACCGGAATTGCAAATGTCCGAACTAATGCCGGAAGTTTCAACGTGTAGGAGTTGTATGTGCCTTATTTACTGGAATACATAGAACTGCCTGTAGTGGCTGGGACCGTGGACACAGTGGAAGGCAGATCCTTGACGACGGATTTGCGCGAATTCCGTTTGAGGGCGAAATTGTCGTTGACCACAGCAAAGGATTTGTTTCAGGTGCTGCGGCACTATCATCCGGAGCTACCCATCGACCCAAGGACGCTACTGCAGACTCCTCGAACTTGCGTTAGCAAGTCCCTGAAGAGAGTAAAATACGTTCACCTGGGTCTCGAACGCGGCCTACTCGACGAATTGCGCCTTTGCCCACTAACGGGCATTCCTGAAGTGCACGTTCAACTGCACATTGACGGAATGAAAGTCTTTAAAGCGTCTGCTCAGTGCTTGTGGCCGATCCTTGCTCGTGTTAACCACCCCGTTGTTGGGCAGCCCTTTGTCGTTGGAGTGTTCTGCGGTTTTGGTAAGCCGGAACCGTTGGAAGACTTTCTGGGCGATTGTGTTAGTGAACTGAAGGGCCTTCTCACCACGGGCCTGCGCGATCCACGTACAGAAAGTGTCATCAAAGTGCATTTGCTCAATGTGATTTGCGACACCCCAGCCCGCTGTTATGTACGACAAGTGAAGGCCCACAATGGCTACTATGGATGCGACAGGTACGCTATTTTGTATTTGCAACCGTAGCTGCTGTAGATGCTGTCACAAAGGGAAACATATTGCGAATCGCATGACATTTCCGCAGTACAGTGGCCGTCTGCGTGATGACAGGTCGTTTAGGTTGCGAAGTCAGGAACCGCATCATAAGGGCAGATCTCCCTTCGAGGATTTGCCCATCGACATGGTTGCCTGTTTCCCAATTGACTACATGCACCAAGTCTGCCTCGGTGTTATGCGAAAATTGTTGCATACTTGGCGACTTGGTTTTGGTAGCCACTCTGTGTCATTAAACGCATCTATTAAGCTATGCAGCCACTGCTTACCGACAGAGTTTTCACGCAAGTTTAGAACACTTGACATCCTGGAGTTTTGGAAGGCTGCCGAATATCGGCAATTTCTCCTGTACATAGGCCCCGTTGTTTTGTCCCCGTATTTAGACGGACCCCGTTATAATCATTTTTTACAGTTTTCCGTGGCAGTCTACATATTTTGCCACCCAACCTTGCATATATCTTGTGGTTATTATGGCCGCCAACTTTTGTGTAATTTTGTCTATAATTTTTCCATATTTTATAAGCCATCTGATCTTGTTTACAATGTCCATTCTCTACTCCACTTGCACGCTGACGTCGTTCGGTTTGGGGTGCTGAATAATTTTTCAGCATTTCCATTTGAGTCTTTTTTACGACACGTTCGTGGTAGCATAAAGGGGCCCACTAACATAGCCGCACAAGTGTACAGGCGTTTTTCGGAAAGACGCAGTCTACACGTCCTATGCTGTTGGACGACGATGAGGGAGTGCAACGGCCCTTTAAACTGCCCCGTCAATCAACGGCTATCTTTCACAAGGGATATGTCCTTTCCACTGAGCCACCCGACAATGTCGTACTCATCGGACATAGACCCTGTGCACTGACATCACTGTCGGGTAACAGCATAATTTACTGCCCTTTCCGCGACTGTCAGGATCCTTTTGTAACGTCCCTTCATTCTTCTTCCATATACATTTTTAAAGCCAGCGTTTTATCAGACACTCCGATAACTGGCTTACTCTCCGACATTATTTGCAAGTACGTGTCCTTTAAAAACAACAACCAGTATTACCTTATCCCCCTCCTTCACACAACTACATTCCTGTCTGCTTTTTTACAGATGTATTTTTGCATTTTACGCCTTACGATGTAACATTTGCTACAGATGTATTCCGTGGTTGAATTTTTCAACGACAAATCTGTGGCGGAAGTGGCTGAAGCCTGGTTCTACAATCCGGGCAGCGTACTATGACCTAAAAAGCACAGGCAGCGCCGCATTTGGCTGGAGAACAACCAGCGGCCACCGGATGGTACTAAGGCGTACGCCGTCAAGGTACTAAAAAGTGGCCTAACGCTGGAAAAAGCTCGACAGGCGGCGCGGAGAGCACTGAATACTGACAATCTCTCCAGTTCCGAGCCGAGCCAGTTGGGTAGGGGCAAGAGGATCAGGTGTGCTACCATGTTATATACAACTAATTTTCCTTTGCAGACATAATCGCAAACTAACCTCAGACTCCGACGACGAGGACTCGCCAAACCAACCGAAAGAGCCAACTGGTTGGCCAGCTCCACCGCCAATACTACAGTAAGTATGACTATTGTAGACATTTCGTAGGCCAAGAACGAAGGAGAATGTGCCACACTTGTTTTCCACTGCGTCGATTGGACCCAGTCAGTCAACACCACTGTCCTCACTTGAGTAGACAACGCTTATCATTTATTACTTTAGACACTCCACGACAATTTCGTCATATGTTTCCACGGCTACAATTTCGACGGAATTTAGCCAGCAGGTGCAAAAGGACATGGCTGACATAAAAGGTCAGTTAATAAACACAAATGTCCGGCTAGCGGCACTTGAGTAAGACTGTGAACAATCTCCCTAACAAACTATTAGAAGGAACGATTTCCTAGCTGAGCAACTTATGGCTCTTCATAGCAGTGTGCACCAGATGCAGGCAACACTATCAGATGTTGTCAACGCATTGCAGAGAGCCTCTAGCTCCGGTTCTGTCACATCCTCCTCCCTAAATTTACCGCTGTGTACCGAGGAGGCATACGAAAACTTTCTTCGTCGGCTCATCGTAGAAGACGGTTTTGCAAACGAGGCGGTATGTGCACATCTACTTGACTGTTTTCAGATCCGGCAACTGGCCATGGTAGGTGGTCGAAATGAGGCAGACTTCCTCAGAAACCTACTGACGGTTCTATTGGGTCCGCCCTTATGCCACAACTTCTGTTGGGCGGGCGGATCCAAGGAGAAGAAGTCCTTCATGGCCTGTCCACTTTTTTCTGTCCTTAAAGGTAAGTCCAATTTTTGTTTATTTTCACGCGCAGATGCAACTGCCCAACATCCCCGTTTTGGCAACTGCACTACAGAGATATTTAGACGGACAGCAATCAGGTGGTTTCATGGATCACAGGGCCGGTACGGAGGAAGATCGACACGTCGGCGGAACATTGGTCAGGTACAAACTTTCGGGATTTTCATCCACATTTATTTAGACTACAGAAATCACCATACCTGCCGCCACATGCCCACAATTATCCCCCGCCAAAGAACCGGTAAGCAAATTTATCGAATTGCCAATCCTACACAGCATGCTATTTACTTCATGTGATTTTTACTATTAAAATCGTACGTATTGGATACAGTGTATCATTACTTCCGTTGCGCCTGCATTACGTATGTCTTACGAAAGTTTTTTTATGCAGGAACTACCAATGGCCAGTGGAAGTGACTTCGCATCCTGGATACGAAGGTCGCTGAAACCCCCATGATCCAAGACAGACTTTGTACATTTACATTTTTTGACTTACGTATTCAATAAATCGTCCTTACACAATACCGCCTTCCGACTTGACCATCTTCGGTATCCGCATTTGCCCTGTAGTCGGCCACTTACCTCCGTAGCCTATCTTGTTTGGGACGTGGAGGTTCGCTGTGACTCGTTTCGGGGTTTTACGTTAGGCGACCGTTCGTCATGGTTGGCGTTTACGGCCAAAAAAATCGAGGCCGCGATGAATGGAAAAGAACGAGAAAAAGCCCGCACGCAAACTTTTTTCAAGGTGTGGCCAATGTGTTGATGGCCACACCATTTGGCCACACCTGGCCGCAGCCTAGCCGCACTTGGCCACACCATATTTGCCTCGGCCAAGTGCGGCCAAGTGCGGCTGGTGCTGGCAGGGACGGAGGGAGAAATGGGAAAAACACCAAAGGTGAATCGTTGTACAGGCTCACGAAAAGTAAGGCCCTCTCCAGTACCAAACTGTTATGCAAAGTGGGGTTCCTTTGGGTTATTCTAAAAACTTCCGAGCTACCCCTTGGTGACAGACTTTATTGCCCAGATGAATCTCTGTCCAACAAGGTATGACTGTGAAGTGATTGCCAGATGTTTATTGCGCCTGACTAAAACGGACTCAGACACGTAAAAGCGGCCTTTGAACCATCGACGCCAAACGGCTTCTAAACCTGGACGCGCGTCGATGCAAGCCGAAGCTAGCTGGTTGTGAGCATTTTTACATATTCCAATAACAGTAGAGGGAACTCTCAGGTGTAGAAGAAAGTGAAAAGACAAAAACTGAACACTTACATAGGTCTACATAATTACTGTTTGTGAGGAATTTCTTGATTTTTATTTCAACTTTCACTAGTTTGACTTTTTGAACCAGTAATTCTTCAAATGCATATATAAGTAATTTCAGATCATTGCACCCCGAGGTTTTCCAAAGCACGTAAAACGATCGGATTTTTTCTTCCTACGTCGGGGGAAAGGTCACAGATGTGGGTCTTCAGTTTGTCCAACTTGGGCAGTACTCTCTGCACGTTGGTGCGAAAAATGTTAGTTTCAGTGTTTTGGGGCGTTTGATTATGGTGCCGCTTGAGTTCCCATTTAAGGAAGCTATTGTGCCCTCATTCGGATAAGTTCCATCCAACGAATTAGGGGAGAGCGCTTTATTAGCTGGTCGTTGTAGATCACGAGATTCGTCTCGCCATTCTGCAATCTTGTTCTAAGTTTGAGAACTGATTGTCGGCGCTTTATTCTCTTTGACGGTGTGTAGTCGGAATAAAAAAACGCCGCGGTTAGTGTCTTTGATTCGGAATCGTCGTGAAAGAATAAGTCCTACTTGTTCTTGATTAACTAACACAACTTTGAGTGGTCGGGGACGTGAATGCCATGATATGTCGATTGAGAGCTTTCAATTCAATTCAATTATTTTAATTAAAGACCCGTCGGGGTCTCATCAAAGCAAGAAAAAATAAATTTGCATGCGAATTTTAGACGAGGTAGGCAAAATCTGTACAAAGTGCAATACATAGAAGACCGTTAACCAAAATGAAAAACGAGGGGTGAAAAAAACCCCACAGCAAAATTTAAAAATGATTGCTTTAATTTAACAGGAGAAAAATACCCCTCAAAAAAATAGCATCAGAAAACTGCAGGGAGGACTGACCTGCATGTGGCGGTATAGACTGGAATATAGTCGGACATCAACATGGCCGAAATAAATGTTAGCTGTATATGGCATTGTGTAACGGATTTCATAAAATGGTACGTAGGCGGGTCGGTCAGGACTGGCCGGTATGTGGCCTTGAAAAAGATAAATAAGTGGCGAAATTGAAAACCAATCTCGAGCTGATAGGAACCCAGATGCGGTCGGTTTCATTCAACCGAGTCCATCCGAGCATGGGGGAAGGGAGATGCGACCAGACTACTAGTATATGGCGAATATAGAAGGCTTTGTCAAGATCACCGATGGAGCGCATTCTGTAAGGGCACGATGACAACCAGTCTCGAGGCGACAAGAACCCAGATGCGGTCGGTAACATTCATCCGAGTCCAACCGAGGATGGGGTAAGGGAGATGCGACCAGACTACTAGTATATGGCGAATAGAGAAGGTTTCGCCTAGAGCATCGATGGTGCGCATTCTGTGAGGGCACGATGCATGAACTAAAAAATTGGAATAATTAACATTTCTGGTGAGGGATCGTAGGTAGCGAGACTACTCATAAAGGAAGGAAACGTGAACAGATACGAAAATTTAATAGCGGCATGCTAAATTCCCGGTGGCCCTTTCTCAGTGCCATAGAAAAAGTTGTCTGGGAAGGATGAGGAAAATAAAAGTTTAATCGAGTCAGTATTCGGATAAAGACGTAGCCTTCTCTTAAAGGTGTGTAGATTTTCTGAAGATCTTATATTTATTGGAAGGTTATTCCAGAGGAAAGTATATCTGGAAGCGGAAAAAAAGGGAGCGCTTAAAGGTGGAGGACGCTGGAGGAGGTATAATTACAGACGAATTGTGAAGATTGTATGGGCGACTACGAGGGGTAAGTGCTGAAATCCGAGGAAAATTTGAACTATGATTAATGCGAAATAGGAGACAGAAGCCCGCTTCTAGTCTTCGAACCCATAAAAATTTTAGGTTAATTAGCTGGCATCTATCTGAGTAGGAGATATTGGGATGTTTCTTATTTAAAAGTTTTTTAGAAAAACGTCTTTGGACATTTTCAATTTTTAAACGACTGGCTTCATTCATCAAACCAAAGAATAGGCCACAATACTCGAGAATGGGAAGTACAAACATACGAAAGAGCCTTAATTTAATTTCAGGAAGATAGAAATTGTAAGAAATAAAGCCACAAATCTGGGCAGCTTTGGCTGTAATTCTGTCAGCGTGTGGCGAGAGATCAAGATTACTAGTGTAGCTTAAACCTAAATCCTTGATGGTGGTACATCCAGTCATAGGTGTACCTTGAAAGACCACTGGTTGGGGTAGCCTATCAGGTCCAAAGCAAATATAGCGACATTTAGACGGAGAGAATTCCATTAGCATTTTGAGCTCCAAGCTGAGAGAGTGTAGCAGCTGCTCCAGTCCCCCTTTTCTCCGGCTCCCTTTTGTCGGTCGATGACCGCGATAAGCACTGACAGGCCGCTGACGCACGACCACCCCCGCCGGCTAGAACTGGGACACCTCCTGTCCAGCTGCAGTGACTCCCGGCTGCACTCAAAAACTAGTATCGCCTAACGCGCGTCGAACGCTTTGGCTTCATTCCCGTGAGGCCTTGTGAGTATGCTCCCTCCACTCGTCCTCTAATTTGTCCAATCACACGACCACCACTCAGACAGTCACCCCCTCCTGCTGACCTAGACACTCACACCCGCGTAAACAACACACACCGTGACTGACGCTCTCCGTGAACGGACGCTTTTCTCTGTTGCAAGCAAACCGCCAACTTACGGCAACCTGCCCTGTGTACAGAATAAACTAGTCCTCACAGCTCCTTGACTTCTGACAGTAGACGAAACGAACTTATTATGCGTGGTTTAAGTTGATCTCACATCCTTGACCGCCACAACTTTGTGACCCCTAATTTCCGAACACTGGAATTCCGCAAACTTTTCGTCCACAACAACAATCTTCGGGCAACCTACAGCGCGATGTCCCAAGACCAGAAGTCACTCATCAACTCAAATTCTCAAGGAGCTAGCGTACGCTTGGATCGGCTCGAGGAGGTATTAATGCGCCTGAAAGCCCAACTCACTGCAGTTACCACTAACGGCCCGCGGCGAACACCAAACCGTCGCCGTACTTTCTCCGTTTCCCACACCCGCCGTTCACAATCTCCAAGTAGCGTCTGCTGGTATCACCGCCAATTTGGAGGAGCATCTCGACGATGTCTTCAGCCATGCTCTTTCAAGGCATCTGTAACGGCCTCAGGGAGACGATCCCACCCGACAGTAGAGTCCACTGCTGCTGGAAGCGTTGCCAATCTCCACACTCGCCGTTTGTTTCTCTGGGACCGTATCGCTGGCGCCAAATTCCTTGTCGACGCTGGTGCTGAGGTTAGCGTTGTTCCACCAACTCCGGCTGAACGTAAAACCCGCAGCTCTTTCTGTCTAACAGCTGCCAACAACTCCAGCATCCCCACATTTGGACAGCGCTCCATCACACTTGATTTGGGCCTTCGTCGAATTTTCCGATGGGTTTTCATTATTGCCGACGTTTCCGTCGCTCTCATAGGCGCCGATTTCCTAGCTCACTTCAATCTTCTAGTCGATTTGAAGAATCGCCGACTCGTCGACTGCATCACCGACCTTCATGCCCGTTGTCAATCCGATGTGAACCCCTGCGTCAACCCTCTCACTGTTATGCCCATTTCTGACTGTCCTTTCCACTCACTGTTCAGGCAGTTTCCCCGCCTGACCAACCCCTCATTTCGAGAAGTGGACATCAAACACACAGTCACCCACCACATTTCCACCACCGGACCTCCCAAATCTTGCCGACCACGTCGTCTTGCTTCGGACCGTTTGAAGATTGCCAAGGCAGAGTTCGAACGCATGCTCGAGCTCGGCATCATCCGACAGTCCGACAGCTGCTGGGCATCACCCCTCCATCTTGTCCCAAAGAACAGCGGCGACTGGCGACCGTGCGGTGACTCTCGGGCGTTGAACTCTGTGATCGTCCCCGACCAGTATCCCGTTCCGCACATCCAAGACTTCACTCTTTCGCTACATGGTAAGCGAATATTCTCTAAGATCGACCTTGTGCGTGCCTACCACCAAATCCCGATCGAGGCCAGTGATGTTCCGAAGACTGCAGTGACCACTCCCTTTGGGTTATTCGAATTTACTCGTATGCCCTTTGGTCTGAGGAACGCCACTCAAACCTTTCAGCGATTCATTGATCAGGTTCTGCGAGGTCTCGACTTCGTCTACGCCTACATTGATGATTTGCTGGTGGCTAGTTCTGACGCTGCTGAACACGAGATTCATCTTCGCCAGCTCTTCGAACGGCTCGACTCCTACGGCGTTATCATCAATGCCGCCAAATGTGAGTTTGGAGTCCCCAGTCTTATCTTCCTTGGTCACGAAGTGAACTCAGATGGGATAAAGCCCGTCCCGGAAAAAGTTTCGGCCATATCAACGTTCCCCGTCCCGACAACCATCAGCCAACTACGCCGATTCTTGGGGATGGTGAACTACTACCACCGTTTTCTTCCCCATGGTGCCACCATACTGCAGCCTCTAAACAGCTTGCTGACCCACTCCAAGAAGACACTAGTGATGACCGAGGAGGCCGTCAGGTCCTTCAATGACGTCAAGGCCGCACTTGTGGACGCAACATTGCTTGCCCATCCTCGCTCAGATGCCCAACTAACTCTCATGACAGATGCTTCCAGCACTGCCGTTAGTGCGTCACTTCAGCAAACTGTTCGTGGTGTTCTACAGCCTTTGGCTTTCTTCTCGAAGAAGCTCAGCCCAGCAGAGACCCGCTACAGTGTCTTCGGCCGCGAACTCCTTGCCGTCTATCTATCCATCCGGCACTTCCGCCATTTCCTCGAGGGTCGTGAAGTTGTTGTTCTAACAGATCACAAGCCACTTGTTTTTGCACTGAGGGCCTCTCCCGATCGCTTTTCGCCCCGTGAAATTCGTCATCTCAACTTCATCTCACAGTTTTCCTGCGACATCCAACATGTCCACGGTAAGGAAAATGTGGTTGCTGATGCTCTTTCAAGAATCGAGATGGCTTCCATCACAACAGACGCCATAGACTTCACGCTCATGGCTGAGGCTCAACGATCGGATGGCGAACTTCCCCAATACCGCCACGAGAACTCTTCTTTACGCCTTCAAGATGTCCCTCTTCCCACTGGCACAGGCACCATCACGTGTGACCTTTCTACCGGACACGAACGTCCTTTTGTCCCTGCAACTTTACGACGACACGTGTTCAACGCCCTTCACAATCTATCCCACCCTGGAGTCCGGGCGACAGTGAAACTCATCACTTACCGATTCGTCTGGCCCAACATCAACCGGGATGTACGGCGTTGGACCCGCTCCTGTCTACCATGTCAACGAGCCAAAACGCATCGGCATACTATTACTCCGCCAGGAACTTTCGCCACCCCTGATGCACGCTTCAGTCATGTGCATATTGACCTGGTAGGTCCGCTGCCACCATCTAACGGTTCTACCTATATGCTGACATGTATTGATCGCTTTACTCGGTGGCCGGTTGCTGTGCCCATTCCGGACATCAGTGCCGAAACCGTAGCAAGAGCTTTCTTGACTCATTGGGTGTCCAATTTTGGAGTTCCTGCGACTGTCACCAGTGACCACGGATCCCAATTCGAGTCCACGCTGTTTCGCAAACTCACATGCCTTCTCGGTACCAACCGAATCCGAACAACAGCGTACCACCCTCAAGCAAACGGTCTCGTCGAACGTTTCCATCGACAGCTCAAGACTTCCCTTATGGCCCGGCCTGATCCTTCCCGATGGCCTGATCACCTTCCCCTGGTGCTGTTGTCCCTCCGTTCCACTCTCAAGGCCGACATCGGTTGCACTGCAGCTGATCTTGTCTACGGAACCTCCCTACGACTGCCCGGTGAGTTAGTTTCTCCTTCAAACACGCTAACGTTTTTTGAACCTTGCAGTTATGTGGAGCGACTACGTAGTGCCATGCGCAATCTCCGCGCAACACCCCCTCGGGCGTCACCGGCCAATTCCTTCATCCCACCCGACCTGGATAAGTGCGATTTCGTCCGGGTTCGGCATGACGCTGTCCGACGACCACTCCAACCACCCTATGACGAGCCGTATAAAGTCCTTCGCCGATCTGACAAAGATGTTGTCATCGAACGCAACGGCAAGACCGACACAGTCAGCATTGATCGCGTCAAGCCGGCCTACATCGACGACAGTGACCATTCCTCACCTCAACAACGCACCCCGCCTCAGACAGTGCGGCCTCCTCCACCTACTGGCGACAGCCCCCCTCCGGTTGGCCAAACACGATCTGGTCGCCACGTCCACTGGCCCGACAGGTTTGTGGCTGGCTAGCGTGTCGACGCCTTCACTTTGTTTGGTGTCTGGGGGGAGTTGTAGCAGCTGCTCCAGTCCCCCTTTTCTCCGGCTCCCTTTTGTCGGTCGATGACCGCGATAAGCACTGACAGGCCGCTGACGCACGACCACCCCCGCCGGCTAGAACTGGGACACCTCCTGTCCAGCTGCAGTGACTCCCGGCTGCACTCAAAAACTAGTATCGCCTAACGCGCGTCGAACGCTTTGGCTTCATTCCCGTGAGGCCTTGTGAGTATGCTCCCTCCACTCGTCCTCTAATTTGTCCAATCACACGACCACCACTCAGACAGTCACCCCCTCCTGCTGACCTAGACACTCACACCCGCGTAAACAACACACACCGTGACTGACGCTCTCCGTGAACGGACGCTTTTCTCTGTTGCAAGCAAACCGCCAACTTACGGCAACCTGCCCTGTGTACAGAATAAACTAGTCCTCACAGCTCCTTGACTTCTGACAGTAGACGAAACGAACTTATTGTGCGTGGTTTAAGTCGATCTCACATCCTTGACCGCCACAAGAGCAAGCAAGTCAGCATGGATTTGCTCCAGGCAATGAAGGTTCGTATATTTTTTGAAAAAATATACACATTTGAGATCATCGGCATAAATAAATGATTGAGAATGCTTAAATGCCGCCGAAATATCATTTATGTAAAGCAGGAGCAAAAGAGGGCCTAAAACGGTGCCTTGTAGGACACCACTTACAATAGGACTTTCACTTGAAAGTGGAGATCCCACCAAAACCTTTTGTTTACGATTAGACAGGTATATATATATATGCGATGCCCAACACGGCTTTCGTCCAGGGCGCTCCTGCCTAACGAGTGTTCTTTACTCACACGAGAAATGGACACGAGCTACCGATAAGGGTTTTCCAGTAGATGTCATATATTTTGACTTCAAGAAGGCCTTTGACAGTGTCCCACACAGGCTTCTTTTGCAAAAGATCTGGGATGTAGGGATTCAAGGGAGAATGTTTAAGTGGATCAGAAGTTTTCTGTCCTCCAGACTACAAAGAGTCGTCGTTAGTAA
>CACRXP010000016.1:762031-777768 GCA_902702965.1 Spirometra erinaceieuropaei
AAAACCGCTCTGACAGGGCTTTAGGAAATAATAGTAATAATTTTATAATTAATTTCTACGTCATCCGCATTGCCAGTTCGGAGGGGTGATGTCGCGGAAGAATTCGTTTTCGAACAGTCAGAGTGCAGGACTGAACGATTTCAAGCACCGAGCTTACCGCGTCGGCATTGAATTTTCATTTTCGAAATTCAGTCTGTCAGCCGAGGCCTGGAAACTGAGGTGAACGAAGCGCTCAACCACTTCGGACTATTGAGGACGTAAAAGGACACTTCCTACTTTACAAAGCGTCTGGATTGTGTTTGAGTTCTTGTGGTCTAGCTCCTAGTCAGATCTCACAGATTTGACATCTACATAGACCTGAAGGCGCTGTGTTTTTTCGAGCGAGTTCCGTAAGAACGATCGGTGAGCGCCCCTCTACCATTGTATATTCCCGATCGCAACCGACAAGACAACGAGCCCGTGGCTCAGTGGTTAGAGGCGTTGGACTTCCAACTAACAGGTCGCGATTTCGAGCTTCTGGTGTTCCACACTTCGGGGTTGGGTATGACTGGCTGACGACGGCTAATAAACCAGATATCGCCATTCCAGTCTCCCTTGTCTTTGTCGGTAATGCCATTCTGCCTATATCATGCGCCGCCGTGCGGCTGCTGGTTGGGCTCGAGAGAGAGCCCGTAAGGCACAACGGGACGAGTGAGTTCCGTAGAAACGATCGGTGAGCGCCCTTCTCCCATATCCCTTCTTTTCTCCCCTTCTCGTTTTCACCAGCTAACTCATCAGACACTAATTAACCCCTAAGCAAGTAACATGAACACACCTTTCGATAAAGCCCTATATATTAGTTGCGCGCAAGGCTATCTTGAGACCATATTAAGCCTGTATAAAACTATATTAGATCGCATTGTCTTCACGCCTTATTCTCGAAGAAAAAGTACCCTTAGGTTTTAAAAACGTTTCTGATTATGAGATTTAAAACCGTGTAATTTTCTTTCGTATAGCATCGTGTCTGTGAGTTCACTAATGTTTCTTACGAGGTATACAGCAAAGTCCGCATCCATTGCAAGATTTTATGAATTCTACCAGCCAGTCATATCCAACCCCAAGTGTGGATCACTCGAGATTCGAACCCGAGATCTTTAGTCACGGAGTTTGACACTCTACCATTGAGCCACGTGCCCGTTGTCCTGTCGGTTGTGATCGGGAATATCATTTATGACTGCCTGTGATGGTTCTGGTATGTGCCCCTAGGCACAGCGGAACGAGCACCGTCCGTAACGCGATCGGTAAACGCCCTTCTGTCATAAAATATACATATATATTATGACATATGTGCACTCACCGATCGCGTTACGGAACGTGCTCGTTCCATTGTGCCCTGGGGTCCATGCTATAACCCTCGCAGGCAGTCGCACAACGACTAGTAGTACAAGTAAATGAGATAATATATATATATATACAAATAGCATAAGTAGAAATGTGCGTGCGTTTGCAGGTCTGCACCCACATGATAGCCGACCGCTGCCTGCCCTCTCTCCTGACCGCCTCTCCTGCCCCTGGCTCCCTTCTCTCGGCCGCCGCGCTGCCACCGGACGTGAGTCTTGCCCTGCAGCACGGCAAGTTGGTGATCACTCCAGATTGGGTGCAGGCCTGTCAACGGGCGGGGCGCCGCCTGCCCGAGTCCGACTTTCTCTACCAGTCACCCTCCGACGTCCCTGTTGGTTCAGGTCAGTGAGCTTAAGACAAGATTATGCTTTATGTCCAAGTCTATGTGCATGCACTGAATCACGCTATTCTTGTAAACCTTTTTAGCATTATCTAGATCAGCGCAACTGTTAGTGAAGTGACTCCGGGAGAAAGACTAAACAACGGAACCCAATGAGACCCTCTTTTCCTTGTATTCTGCTTCTGGTGGTGCAGTTGTGTGCAAGTGTCAAAGGCAGTGCATGATTCCGTCCATCGTGAGTTGCTGTGGCGAATGATGGAAGTAAACGATATGCCAGGGAAAAACTTCCCCATGATGAGGGCCTACTATCGCTTAATCTCGGCGCGAATTCCGGTCTACTACAGTCCCTACCAACCGTTGGATATTCGATGTGACCATCGTCTCTGGCGGAGGGCGATCTGTTCGGCCCTCCTATACCGTTGTGAGTAGTCGGCCGTACGCGTGGAAGATGAGCTAAAACTGGAGGCGTTAGACCATCGCTGGCTGAGAACCATCCCCCGGATGAAGTACAGTGACCTAATTTAGGATGAGACAGTCCCCACTTTCTGCAACAACATTGCGAGGAAGACAACTGACGTGGTTTCTGCTGTGTTCTTCGCCTTGATCCGCGCGCCGTTGTCGTAACCAAATGTATTTTGAGTACGAGTAGTTATGTAGCCCCACCTGATGGACACAATACTGTTGGGGTTAGGGTTAGGGGTTAGTAGTTGAGGTTTGTGTTAGGGGTTAGGGCAACTATTTCTCAACCACCCGAAGTACGATCGCGCATTCCCAATAGCTTTTCGTTTGCGTACAACTACTTGACCTCGTCGTCTGTGCGTTCCCCGGCTCCACCTGTAAAAACCCCTATTACCACCGGTCCCGTATTAAAGGTAGCTGGGGTTTGTTTACTTCAGGTGGGGCTACAGTGAGTGACCTATCTCATGAAAGAGATTAAGATTAATGATTTCCTATTTAACGCATGCCCATGGTTAGTGTAAGGATGGTGGCTAATTACGCCTCCCCCCAGGCGGTTATACACCATACCCCTGCATAGCAAATGTAAGTTATAGAACACACAGTACAAGGTACAGTGCGTGACCTATCTCATGAAATATTCGCCACAAATCCGAAATGCGTATTCGATTAGGAAGGATTACTTGGTCGCGGTTGTGATACTGATTATTTTAAGGCATACTCTTATAATATTTTGGACTCGGCAGGATGTCGGCTTTAAAATGCACTTCTTTTCAATCTCCTGTAGAAAGCGTGCTCGGTAAAAAATGACTACATAAGTAGCATGCATTTTTACCATTGATTTTCGATGGGCTTGGAAATTCAAATATATTTTATAGAAACTACAAACAAAAATGTGCTTTCTTTTAGTCAATCAATAGAGAATCATGTCTTCGTTATATTTTATACTTAAGAAAGGAGGATAATTAGGTTTTAAAAAAAGTTTTCTGATTTCCGAATAATTTGGAGCCTGATCATTCTTTGTATTAGCGCTTAGTGATTTCCCTCTACAAGGTGCATGCGTTCCGCGTAAAGAAAATCACATATTTTTCTATGCTATTAAAGAGATATCATACAGAGTCCATAAAATTTTACAATGGATGCGGACCATGTTGTACATTTCACGAGGAGCAGTGGTAAACGGCCAGGTACGATGCTATGTGAATGGACATTTAGCGGACTTAAAAAGTCTCATAATTAGAAACTTTTTTAAGACCTAATTATACTCCTTCCTTAAGTATAAAATATAAAGAAGACGTGATCCTCTATTCATTGTTTAAAAGAGAGCATATTTCTGTTTGTAGTTTTTTTAAAATATATTTGACTTTCCAAGACCATCGAAAATCAATGGTAAAAATACATGCTACTTAAGTAGTCATTTTTTACCGAGCACGCTTTATACAGGAGATTAAAAAGAAGTGCATTTGAAAGGCGACAACCTGCCGAGTCCGAAATGTTGTAACATTATGCCGCAAGATAATCAGTATTACAACCGCGACCAAGTAATCCTTCCTAATCGAAAACGCATTTCAGCAAACATTTCATGAGATAGGTCACTAACTGTACATAACCACATCTGACCGTATTTTGCTCGTGTACCCAGCATGCATGCGTGCACTTGTGTTTTAGATGGAACCATTGAAAATATGGTCAAGACGTCCTCACTCTTGGGGGATGTTACTCGGCGGCTTGAGTCTGTTTTGAGTAATATGGTGATGGCCCCCACCGTGGCTGATAATGATGCCCGGCTTAGTGAGGCTGGCGCAGAATCCGGGGCACCCTATGCGTCGACCATCACTCGACGCTCCCGACGACCTCGCCGAGCACCTGGCAGCGTCGCTGCCATGGAGGACCTGCCCTCTCTTCCCTCTTCGGGCTCTGCCTCCAATTTAGCCATCTGCGACCTGGCTCACCCTACTCAATCCCTTCAGGTGCGCGTTCTCCTATCTTTTTACCTGTTTCTGTACGAACACACTGTCCCCCCCCCCCCCGCCGTCCCGCCATTTCGAAAAAGGGAAGTGGTCCTGCCAAATATTTTGGGTTTTACTTTGACCCAACTGTGAAAAATTCGGTGCCTCGGTGGGATTCGAACCCACGACGGCACGGGGAGGCTTTAGTATAGCCTGTAGCGGGCAGCTATCATGACCGGTCTGGAGTCATTGTTCAAGACCTCGCTGTCTCAAGGTCATCCACCCTTTTTGCAGTGAGCCGTTTCAGACGCGCTGATTTGAAGTCACACGACCAACAGCTCGGGCATACCAGCGTGCGCACAGCCGCAGCTGCCTATGCGGCCACTTGAACACACCCCACCCTCTGCAAGCACAACCTAAGCCACTGGGACGCCACCACTTGAGCTTGGCCCACGAGCCTAAAAAATCCGCTGCCACCACTATCTCAGGGACTCTCAGGCCTGATTTGTCGCAGTCAACACCAGCCCTGGCTTCGCCGGTGGCCACTGCCGCCTGAGAGAACAACTCTGGGTTTTGTATACAGTAAACCCAACTTTCTGGTTCCTTCCGTCTTCTCACTACAACTCGAGATCTGACCGGACGACGGTAGCGTTCAGACTGGTCACAACAAGCCAACGCTCTAACCACTTGAGCTGCGAGGCCCCGTAAACGACGCGAGTTTAATCACATTTGGGTCAGCTTTACCCGCCCAGCCTACTGTAAGGTCTGATACCACCAAATCTAATACAGTAAGCTGACTGCCCAAGCAGGATTTCCTAAGCAATACATCTAGAATCCACCAGATGACTACCAGGCTCACATAATTCTTAGGTGTTATGGCTGATTTCAAATAATTCACTTTGACCCAACTGTGAAAAATTGGGAGCCTCTGTGGAACTCGAACCCACGACAGCAAGGGGAGGCTTTAGTACAGCCACCGCTCGAACCATCTGAACAGTGCTCATTGGTGAATGATTCCAGCGAAATTTCACTGAGCAACCGGCCTGTGACATTGGTCTATGTTCATAAAGTCTTGAGCTCAGATCACTGGTTTTATTTACGTTTACTTTTGAGGATGATAGTCAAAACGTCTGAAGCCGTATTTGTAAATATTTTGAAGGTTGTCGCTATCAAAATACTACTCTCCTTATTTAAGCAGCTCTGTTCTGTAACAAATTTCTGTGTTGACTTAGTGTGGTCTCTGGTTCGGATTCATTATCTAGGGAGAGCAAGGTTTTTGTTGCTGGGAGCAGTGAGAAATACTGGTGCTTTGCAATAAACCGGAAACGGCGCCAGGCATCGAGTCCGCTCCGCTTTCATTGTACTGAAGGCGATCATAGGTTTGTGAGCTGGATGAGCCGTGGTTCCACTACCGTTGGGCGTACTAGACTTCTGCTAAGTATCTTCCTAGCCACTTGCTACGATCTTGCCCAAAAAATCCGGTACTTACTTCGAGAAGACGGTTTTATAGCAAAGAAGATTCCTGAGCGACTGAAACAACCCACCGCACTGACTGCCGAAAAGAAGACGCTGTTCCTCAAAGTCCCTTTTCAAGGAGACACTGCAAGTAAATTCCTAAGAAGACGCCTTGGTCCAGCTCTGTCAAGAACCTTCCCAACATCAAGAGTTCGAATACTATTTTCCACTAACCCTTTTTACATGGAGAAGGTGACGATAGGTTGCCAATTCAGACCACATCAATGTCCACATCGGTCGAGGATTTTGAGTGAAAGCTCGATCATTATACCCGTACCCATAATGTCACCGACCGATATCGTCACAACTCTATGCCCTAACGGATAGATACCATGCAAGTTTCATGGGCATAGAGCGGTCTTAAAAAATCTCACGGTTAAAAACTTTTTAAAAATTTAAATATACTCTTCATTTGTGTATTATATCTGAAGAAGAAAACGGAAAAGTCATCTGCTACCAAATGAATACGATCAAGAATACTTCTGTGCATGTTTTTAATAAAATATATATATTGGAATTTACAGGGGCATCCAAAATCAATAGAGAAATTCATACAACATAAATGGTCAATTTTTAATGAGTGCGCTTTTTGCAGTCGATCTAAAAGAGTGCGCATTCAAAAGCCAACATCTTGCCGTATCGGAAATATTATGGTATTTCACTGCACCAAAGCCACTATTACAACCCCACTAAAGTAATATTTTCTAATGAAAACCGCATTTTAGAATTTCAGTTAACATTTCATGAGATTGGTCCGTGACTGTTGCTCAGTCATTTTAGTGAGCAACTCCGGTGCACGAAGTAGCTGTAGGTTTGTGCGCTGATTAAGCCACCACGGATAAAATGCTATTATATGTGGTGTTTTTTATGTCCGTTTACTCATCGATGACGCTTCCCTTTTTTTCAGGTGCGTTGGCAATACGACGACACCGTCGACATGAACCCCCGCATTCCCTCACCTCAAGCAGCTACTGAGAACTCCAACGATTCCTGTCATTCTAACCAAATCGCCAGTAATGCCAAAAGGTATGTTTTTTCTAATCTTTAAAAAAGCATCTTATGCACTGCCCGTGGAAAGTCTACTTTTTCGGTTCCACACTGTTCCAATAGTTTCCTGTGAAATGCGTGTTACTGACAACATAATAGTAACATGTTTATTTTAACTCAACTACCGAGTTAACCGTTGTCAGCGGGGGTTTTCAAGTGCATGGCTTATTACCCTTACTTGTCCATCTCATAACTGCTTTAAACCGTTGCCATCAGCCTTTTGTTCATCGCACCGGGTTATAGTAAATCTTTCTATGCCGCTGCATCTATCCCTGTAGCGTCTGACGAGCCCTAAATTTTCACTCGTCAGTGCCTGCTAGGTGTCAGACAGACATGGCCGCGTCCCGCTGACCAGAATGCCACATTGTATTGTGTTGTATTTTAGGGTAATAGGCAATGCCCTTGATGACTCTATTGAAAACGGTACATAAAATATAAACGTTAAATGTACATCTTACTAACATTTTGTCAGTAACATATGTGTTCACGGAAAACGTTTCACAATGCGGGACTGCGAAGGGTGCGGCAGGCGGTCTTCTCAGTGTACACATGAAATTTTAAGTGCAGTTATATACAATCAGCATAGAGTGCAGTCATTTGCATAGTTTGAGAAGGGGCATCTCATTAAGAGTCAGGGGTGTGTTAAGTAGGGATAAAATCAAGAAATGAAATTTATGGCTGGCCGCAGGTAGTCCTGTTGTGAAAGTCGTCGTTTATCAAATATCAAACGATCCAGCTGCCTTTTGAATACAGCGATTGTATCAGATGTCACTATTTCACTTGGNTCTGGAGGAAAGATTTTGAAGGCACGCCTAATCCAGTGCATGGTGCTGGTTGCCTTTTGGACGACTCTTTTGCAGTGCTGAGAGGGCAGCAAGTTTGAGCATGTCCAGACACCTAGGTCTTTGTGCGTGTCCACTTCATTTAGTGGAACCCCATTTATGATGTACTGATGTTTTGGGAAGCGCCTCCGTCCAGATTCTAGTCGCAAGACTACACACTTGGATACGTTGAACGCTAGGAGCCACTTGCTGGACCACGCAGCCAGCTTATTAACATCTTCCTGTAGCTTTTGCGCATCTTCAACGCAGCTGATTGTTTTCCAGATCTTTATATCATCCGCAAACATGATGCCATCGCATTCAAGGTCTGCAGGACAGTCATTTATATAGATGAGGAAGAGGAGAGGACCCAAGACTGAGCCCTGCGGAACGCCGCTTTTTACTGGCACCCATTCGGATGTAGTGGCACCAACGATGACTTTTTGGAGCCTGCATGACAGGAAACTTTTAATCCAATTAAAAATGCTGCCCTGTATTCCACACTCCCAAATCTTCTGTAGCAGTCGTCCATGAGGAACGCTATCAAACGCCTTCTTAAAGTCAAAGAAGATGACGTCCACTGGACGGCCCTGGTCTGTGGCTCTTGTCCACTTTTCCTGAGAGTAAAGACTGCTTGTAAGACAGGAGTGACCACGACGAAATCCGTGCTGAGCAACACATAACAGGTCCCTCTGCTCCAGATACGACATTAAATGCCCTTTAATAAGTCGTTCCATTACCTTGCATAGAATGCAGGTTAAACTAATAGGACGGTAGTTTTCGGGTTCCAGTCTGGATCCTCCTTTATAGATTGGAGAAATATGGGCCGTTTTCCACTCCTCCGGCAGTTCGCCTTCTTCCATGGACTTCCGAAATATCATGGACACCGGCTCACAGAGTACATCAGCTAATTCTCGGAGGACAAGTGGATGAATTCCATCTGGACCAGGTGATTTGGCAGGTTTCAGCCGGCGTAGTTCGGTCCTTATCAACGTAGGTGAGAAGAAAAGATTGTCTTCCAATGCAGGACAGGAGGGATATTGTCGTTGGTCTACATATGGCATGGCAGGAGGGTTTGTGTCATGAGTGAATACCGACTGAAAGAAATTGGAGAAGGCTGATGCTTTCAGGTGGTCATCCGTCTCAATTACTCCGTTTTGAGATCTTAGCGCTGGAATCGGTTCACGATTGCTCTGTCCCTTACGTATGTAACTATAGAGGAGTTTAGGATGCTCCAAGGAATTTTGTAATATGCACAGCTCATAGTTGCTTCGAAGTCTATGAGTCTCGCATTTACACGCATTCCGCTGTCGCTTGTATTCCGTCAGGTCTTCAGGACTTTCTGTTTGTCGATAGCGTCTCCACACTTTATTTCTCCTCTTAAACGCGGTTTGAAGTTTCCGGTTTATCCACGGCGGACGGTTGCTAGTTTTCTTTCGTCTGAGTGGACAGTTCAGATCAACGATTCTTTTGACCAGTGAGCTGAACGTGCTCCAATAGTCATTAACTGTTCCTTGTAATGTTGTTGTCCACGGTATTGCTGAGGCTTGCGTTCGCATGCTAGAAAAATCCCCCTTCCAGATATTTGCCTGTAATTGTTCAGGTGAATTAGGCTGGGAGAACATGGAATACTCGAAGAGCATCACAATATGATCACTAGCACCAATTGGCGGGAGATCTTGTATATCCAGCACACTCTCCTCATCTCGAGTGAGCACCAGATCGAGGCAATTTGAACGTTGCCCTTCCCTAACACGTGTTCCGAGAGTTACATTCTGGAAAAGTAGTTTTTCTGCTGCCAATTCAAGCAAATGTTGCCCGAATGTGTTCGATGGACCCGCAACCGTCCAAGCTTGCCAGTCGATATTGGGGGCGTTAAAGTCCCCTACAATAAGGACATGGTGTAGCTTTGATGGACAACACTGGTGGCGGACCCACCTGGTTCTCTGACAAACTTCGCACGTTGGACGAGCGATTTTGCTAACTACGTATAAACACTGTCAATCCATGGCTATCGTCTTTTCTTCTTCAGACGATAGTTTGGTTCCGTAATAGAAAGTCGCACACTTGTCTTTGAGCAGCAGAAATGCATGCGTCTCTGTTACCCATGAGAATCGGTTCCCCAAAGACTGACCTCTGTACGGTTGACCTTATTCATAAAAATATGCCTAAATTAGCGAAAAGCCACTAACCAGTCCAAACGCATCCACAAAATCATCAAACGATAATCAACAGCCCCCTAGTTAAACAAAAACGCAAAATAGGAATTGCAGGTATTATTACGTTGAGTAGAAAGAAGAATTTCGCCAAGAAAAGCTGCATTTCGTAAACGCGCAAATCTCGTGGCACATGAGTAGACCCAATTTTTAGAAGTACATAATGCTTGCCTTTGCAAAAAAATGATTAAATAAAACGTCGCAAGCACTGTAGCGTTTTTGAACTTGTTTTCACATGCATGTGCCTTATATACCCTCCAAGAATCAGTGTTATATGAAGTTTGGCAGAAAGTCAAGTGCGCAGTGGCTGTCGTGTGTTTCAAGATTTTGTTGCGCAAAACCGATGTGACTTTCCAGTTTTGATTAAATCAAGAACGATTTCGTTCGATGCCGCTGATAGAAATGTCACAGGAGTAAAGGTTTCTATAACGTCATATGTTGACAGGCCGGTAAATGGCTGTTAAATTTGAATTGCATTGGCAGGTGCAATCGCGAACATACTATTTTGTGTAAATTAAGAGAACTTTTCACCCGTCAGATTTGTGTTCAACTTTTTCTGACGGTGGGGTCCATTTAGTTTCAGAATGTCCTTGAAATGTCAGTGAGCACTGCGATTTTCAATGCTTTCAGTCAATTGCTCACAGAGATAGATTCTGTGCAACGCATCTATCAAAACCTTAAAAATAGGATATTTCTTGAAAGTATTTACATGAGTATTGAATGTTTGAGTGTTCATTTCTATGTAGACGGTCGTTTGGGTCACATTTGAAGACACACCTAGACTCGAAACTTCGTTTTCGACAAAAATAAAATTCTAATATGCTTTCCCAACCATGTTACCTATTTAAAAAAGTTTCAATATTGTATTTTGTTAATGGATGTCCGCGTACCTTACACGGCAAAGCCAAAAACGAATTGGCACTATTGGCCATCTTTTTTACTTTACTGGAAAATGCTGTTAATTTTTCTGTCGCAAACGGAAGAACTTACGTACCTCCTTATATTGCAGCCACTTTCACTATCTTTGATTACTTTAACTCTACGTTCTACCATATTGAATATACAGAAGAGCGACCTTATAAGTACTAACAGATTGCTCAAATGGCCAATTTCTTGTCTGCTGCGTCTCTAAATTACGTACACGCAAGAAACACACCGCACAGAAAATATCTTTCCATAGGCAGAGTAACATTGCCGACAAAGACAAGAGAGACCGGAATGGCCATTTCTGACTTATTAGACGTCGTCAGCCAGTCATACCCAACCCCGAAATGTGCAACACCTAGGGCTCGATCCCGCGACCTGTTGGTTAGAAGTCCAACGCCCCTAACCACTGTCCCACGGGCTTGTTGTCCTGTCGGTTGCGATCGATTATAAACAATGGTAGAAGGGCACTCACCGATCGTGGTACGGAACTCACTCGTCCCGTTGTGCCTCGGGACTCTCACTCTCGACAACGACTACTAAGCCGTAAATGTTCATTCCAGTCTCCCTAGTCTTTATCCGTCATGTCATTCTGCCTATATCACGCGCGGCTGCTGGTGGGATCAAGAGAGAGCCCCAACACACAACGCGAAGAGTGGGTTCCGTAACACGATCGGTGGGCGACCCTCTTCAATCTTTTCATGTGTGCAGAATTTAGAATGACCATTCTATTTTGGTCCCTTTCTCGGTTTCTTATAGTGTATTAGCAAATGGTATGACAATGTCGGCCTCTTTAAACAAGGGCTTGCCTGTCGACGTCATTACGGTCCTTTAAGGCATGAAATCACACATCTGGTTATCCTAAAATAACCTGTGTGTTCGCAGTCTGATCCATACGCCCAATGCCGGACAAAAAAATCGCTTTTCAGATGTGGCAAAACTCTCGAGGTCAAAGTACTCTCCTTTGACAGATAAGCAATATAAGATGCGCAAATCAAGTCGACGGTAGCCCGAATACAAGGTCACGTAGATTTTTGCTCAATTTTATAAATATTTCGCCTGCCATAATCACTTAGACACACTTTCCACGAGAAAAGGACATTTTCGGAAGGGGCTGAGTCAATGAGCAAAATGCGCGACGTTTTGGGTGTCAAAAATGTATCACATCCGTTTCCGTCACCACGTTTTATGCGTTTGTTCTTTCCGCCTTCTTGTCATAACTGTGCCACTGGCTTCGCTTTTTAACTTGCTTTGGGGGTTCTGTATGAAATCCACTTCTCCAACGTCTTTGGACTTCCTTTACATTCCCAACGCCCCCACAGCAGACATTTCTTTTATTGAGACCTACCTCTACCGTCGTCCATTTCCGAACTCAATCTTCTCCCGAGAAAATGTTAGGTAGTTATGGACTGATAGTGTGCATACAATGTGTATTCTGCTCCTCAGTCTTCTAGGCTCATGAGCTGACCATGGGAGTTCAGCTAGAGCTTGCACTTTAATCCTGTTTTTTTTCGATCGATCAGGAAAACAGAAATGGCCCCACCTGCAGCTCTAAATGTCCCCAAAGCGCGCCTCTTCTCCTTGAGTGGTTTGACCCAGGAGGAGCGGGAACGCTACGCAAACGTTATTCACGAACTCGGCGGAGAGTTGGATAACGGACTGGCTGTGAGCGAGGCGACAACCCACCTGATTCTGCACGCACCAAGTACGTTTGTCAAGAGGACTTAGTTCTCCGTCCTTGCCCTTGCAGCCGTCACAATGTAGTTTTGAAATACTTCGTACTTATTTCTTTATTAGTAGATGTACATTTCACGTTAAAACGTATCTTTTTCTGCAGCGCGTAGCGAGAAGTTCCTAATGTCCCTGGCCGCTGGCAAGTGGGTACTGCATAAGTCCTACCTGGATGCCTGTTCGGCTGCCTCCACCTGGCTCTCGGAGACGGCCTATGAGTGGGGTGGTCCGGGCACGGAGCCTCTCCTGGTTCAACTCTCTCCCGCACCAACCGCCAGCGGCAGCGGCGCACTCTCCGCCAGCCAACTGCGTGATTTGGCCAAGGCCGCACGCTACTGGCGCATAGCTGGGGGACGAGCGTTTGCCGGTTGGCGCGTCATCTTTGGCCCCGGTTGTGATCGGGAAACCAGCTTTCGCCGAATTATCGAGACTGGAGGTGGCGAAGTGCGTTTCTAGCTCATCTTTTCTTTCTGCTGTTTCCATCTTTATCATATTTCTTGCCCTCTGATAGTTGCACCTTCACTCTCCTTCAGACATCCACGAATTTAATTTGGTCTTCTTATTGTTTTCCAATGCAGCATTGGCTATGGTAGGATAGCGAGTAGTTATCTCTGCCCTTTTGCGCTAAGATGCATCCTCGGGTATACGATTGGTCGTTTTTTCTGCGCGTTGCCCTCTAGTCGTTTGTCTGGATCTGGTAGTGTATTCATTATGTTTTTATGAATCGAGTCAGAACTCTTTCTCACCGCAAACCCCCCCCCTCCCCCCATCAGCTAATATCTACGCGTTTCCAACAAAAAGCCCCACTGAAACATGTGCAAACAGCCAATTGCTGACTACTTTGAAGCATTAAAACAGCTGCCTTGGAAGTTGCTAAGTACCTGTGTAGACATGGAAATTAGTTTACCTATGTTTTATACTCTAGCAAAAGATACGCATCCGGGGAACGTGTGAGTTCTGGAACTTCGGACTACTGGAATGTGTGGTCTCGACAAGGAAGCACTGGGCATCTGGATACTTTCTTTTCGGTGACTATAGGAGGGTCCGCCCTTATTTTCATATAAGTCGACTTTCGCACGAAAAAGGGCAATGGTAAAGGAAAGAGTTTTTTAAAAAGACAAGAGCTTGTTCGTTTGATGTCGAGGTGCGACTTGCCAGCCAAATCGATGGCCTTGGAGACGGCATGTAGCCGTTCGTACCTTCACGAACACGCTAAATGGGCTGTTTACGCTTGAACACAGCGTGAGGACCAGTCGATAACTGCATTGTTTAGGTAGTTCGAATCCTTCGTTTTATTCGCAGTAATTATAGCAGTTTGGAGTCGGCATCGGCAATGGCCGCAACTAAACTGAAAAAAGTTCAACAAGTGCTGTATCAATGCGCAACTTCTGGTTTAAATGCAGCAGGGATATCAGGTTTACCGTGGTGATGCTCTGTTTGTCACTCTCTGTACGTTTGTGTCTCAGTTCTCGACACAGCACCGCCCGACTCGTTTGTTCTAATCAATCCATTCACCGGACCCCCGATGCCCTTATCACCCCCGTCTTTCTATCCCGCCCAGGCGCAACCTTCGCCGAAGGGGGAGGGGGGCGTTGGGATAAAGGCCTTTGACTACTTTTGACGCTTGCCTGTTTATTATACCATAGTAGAACACGTAAATTTGTGCTGATTGGGTCGGATGAGATGTCATTGTCGTCGGAATCTGCTCTTCACCTGAAGGATCCTTTCCAGGCCACTTTTATCGAAAACTTCAAGTCTTTACTTGTCCTGTGGACGCAGGGCCGAGTACTCGCGACCATATAAGATGCCCGATTGGGCCAATGGTCGGATCATGTTTACCAATCATGATATCCGTAGATATTGTCAAAGGCTTCCAAGATCTGGGCCAGTGTCGGCACCAGATTTGTCAACGCGACGACGTCAACAAGAATTGCGTCCGCCAAGTGAAAACTTGCAGCAGCTGATTGTCGCTCCTGACATTTCCGTCCCAGGATTCGCCGCGCCGTCCTACTCTGTAGTTGGACGGTGTAATTTCCACGGCCGACGTACAATTGTCGTTCCCTAGCGGCGCCAAAACAGTACTGTCGGGCGTTTTGATCGCTGTGGACAGCCTGTTGGGACCGCACCCACCCACCCTCCGATCTTAAAGGTGTTTTCGCCTTGCGAACGTCCGCTAACTGGGACAGCACCGGTCTGCCGACGATTTTCGCGCTTAATTACCCCCCCCCCCTTCCCCCTGCCGTCCCAAACTCACACGGGAAGAGCGATATGAACGGACAAAAGGTAGGAGGTATCCTCACGAGTACTCGCCGCTTTGAGTATGACTCAGGTTAGCACTCCACTGCATCCCGTTTCTAGTTTTCCCAGTGTGTCCTCGTGGCGGTCGACTAGCCAAGTGACTAACTGGATCAGAGTCAGGTCACCCCTAGTTTTCGTCCAGGGTATGGCTAGCTAACGAAAGCAAGTTTGAACTCTTTATCCTACTAGTAGAACTTTCTCTAACCTGTGTGACTGGACGGGTTTGGTGCGGTGGCAGGCCCTGTTGCCGGCGTCAGTTGGCATCCCTGACGCCATCCCACTTTTGGTTTTGGTTAAAATCCTGGTCAGTGATCAGAGGGTGTGGGGTGGTACGCCTGGGTGCAGATCCGGCCGTGTCAACCATCTTTTGCCTCTCCCGTCTCCGGTCTTCTTGGTCATGACACCGGGACCAGGTGGGGGTTGAGAGGAGAGTGCGGCAGATGCTTTGCAGGTCTGCTACCATTATAAACTAATTTACGCGCAAGTACTCGTGCCTGCTCTCACCCCGCTGTGGAGCACACGATGGACTTTCTCGGTCACGTCTGTCGGACGGATGTGGTGGCATGGCGAGGAAAGTGGTTGTTCACCGAGAAGCTGGCGCATTTGTTGAAGCCTAACTCCGATTGCCGGTGTTACCTGTTTTATTGATCACAGTAACCGTAGAGCTCACGTGTGCGTACTTTGCTCTGACAGCCGATGACTGCAATCCAGTTCCTCTGTTTTGACAGGAAGTTCTTCCTGTGACTTCTTCGTTGATCTAAGGTCGCCTACCTTGATATCCCTAATGATTATGTTCTTGCTACCGGCCGCTCCGCATTGCAGCAAGCAACTAATCGTCCTGCATGCCTTATCCGATCCACTACTATTCTCCGCAGATCCTGGCGAACTGCCCTCCCTACCCGCCCCCCGACCAGGTGACACATGCCTTCTACAAGAAGCGTCACAGCCGAAGTGCAGCTGCTGCTGCTGCTCAGGACGTCTCCCTGCCGTCCGGCTATGAGTGGCTGCGTTTCGACTTTCTGTGCGCACACCTCACCGGTGCTGGGGAGGCCTCTCGGGC
>CACRXP010000016.1:777839-804582 GCA_902702965.1 Spirometra erinaceieuropaei
AAAAAACGGCAGCTTGAGAGTTCCCGCTATCCCCATCCTCGCCGCCGTCTTCGTCATCATCGAGTTTGCAACTACTGACAGGCTGGATGCTGTTTCTTTCCCAGTGGCCCAGCCTGCCCTGAGCCGTAGTCGTAATCCAGTACTGCATTTCTGCCCGGTGTGCCTATGCTTATGCATTTAGATATCCTTCCAGAGTTTGTAGCTTTTTGTTACCTTGTCAGTGTGTTTTTTGACAGCTTTTGCTGCTGCGCCAGATCTGCCTTTTACCTCATATAGTCCACAACCCCAGAACATGTTCCACCTCCCCCCCCTCCCCCCACCGTCTGTTATGGGGTGAAGGTAGGAGGGGGTATGTTTTGATCCATCCATTCTACTTGGGCAGGGCTGGTTCTTACCGGAAGTGGGTAGTTTTTGGAAGTCACCCCGATAGGGGCTGCTTGGCCAAATTTGAAAACAGCGAACAGAGAGAATTGTATTCGTGTATGAGCGTGTTCTTTTCCAAGTCGTTTAAGCGGAGGTAAACCACCTTCCCGACTAACTTGACTTGCTTCAGGTTCTCGTTTATGGGAGCAAACACTTTTTACAGGCTTTCTTGTGCCTTTAACCAACTCACTCGCTTGCCGCAACCTTCCACAAGGCGACTCCTTGGCGGCTCAAGTGTTACCGAGCAGATGGTAGCCTCGAGTAGCTTCTCAGGGCTACTTTCGAGAAGCTCACATTAGCTGCTGGCTTCCCAACTTTGTCGACAGGTGCACTACCAGATGAACCCCAAAACACGGACAGCCAGTGAGCTCCTAACGGTTTTGAAGGCTCTGGTGTGGACTGAGCTATGTATAAGTGAAGAAGAGTCGAGCACCGGAACACTATTTATTGTCCTGAGCTTTCAGACTCGTACAGGAGTCCATCGTCAGAGGTAATGGCAGAAACAGAACAAACAGCAGTTATAAGGCACGTAGGCCTAATCATCGACCGACGGCGCAAGACTGCAGATGACTACACAGGGCTCTGTACTCCGGCACCAGATCGATAAATCGATTGACCGAGTTCTCATCCGAGCCACGTTGACGTCGAGCACCGTACTCAACCGGTCAAACAGGTCCCTCCGTGGCATGTCGCCGAGACCTAAACTCCAAGTTTGGCGGCATGTCTGATCAGTGCATTTGTTCTCTCTCCGTAGTTGGTGTTCGCTTTCATGCCTTAGGATGAATAAGCACAGTAGGTTGCCAGTCTCTGAAATGTTAACCGGAATTTTAATACATGTCATCGAGTAAAGACTACTGAGATAGGGGTTTAATATTGATTATCGGGCAGTTTAGACCCAAGATATCTCGGCCGCTACTGAACGAGTTTCATTCCGGTCGTACGTAAAAGCTGTACTCTGTAAAGAAGGACTACTAGCAGGAATTCCTATTGGTTTTCGATACCCTTCAAAATTCAAATATAATTTATAGAAAACATGTTCGAAAATATCCTTGCACTCATTTTGTGGCAAATTACGCCTTTGAGTTGTATGCTCGAAGAGGGCGTACCCTTGGGTTTTAAAAAGATTTGCGATTATGACACTTTTTAAGAAAGAAGGATAACCTTTAGTACAACACCATATCTGTCCGTTTGCTCGTGTTACTTGTAAAGTATTCAGCACGGTCCACATCCGCTGCGAGATTCCATGAGCCCTTCTTCATAGCGTTGAGAGCTGTATGACTTTCCCCACACAGAAAGTATTCAGTGTGTGATTTTGTGACCCGGAGCGCAAGTTCAACTGCAGTTCGGGGATTGAGGAAGCTTCTAAAAGCCTAAAAATACCCCTTCAGGTAAAAAAGTTGGAGACGAAGTTTCCTACAAAATGCCTGCAAGGAGGATGTCGAAAATCAGTGGGGAAAATTTATGGTCAGATGTGATTATGTAGCCCCACCTGAAGTAAGCAAATCCCAGCCACCTGTTATACGGAACCGGTTGTAATAGGGATTTTTGCAGGTGGAGCCGGGGAACGCAAAGGCGACGAGATCAAGTTGTTGTATGCAAAGGAAAAGGTATTGAGAATGAGCGGTTGTACTTTGAGTGGTTTAGAAATACCCTATCCCTGACCGTAATCCCTAGCCCCAGCAGTATTGTGTCCATCAGGTGGGGGTACATAGCCACATCCTATCCAATTTATACTAGTCGTTTTCCAGTCGGCTTGAAAGATGTCCAACCGAAAGCCGGTATCTTCGCCCTGCTGCTGATGATAATATCAACACTCCATTTAAGTAATTTAGGTCGAAAAATCACTTCCAAATTTCGACTGAAGTTTCATGAGATAGGTCACCTACTGTACGTCGGGTATCCAGCAAGCGCCTCTTACGTATTGAGAGACGAACCTACTTCAACAAAGTTTGGACTCTAGGTAGAGTCGTCTCTTTTCCGGCAATAATTCTGGAAACCCATTCGTGTATTAACGATAGTTAATGAGTTCTTGATTAAGTGGTGAGCACCACTTCTTGAAGGTATTTAACTTGGCCGCAATTCACCTGTTTTGCAAATCACTGGGTTCACGGCGTCACGGATCGGCGTCACCCCATGTCCTGTGATCAAAGGCTGAGTCCTCGACAACTGTTCTCAACTCGACTTTGTTTCAAAGGACTTGTCCACCGGCTCGTTTGCGCGTCGTCAGTTTAGGACCGTGGTGGTGGTGGCACCAACTCCGGTTGAGTTTCGGAGCAAGGAAGCCTCCAATAAGCCCCGCCTGGGGTCGTAGTTGGGTTTGCCGAGGTGACGATCTTCCGCGGTATCCCCGCGTTCGTTCCTTTTGCACCTCAGCAGCGTGCCGATCTCTCAGCGCCTGTTGTACGGAGCGGTTTAACTGGTCTCGTGCAATCTGTTAGAACTCTGGAGATCAGGATGAACCAGAACGCTGATCTCAAGTGTCACATTGCTCTTTGATAAAGCACAGTAGCTCCCCGTGACTGGAGTCCAAACTAGGGCCCTGGTTGTTGAAACAATCAATAGGCAGTACGAACGAAAAGTATAAATTCAGTTCATTCCAGATTAGTGAGGGAAATAGACGTGAGCCTTGAGTACCCTATATGAAACACAAAGTTGGATGCGGTTTACAGAGAAACCATGTGGACTGAAATAGTTTAAATGGCCCCATAATAATGGGACAAATTTAGCGCGAGTCTCAAGGGTTGAGCTTGATCTCTCATCACCCTTGTTCATTTCGCGACATAAATCCGTCAAGGTTCCCTCTAAAGCTTTCCATCGATGGTGACATCACAACACCTTCGGGGGGAGAGCATTCCGTGGTTTGACCACTCTGACAGAGATGGAGACCTTCCGCACATCCAGCCTTGCCTGCCGAATGCTCAGCTTTAAAGAGCGACCTCGGAGGCTGGTCATGGGGAAAAATTCAAAAGCTTCCTCAATGGCCAGACTGCAATCCAATCCCTCTACAATGCGGAATTCTTGTTAGAGATATCTGCGCAGTTGCCTATAACTCATAGGAAAGAGGTGCAGTTTTCTTAGGTGGGTTGCATAGGGAAGGGAGCTCTGACCCCCAGCCCTTTTCTTGGCTCTCCTTTAGGCTCTTTCAAGACGATCTTGGCCTTGGACCGTCCATGGTCCCCATCCTTGTATGTCGTATCTCAAGCGCGACCTCAATATTGTTCCGAAGATCAAGCAGAAGACGTCTTCGTCTAGATCCTGAAATGCTCGTTTGATGGCGTACAGTACGAAAATTGCGCTTTTCGCCCACTCCAGAACAATGAGCGGGCGATTTTAGAACGTCCGTCTTTAGGACGTTGAAGTCCTTTTGGTCGTTTTGAAATGGTCGTTTTCGGCTTATTTTCGGTCGCAACGCAGCCGTGCTTCAGACCGTGAGTCTGAACTCTGACTCGATCTGGCGCTATGCTACCGGGTTATCCGCCTGTAGTCTGTCCGATGTCGTTGGGATACACAAACCACATTGGTCTGTTTAGTTCCAATCGTAGCTGATATAACGTGTACCAGTAGTTGGGTGGTAAACCGCCGAACTTCGCCTCGCCGCCAAAGAGCGAATTGCACATCATGATGGCATGTCTGACGATTTTCGAAGCGTTTAAAACGGTCACTCTGACCCCCCTACGCTTACCATTTAACCGCACTGTCCCTCTCGGCTATGCTACCACAGCGAATGCGCGACTTCAGCGATGTTCTGCTGTCTAATAGCGAGGCGGAGTCCCTTGCGCCCCAATGGTGGTGCCGCTAGTTTTGCGAGACAATCCTCATCGTGCAGCGGAGCGATAGACTTCGGACAGTCGGGCAGTGTGCGGAAGTCTTCGGTGGCCTCTACTACTTCCAATGGTCGTCTGCTCTGTTGACTGCACCGCTGCATTCCACTCTTTTCATCTTGAGTCCCTGCTGCGGATAATGGGACTGGATGATGTGTCGGCAAGAATCACCGTCATGCTCAGGGCTCAGCATCGCTCCACCACTGCGTGCGTTCTCGTCCATAGCAATCTGTCCCAGTCCTTCGATGCACAATCTGACTTTCGACATGGTTACATCATGTTGTTCATTCTGTCCAACAACGCTCTTGACTGGAGTCCCGGAATGCCCCTACAAGGAATTGACACCTGCTGGCTGATCTCGACTATGCTGAGGATATCGCCTTGCTAGACCCATGCTTTGGTGATCTGCATTCTGAAATTTAACGAATTAATGAAGTCGCTAAATCCGTCGGATTATCCATCGACTCTGAAGAGACCAAAGTGTTTTTGACAGACAGTTCTTGCCAGGAGACGGCACTCCCTCGTGATTAATGGCTGCCAACTTGGAGAAATAAATCGTTTAAAACACCTCGGGACGAAGCTGCCGCTGAGTGGACAGAGTAAAGACGACACTCACTCCCGAATCGATGCTGCCCCTGGGTTTTCTCAAGCCTTCAAAAGTGTCTGCGGACCGGACGCGACATCATTGCCAGGAAGATTCTCATGTACCGATCATCCATTCGGTCAGTCCTTCTCTATGGGTGTGAATTCTGGGCTGTGCACGCAGAAAATAGGCAAAACTGAAAGTACTTGGCCACTGTTGCCTGAGGAGCATCCTTCGAGTGAAGTACATCGACCTCTTCTCAACTGAGACAGTCCACACTCGCTGCAACAACTTATCGAGGATGTCTTAGGTCATCCAATAAATACGACTGATAGAATAGCATTACTTACAAAGACAAGAGAGACTGGAATGGCTATTTCTGGCTTATTGGCCGTCGTCAGCCGGTCATATCCAACCCCGAAATGTGCAACACCTGGGGCTCGATCTCACGACCTGTTGGTTAGAAGTCCAACGCCCCTAACCACTGAGCCACAGGCTCGTTATCCTGTCGGTTTGGATCGGGTACATGCAATGGTAGACGGGCGCTCACCGATCGTTCATACGGAACTCACTCGTTCCGTTGTGCCTTAAGGGCTCTCTCTCTCGAGCCCAACCAGCAGCCGCACAGCGGCGCATGATATAGGCAGAATGGCATTACCGACAAAGGCAAGGGAGACTGGAATGGTCATTTCTGGTTTATTAGCCGTCGCTAGCTAGTCATACCCAACCTCTAACCACTGGGCCACGAGTCCGTTGCCCTGTCGGTTGGGATCGGGTATATGCAAAGGTAGATGAACGCTTGCCGATCGCGCTGTCGTCCGTCCCATGGGTATTGCCCTTGATCTGGCGTCACTGTGCACCCCAAGGCGTCGCGGAGGAGGTCAACTCAAAATCTGGTTTGAGACAGTTCGTCAAGAAGCGGAAGTGGCTCTTGGACCTTCGGTACTCGGTCGCTGTCGTTGGATATGAGAGTGGGTGGGGCTGCCCAGATTAACAGCCGCGGATTTTCACGCCTGAAGTGGTGCAGTCCGCGACATCATCGGGCCGTCTAAATGAGACATGATTACGGTTGTACCAAGTAAAATAACAAGTTCCATCCCAAATGCTACCTGTTGGGTTGATACCGTGTGTTTGTACGTCTTAAATGAGAGAGACAGAGAGAGAGAGAGAGGAATTCGCTTTATTTTAAAATCATAAATTCAAACTTTTCAGTAAAAAAATTGGCTCCATTCACTATGGACAGTAAATAATTTAATAGATTATTCTAGAGTCAAAACGTTTAAGACAAAAGGAACGACTATTATGAGGACAGTTCAAGTCTTAGCTTTTGTATTTCTATCTCTTTACACGTATGATAGCGCGCCAGGAATGGCAATACAGAAGCTCGAAAAGCCTATGTGTGACAAGACATAAGTCGGAAGCTGCGGCGCATCGGGCGGGAAGACTTCGCAGAAATAAGGTCGGAATGCAAGGGATGGGCAGCGTTATCTATAATCCGACCAGCAAATTGCTTGACCGTATTGAAATGTCGTTGTAGAATAATATCGACTAAAAAAAGATAAGAAACACCAGCGGCAGAATAGAGCATTCGGAGAACTCGTTTGAAGCTTAACAGATCTTCTTTGAGCAAAGCAGGAAAAATGACAGGAGAGCAGTATAGGATAAGAGGAAGAATGCAGGCATCGATGAATCGCCGGACTAAGGGTTGAGGTGTGTGGTAGGAACGTAAACGAAAAATGTAATAAAGAAGTTTACGAACTTTAGTCAGCCCTGACCTCCGCTGATCCTGATCTCCGTCTATTTTCTCAGCCCTGATCTCCGCTTTTCCGCCTGATCTCTGAGCGCAAGGTTCAGCGACTAAGTAGAACATTTATTAATCAGACGTTAATTCAGTGCCTCTTTAGTTCGCCTGTTCAGTTTTACTGTACGAGGAATCAGGACAGTAGGCGGCAGGCCGGTGAATTTTTTGAATCAGCCGACGCATAGCATGTAAGCTGATTGTCGAACTTACTGGCCGGGCCTATGAATTATGGGACATTCATGTTTTAACCTCAGCATCCTTCGTGAACACCGGTGATCGGAAGGGGGTGGGCTTTTGCGTGTGATACGGGTCACCTTTCTCACCCCTGCGCGAGGGCCTATCAGGCATGGACATGTCTAACTTGCAGGTGTTAACTTGCCTGACCGCGCCATCAAGGGAGGGGTGAAGTTTTAGACACACCTGGGGACCAGATCATGCACTGAGCCCACTCTGTTCAAAAGGAACAACGACGAGGGGTGGTTCTACCTCGGCGTTGAGGCTGCAGAGGCAGATGTGCTCCCTTACCGTCGAACCGCCCTAAAAAACATGGTGTTAATGGTTCCTCCTTTTTTCTCTGCAATAATTAATCCCAGTGCCTCTCAGCAAGGCACATGGATTCGGGGAATATTGATGAAACGACAAGACCAGCATCCAGATTTCCACACGGGCCGGAAGTTGGTGCGAATGCTACAGCAGAGGAGCCGTGTGATGTTTACAATCTGTCGACAAGCGGGCAGTAATATTTAAATACCGACTGATTCGACGTGCTCACAGTGTTGGTGGTAGGTAAGAGCCCAGACACGTGTTTCGTCGATTTTGTAGCGTTGTACGTCAAAAGTGTGAGGAGGTCTGTAAGCGTCCGCTATGCCAGGATCAACAAACCATGGCCCTTGCAGCCAGTTCTCCGACACCTGGCTCCCTGCCTGTAGATGCCTTTGCGCTCCTTCTGGGAACACAAGTCGTGTGCATGGCTGCCCAGTCATCCTAGTCTTTGCTGTCGTTGTTGATGACGTCATTTTTTTATAATCCTGGTCATTTGCTGTGTGGACCAGGGTGTGTGAAGCGGAACGCCAAGGTGAGGGCTCGGCCGTGCCATCCATCTGCGCCCCCCCCCCCCATCTCCGGTCTTATTGGCAATGTCTTGAGACCTGATCCAGGTGGGGAGCAGATGGAGAGAGTGCGGCAGATGCTGTGCAAGCCTACTATCACTATAAACTAACTCACGCACAAGTCACCGTCCTGTTCTCACCCTGATGTGGAGTATGCGGTGGACATGGTCGGAATCGACGGCCGAACTATCGGGTCATCGGGGTCGTCTTGACCGGTGACAGGAGTGGGAGAGGTGGAGGTGGTCGTCGTCTTCACCGCAGGGATGATGGAGATGGTAGTGATCGAGGACGACAGGGCACGGGGATGAAGACCGTCGGTGGTGAGGGCGGCCGCCGTGGTGGACGTCGTGGACGTTGGATTAGGTGCGGTCGGAGAGGGAGTGATCGAGGTTGTCCTCTATTGTCTCTGTCTTCACGCCGGATCCAGGTGGCTAGTAGGAGGAATGAATGCGGTAGATGCTGTGCGAGCATACTCCCACTATAAACTAAGTTGCGCACAAGTCACCGTACATGCTTCACCTTGTTGTGGAGCCCACGGTGGACATCGTCGGCAACGGCAGTCGAACTGTCGTCGGGTCGCCCAGCGTTCGCATTGTGCTTTCTGGTAGATACTCCATTTCGTAATGTTAAACTTCCTAATTTCCTCAGATACTAGTGTGCAAGCTCAGAGTAACTTCTTTGGTAGATAAACCTCTTCAGGTTTTTCGGGCAAGACTTCTTTAGATTTTTTCTGCCTATGTACGAGTTATTTTTTGCAATCGCGGAGAAGGAGACATGACAGCTGGAACGAGTGCTTTATTAGCCTGACGTTTGCAATGTAATTCTATGCGTGGTCATCTTGTAAAGACCATATGCTCGTTAAACAGTTAGTTTCCTTCTAATTGTTCTTGCCCCGTTGAGTAGTAAATGACATAGAAAACAGCTAAAAGATTTTAAGGGGATAAAAATAGGCCACGGCGCTCTGTGATGTATCTTCTTAGCAGTAATGCGGCAGCAAACAATGTTATTTTAAAGAAACTCCCCAATTCCCTGAGAGGTACACCGACTGTACCCAGGTAGCCCATCATAGGCTTAATCGATTTGGATAAGGTTTGTATGCTCCACTCCGGCCCGGACACACATGCCCTCTAATTGGTGGCTAAGCAATCGTCTACAGAAGCGGAGGATGTCCCAGTTGGCTGCCCCAAAGGGCATCAACAGTTGAACACGGGGAGGCCACTGCGGTTTCAGGCAGTATGAAATACGTCGTATACAACCTGTTCGCAATCAGCTACTGATGGTCACATGATGCGGTTTGGGAGTGTGTGCATGTACCTATTTCAAGGTCGTTCTCGAGCCCCAGCACGCATCATCCCGGCTATCGCCTTGACGATCGATAGTTCGCTAATAGAAGAGAAGAGGCGAGTTCCAAGGAGTAGTCGCGAAAAAGGAGACACGATCGCTGGAACAAGAGTTTTATCATCCTGACGTTTCGGATTCTCGCTCGAATCCATCACCAGAGACAAAGTCAACTAGGGGTGGTAAATTGCCCAGACGTTGCAGTATTTATAAGATGTAGTTGCTAGGCCGCTACATGCCTATCACAGATGGCAGCCGCCCAAAGTGCATCACGGCTCTACTGGCCAGGTATTGTAGTATACAGTTGCCACGCCATTGCTATGGCCTTGTGTGCCGGTCAAGATTATCGATTCCCACGCTCATCGCACGCAGTCGAGTTGCTGACGCCCGGATTTTGTCATCCGCGTGCGCTCTTGGGCAATTTGGCTCGCCAATACTGACACCAGGAGCAGTGGTCATCCGCACGCTGTCCTCACATCTAACTATTTTGCCTAGATAAAGTCTCAGCGCCGAATATGGATCGGGGAGTTCATTGCGCTTGTTGATTGACAGAGGACCGAAAAACCATGACTCGAGCAGTTCGCAGCTCACGCGTTTGTCACCTTTAGCAAGAATTTCTGCTTCGTCAAACTTGAATGTGTGGTTGGGTCCCGTCGAGTAAGCCGCGACTTGGGAGCTGGCGCCTTTTCTCCTCACCGCTACTGCGTGCTCGGCCATTCTCGTCCGCAGTAGTTTTCCGGTTTCCCCGACATAGTTGGTTTGCCCACAGCTGCACCAGACAAGGTAAACGACTCCAGATGTTTCTTGCCGTGGCAATGGGTCATTCGGCCTCATAATCTGACGCCTTATGGTTGCCTCTGGTCTGTGTGCTACTCCAATTCCAAAGGGTGTGAGAAGGCGGCTGACGGCGTCTGAGACATTCTTCACGTGCGGGAGAGTTCGCCAAAATTTGGTATCGGTTGGATTTCGTCTCTCGTCTCGTTTGTGCGGGCACTAATTGACGAAGTTCCGCGGGTAGCCATTCGCTTCGAACACCCGTCGAAGATATTGTAATTCAGCAACCTTGAGTTCCGGTTCACTGACGTTTGTCTCCTGCATCCTATAAATACTTCAACATCTGGGCAATTTACCACCCCTATCTGGCTCTGTCTCTGATGATGGATTCGAGCGAGGATCCGAAACGTCAGGCTAATAAAGCTCTTGTTCCAGCCATATATACTTCGCCCAGTCACATCTTAATTGTAGGACCTTTGCACGCCTAGTAAGTACTGAAGTTGAAAAGGTGGCCGTGTCAGTACTAGTTACAATTTTATGCTGCGGGCAGTTAAATCTGTTTTCCTGTGTTGAGGAGTGAAGTACGCAGAAATCGCCGAGTCAACATCGGGCAGGCTTTTTTGATATCCTGCTGGAAGTGCGATTTTCTTGGTTTTTTTCCGCACCATCAGACAAGGCACGGCAATGGGAGCTCCCTCGAATCTGGAGGGGCTTTGCACTCATTTCCGAGGAAATTAGGATAGCATCAGGGTTAGAGGACAGGGGGACATTTACCCTTCCCGGCGTTTTTTGCTAGATCATATCTTATCCTCTGATGAATTGGACACTAGACCAAATTACCATGAGTGAGCAAACCGGTGACTGCGTCATCGCACAATGACTGACCTGCCGAAGAACCTTACTCTGGCTCCTGAAAGTGCTGCGGTTATGGGAGTTGCAGCGACGGGCGGACGGCGTTTTGCGTCACATCCAGTCAGCCTATAGTGTGGAAAAAAGTTCGGCCAAATCACACCTACCGGGGTGAGTTAAATCTCCTACGCAGAGCCTGTCTGAAACGGAACCTTACTATCGCCCACCTATGCGACACTTTGCACGGTTATCTGATCCAGTCTGAAACTCCAGTCAATTCATGCGACCACCTCACGCCTCGGCTCACCTGACTCGTCTATCACGCGCTTGCGACTACCGCACCCCGCCCCCGCGATATTGTCTCGTCGGTGGGACTAATCCTTAATCCCCTCCGCCACCTTCCCCTCCCCTACCCCCGAGGAATCTTCACCTTCTGGCCTGGCTGGTCTATCCTTGTCAGTCTGTGATTTTGCGATTATCGCCCGCGAATGCCCATGGGGAGGCATCGTTTCTCTCACCTGAGCCGGTGAGACTTCACGCCACACCAGCTTCATCCACCAGTCAGCCATTACCGGACAAATGGACGCAACAGATGACGCTGATGGGCAATTATGATGAGCTGCAAGAAATACAAAAGCACATATGTCTGTTTCGTGGTTTTTGCCCATCGGCAGTTTGCCTCTCACATCCCCGCCTCGAGAGCCTTATCCGCCCGACCTCAATTCCAGAACTTTGTCTCAAGGAGAATTCAAACACGGCTGACCGAATGGCACCTAGTGCTACGATGCGTATCACTGGGCCTCGGATGAGAACTCGGTCAATCGATTTATCGATCTGGCGCCGGCGTACAGAGCCCTGCGTAGTCACCTCCAGTCTTGCACCATCAGTCGATGATTGGCCTACATGCCTTGTAAATGTCGCTTGTTCTGTTGCTACTACTAACTCTGACGATGGACTCCTGTACGAGTCTGAAAGCTCAGGACAATAAATAGTGTTCCGGTGCTCGACTCTTCTTCACTTATACGTATCTCTGTATCTGAAACGATGGCGTTACGCCTACTTTTGTCATTGAAGCACCCCAAACCCTCCTCCTGAGTTAGCATAGGGCCGCAGTGACTAGGACTGACTTATAAGCACTCCCTCTCCGCCACCCCTCCCCCACAGAATGGTGTGCGGGGACTAAGGTCGATATTTCAATACGTTTCCATACTTGTTTTAACGAACAAGGACAGTATAGGAGAGTCACAAGAGGTAGAATGAGGAAGATTGCGTGATGCACTGGGAAGCTGCCAACTGTGATAGGCCTGTAGCGGTCTAGCAGCTACATCCTTTAAATATTGCAACACCTGGGCAATCCACTACCCTTACCTGACTCTGCCTCTGGTAATGGATTAGAGTAAGAGTTCGAAACGTCAGGTTAATAAAGCTCTTGTTCCAACGATCGTGTCTCCCTCTTCGCGACTTCTTCCTGGAACTCGCCTGTTCGTATCTATTAGCAAATCAACAAAACGTCAAATCATTGGTTGAGTAGCAGAAACCAGAATTGGACATTGGACCTCATCCTACTGCAAGGCGATTCAGCTCGAAAATGCAAAGAAAATACAGGCGGTAGGTATTGTCAGGCCCCTACAATAATATACTTCTCGGTAGAGTAATAAAAGTTAAGAAACAGACGTTGAATAATAGCGATAGGGAGGGGAGGTTGAGGATCTATACATGTACGGACAAGGGGTAGTAATTATGGTCTAGTTCTGTCAGGAGAGAGGGGTGTACCCTTGGAGTATGTTTGCATTTCGTCGTTGAAACACAACATGGTAGGAGGCAGGTACGAACATGTGTAACTCAAATTTGGCCAGGGTAACTTAGGAGTTTGGTCGGAAACTTACAGTTGGGTCGTCTAACCGAATGGCCACTCCTTCGCCATCGCAAATATCCGCTGACACAGGAATTTGGAGTGTCTCGCCGGCATTTTGTAGATGACTCGAAAAGGCTTGGTTGGCGTCTACGCGGTGGCCGCTGTCAACTAGGTTGGTCACAATTGCACCAGAGATGGACTTTTCTATGTCTCTGCCCTGCTAGAGGGAATAGCGTCCTCGCGTACGTTTGGAAGACGCCTAGTTGTTTGACCGATATAACCTGCTCCAAAGGGGCAAACGGAAATATGAAAGCACATTAAAGTTGTCTGAAACGGCAGGCCATTCTTACTTCGGTAGGGGTCGGTTACGCTGTCCTGATCCCAAGTGAAAGCGCAGTGTTGACAATGCAAGTGAAATAAGCCGAAGGAGGATGCTGAATTCGTTAGTGAGAAAGTAGGCGAGGATAAAACGGAAAAGGGAAACCTGCCGCGAAATTAAACGAGGTCTAGAATCCCGGCAAAAGACCTGACTGGCAGGACACGAGGGGCAGCGACATCCCAAACCTGACGGCAAACTTAAACGCAACCTCAGAAGTAAACCTAATTCTTAACGTTATTATAGACCTCAAACTAACCCTTAGCTTAACACTAAACCTGGCCCTAAAACCTACCAAAAACCCTAGCCCTACCCCCCAAGCCTAACCTTGACCCTGATCTAAGCCCCAACCCCAACCTTCACCATAACCCCAGCCCTAACACTGACGCTAGCCCCAATATGAACACTAAACGTAAGCCTAGACGGCAATCCAAACCCTGACTCTAACCGAAACCCTTAATCTTAACACAAACCCTTACCCTAAACTCAATTCTGGACCTGACACTAACCCAAACCCAAACCTACCTCTTAACCGAAACACCAGGTCAACTTTTCCGCATCAGCCTTGGCTACTTTCCCACTAACGGAAAAGGGCAACCCGATGGTTCGGATTAGCGTTAGGCTGAGAATTGAGTATAGGGTTAGGGTTTGCATTATGTTTAAGGGTTCCGGTTGGAGTTAGGGTTTGGAGTGCGGTTCAGGTTTACTGTTAAGGGTGGGGTTATGGTTAGTAATATGTTAAGGTTTGGGTCACGGTTAGACTTATGGTTAAGGTTGGGGCTAGGGTTATGGCTAGGGTTTGGGTTACGGGTGGGTTTAGGGTTTGAATTTGGGCTAAGCCTAGGGTTAGGATTTGGGTCAGGGTTGAAGTTAGGCTTATGATTAGGGCTAGGATTTTTAGTAGGTTTAGGGTTGGGTTTAGTGTTAAGATTAGGGTTAACGTTGGGTCTGTAATTGCGTTAAGGATTAAGTTTACCTTTGAGGTTACGGTTAGGTTTGGGGTGTTGCTACCCCACGTGTCCTGTCAGTCAGATCTTTTGCGGAGATTCTACGGTTGCTTCAATTCCGAGGCAGATTTGTCATACATCGGGTCACATTTTCCGTTGCAGCCCTGGCTACTTTCGTTATTAGCGATTTCTGCAGCTCCCCGTCGGTGTACTTTACTTGAAATGCCCACACTGCGTTTGCACTTGGGACCGGACAGCGTAACCGACCCTTACCCTTACTTCCAATGCAGAGAAGCGGAGTGCTTGAAAAAAGTAGTCTTTCCTTGGCCGCTGGAAAAGTGACACGGCCTAAAACCACACGTATTGTAAGAAGTCTGGAAGACTTTTAGGAAAGGGGAGTAACTTTAAGTCAGTCCAAGTCTGCACTGCTTAGCAGTCATGCTCGGAAGAAGGGATAGAAGCACATGAAGTGACTGGATTCATTTTGGGCAGACGGAAACAGCTGTTGCATTATGACTTGTAACCGTCAGTGTACTTTGCTTCTTGAATCACACCCACTTCGCTTAATGTGATTGCCTACGAATTCCAGTGTCTGCGGGAATTGGAAAAGTTTTTGAAAACCGAATAATACCCCTCCTTCGAGGATAAAATTAGACATACATACTTACATACTATACATGCATACAAGAACTATACTATGCAAAAGATGACTACTTAAGTAGCATGCAGTTTTTTCATTGATTTTCGATGCCCCTAAACATTCAGTTATATTTCACGGAAAACATGCATGAAAATATTCCTTCTTTTGCTCATTCGGTAGATAATTATGTCTTCTAATTTGATCCTCAAAGAAGGAGTATGATTCGGTTATCAAAAACTTTTCCAATTCCCGAATAATTTTGAACCCGCTTTATCGTCACACTTGGATTCAGGGTTTCCAAACTGCAAACCGTATATTTTCCGCATACAGAAAACCACACATTTGTCTACGGTAATAAAGGGAGGCCATATAGGGTTCATAAAATTAAGCAGTCAGTTTGATCCATATTATTAACTTTACAAGCCACATTGGTAAATGCAGAAATATGAGGATTTATGAACGGCCATTTCACGGTATTTAAAAGTCCCACAATTATAAACTTTTTTAAAACCGAGTGATGTCCCCCCTTCGAGTATAAAATTAAAAGAGGACGCAAGTATCTACTGAGTGAGCAAAAATTTATTATTTTTATGCATGTTTTCTACGAAATGTAATTGAATTTTTGAGGGCATCTAAAATCAAGGAGAAAAATGAATGCCACTTAAGTATTCATTTTTACAGAGGATAGATTTTGCATGCAGCCGGAAGGAAGTTTATTTGAAAGCCGGCATCCTGCGGTAGCTGAAATTTTATGGAATTATTTTTCAGTCTGACTATTCTTACAACCCTCATAATTAATCTGTTCGAAACGAAAACGCATTTCGGAATTTCGGTTGACATTTGATGAGTAAGCCCACCAACTGTACAACCCGGTCTCTGTGGTGTAAGTAGGACCAAAAGATTCAGTTGATATTAGGACGTTACGAATTTGTGATTATTTAAAAGATATCTGACAACGATAGGGTGCAGAACCCCAACTAAACTGAGGTTGCCTGTGGAGCGTAGGATATGTTGAGTAGTGATAGAGGGGGTTTTACAGGTAGTCCAACACGCAGGACGAAGAGCAGGTGGAATGCCGAAAGTCTTCTCGTATGCTGTCGTGTGACAAAGAAAGTGAGTACGATGATTTAAAAAAATAGACATCAAACATTTTTCAAAAATTAACGCATTTTAAATAAACCGCCGCTGACAAGTTTACATTTAGTCAGGAAGCCCAGGAAATTTTAACCAGCAGGAACGCTGAATAATAAGTTATGCTTGCAGCTACACAAGGAATTTTTTTGTAAATGTTGGAATTCCCAGCTACGTGGGGTCCTACATCCTGCCGTTACCCGGAAAATATATCTGAGTCTATAAGGGCATCAGGAATCAGTAGAAAAGTTTCATGCTACTTAAGTAACCGAGTGCGGTTTTGCAGGAATGTGCAAGTGATAAACCCATTAGTTGGGCACAGTAAGTAGGCTATCCGGGAAACGAAGATAGAAGTATCCCAACAGTTACAAACTAGTAAATAAGAACAAAGTCGTCAGCAGGTAAAAATGCACGGGCCTGTTCTTTGTCTTATTCAAAGTTGTGCCAAGTTCTTTAACAAGCGTATTTTAACTGGTTAAAACAAAACGGACTTAAATTTCACTACAAGTGCATTTAAAAATCAATACCCGGGCGTGTCTGACTTACGGCGGTATTATGTTGCAATATAATCAACCCTACAAGTCCACTCAAGTAACCCTTACCAATCGACTACGCATTTCAGAATTTCGATCAACATTTCACGAGATCGGTCATTGTGTGCTCTGCCAGTCCCGGCTAACATTGCTGCAATTACGGTTCCAGATTAAATATTGTGTTTGGAAGTTAACAACAAAATTTTGAGGCATCTCGAAGTAGTACGACACAGGGGTACATAACCTCACGTTAAAAGTGAACTAAGGCGCATCTTTGGATAATTAACTCACCGGCAAAGTAATTAAAACACTGACAGTCTGATGGGTGGAGCGACAGTAAAAAAAATTACCAAGTTCGACTCGCACAGCTAACTAGGGTGATTAGAGAGGCAGGCAAGAGCAACCGACTGATCCCGGCAAAGGAAGCTACTATTAAGGGCATTAGGTGAAGAAGACGATTCCTGTGGGATCGTTTTTCATGCTAAGTCAGCCGTAGATGGAAGAGATTACGTGGATGGGCTAGCACTCCTGATAAGCAGGTAACATCACCATAAGTTACAGTGTAGGTGTTATGATCGACAACTAACGGTTTCCAAAACATGAAGTCCGGGTAGAGATAGTTATTCGGAATACCTTTTGCAGAGGCTAGAGCGGGCACACTCAGGCAGTCTTAGCACGTGTTCTCACTAGCCATGCCAGCTTGGGTGTGAAGTGTGTGTGACTGTGTCTCTGCCTTGTGCGGCTGCGACCAATCGATGAAGACGAAAATATCGATCGGCGCCACGGCGTCAGCGGACCAAAGGTTGGATCACACTCGCGTAAGCAGTGATTGACAGGCGTGTTAGGTGGACCGAAGAAGCGTGAGTAAGCGACCGCATTGACACCTTTGTGAACGAACCGCACTCTACCGATGGCACCCAGACACCGATTATTATCACAAACCGGGATTTTTTTCCTGCTTACTAGTTGTCTTCGTAAGATGTGGTTATGTAGCCGCGCCTGATAGTCACAACACTGTTGACCTACTTAATTATTGTGAGTTGGGGTGATTACGTTGGTATGGTGTTGCTGTGCGTTGCGATGTGTGTCCTGTTGGCAGCCTTTTTTCTATTCAGCCCAATGCCGGCGGTCCTTCTTGACTTTCGCGTTGGGCGTTTCGGGGTTAGGGTTTAGGACTGCGATTAAGGGTTAGAGTTAGGTCTATGGGCTAGGGTTAGGGGGTTAGAGCTAGGGGTTGGGACAACTATTTCTCAACCACTAAAAGTATAACCTCGCATTCCCAATAGCTTTTGTTTTGCATACAGCTACTTGACCTCGTCGCCTGTGCGTTCCCCGGCTCCACCTGTAAAAACTCCTCTCACGACCGGTCCCGTATTACAGGCTGCTGGGGCTTGTTTGCCTCAGATGCGGCTACACAACAACATCTGACCGCTGTCTTCTTCAAGTCTTCTACCTTGATATTGGAAGCATGTTCGTGCCGTTCCTCCCTCCGAGTTCTGCACACTCCCTCTCACTCAACAGGCGTCCACCTCTTCAACATGTCAGAACTCTTTTGAAACGAAATTTGGACTATGTTAACATGCTCTCCACTAACTACTGGTCTACCGGACGGTGCTTCTTTCTTCCCAGATCAAATTGCCCAAAGTTTTGTTTTCCAGCTGAGAATTGTTTTCCTTAAGAATGTGCCGTTCCTTTCGTTTGCAGTCAGTCGTCTTCTCATGGCTGTTGTCTGACTCAAGTGGGCTAGCCATAATCCGTGGCTAACTTTTTATCCTTCCGTCAGCAATTCCAGTCAGCCGAAAGGTCTCATAAGAAATGCAGCGTAATTGATTTAAAATGACACTGCTGACACATAACAGCATCAAAGCGCTGTGCTTTTATATGTCATTTGCAGTCTGCGTGTGGCTTATGTACATCTGAAGTGATTAAAGTTTAAACTTCCGTACCCTGTAAAGTGCGCACAGGGAGTCTGAGGGCGTATCGGCGGGTATCCTACCTCCCTCCATTTCACACCTTACCTGCCCTAATTTGGCCCACCCCCCCCCCCCTACCCTCGCGATCAGGGTTAGCAGGTATTTGCGCCGCCTGTAAGCCGTACTCACTCTCTCTCGCTGTTTCTCTCTTCTGCTCGAGCTGCCCGCCTCCTTTTTGTTCCAAAATCGCGCCCCTGTGGCAGTGAGCCTGACACGGACAGATCTCAAGGTCACACGTCATACGTGGCGCACACGCACGAACGCACGCGCGCGCGGCACGAATTGGGCGGTCGGTTGCGTAAGCCTGCCTTGCCAGCGCCCCAGTGCTGCACCTTTGTCATTCGCCCACGCCTCGCGGGGCAATTTACGCCAGGTATACACTTCTAGCGCTTCCGGCGCGACTTTTTTACGCTTGTGAGCGTGTGTGTACGCTTTCACGCCCAATCTGGTCTCAGGGCATGCAACCGACGCGTGTTTATACGTATGTACTTTGATGTCGGGGGGTGGGAGGCGGGGGCGACAACCGGATGAAAACTAAACTGTGTTAGATAAAAGGTCTGTCGGGTCTTTGGGGGACGTAAGCTCTAAAAAAGTGTGCTCCGCAGACCGGGAACATCTGTGATGCTCCTTTTGATCATGTGCTTGGCAAGTACAAATGGTTGTGAACTATAGGCTTATTTAGAAAAGTCAAAAGGCGGACGAGCACTAGTTGGAGGACTGCAATCACTGGGAGGAGAGTTTTTGTCAACACTAGGCGTCCATTCATACTGATAATAGTAATAACAGGAAGAGTACATGCATTTGTCCCGGCGGCTTTAAAGACGGCAACAGTACTAGTAATACTACTGCTGGCGGTCCTGGCAGTAATAACAGTAATAATACCGACTGCTGGCTTTGCCATCACTATGATAGTCCTTACCATAATAATCACTATAAGTATTGCTGCTGCTGCTAGTAGTAGTAGTAGTAGTAGTAGTAGTAGTAGTAGTAGTAGTAGTAGTAGTAGTAGTAGTAGTAGTAGTAGTAGTAGTAGTAGTAGTAGTAGTAGTGGTAGTAGTAGTCGGTTACTTTAGGTCCCACTTTTTTGATCCTGTAGACGTTATTTTTTTCCGTGAATAATAGATCTCCCGCTATCCGGACGCGTAAAGCAGGCGTTCGTTGATATACGCGTTTATGTACGGATGAGGCTCACAAGTGACTGTCTGATGACATTTTGCGCTAAAAGCAGGCTCAGTACGATGAAGTTTATAGAGTATAAATAGGCCTTGAGATCTTCTGCTCTGAATGACGGACAATATGCATAATATGGTCAATTGAGGTGGCGCTGCCGGCGACGATAGGGTGTCGGTAGACTGTGGGTCGTATCATACGAAAGTGGTGGTAATGGGGGTTTTGCAGGTGGGACACGCCGGACAGTAAACTGACAAAATGCAAGAAAACACAGAAATTGTTTGGATTTCAGCCGAATGTCCTATTTTATGCTTTCGTATGGCAGCGAAAATGAGCGCGTTAATTGAAAAAAATAAACAGGAAGCAAATCTCCGAGAAATAAAAGAGCTTGAGGTCATGGAAAGTTGTTGTTAGCATTTTAGTGCCTGCAACGGCCTGCACATGGATGCTGAGATAAAACCCCATATGACGCGATCCACAGTCCACCGGTGGTTAAGTGGAGCCCTTTACCGAGCTCTCCAACCATTCAACAAGCCCACCCATGGCGCCTTCTGTTCGCCCAGCGCCCCCTGTAACTTGACACTAGCTTGAGCCCAGTTGACGCTGTTTGCGCCCCTGATTGGTTGCAAATGGACAAAGCTCAGGCGCACGCACACACTTTGCGCCTGAGCTAACAACCCCAGCGGTGATCACTCGCCTGGTGAGACGAACTGCTGTCTCCGTTTGTTAGCTGAAATGCGGAGGGGCATCCGTTTCAACAAAACACCAGTGCTACGAACGCTCGTCGTGTCGTCAGCTCCAGACGCGAAGTGTCTACTAGCATCAGGCGAGAGCACTCAGACCACTCCCGTCTGAACTGTACTACAGTATCCCGAAAATTATTTGCTCAGGGCAAACAATGAAGCTAACCGACATTCTGAAGATGTCTGCAGTACCAAAATTGACGCGAGGTCGATGCAGCAGTAGCTGCCACACCAGCATGTCACACTGAGGCTCACCAGATACCGGGGTCAAGGAAGATGATGATAACAGAGTACATCAGGGACTCTACAGCCCTCAAGCCCACCAGACCTCCTGAATGACATGCTTTCGGAGCCGGTAGACCGGTTAATCAATAAGACAAGACAGGTAGACACGGGGTCATCACGCCAAGCTTATCTACCGCATTTCACACTTGCTCAAACTCTCAGAGAAAGCTCCGGGGCTGAATATGATTGGTGAGACACCTGCGAATGCCCTACGAGACTCCACCTTGGGAGGAGAGCAGAGGAATTGCGGGGTCATGGGCTAGACCAACCCAACTTACCCATATTGCCAGCACGCACTTCTTATCTAACGGTTCGACCATCGCAAGCGACGACGTCTACCGCGTGCCCACGGAGTGGACTTAGAGGCGGTAACTTGCCCACAAATTATTTTATAGGGAGGCGGGCTTGCGTAGCACCTATCGCACCATCCCGTCTCCCAACCACCTTGTTCCGGCGATTAAACTGTGCCAAAAGGACCGGGGATTGGTACGGACACAGTGTCTGACAAAGCTAAACGATCCGTCTACACGTGCCACACACGGGCCGGCCCACGCTTCGTGCACCAAACTGCTATAAAGATAGCTCAGATCTCACACAGTTATGAATGCCAAAAGGGCCGCCTTAAGAAAGAACCATTGCAACCTGACTCGCCCGTCAGTTGGCAACCTCGACGAAGAACGTCTCATGATAAACTCAGCCACGTCACGTTAATTATAGTGAATGAAGTGCTGATGTGCCATGAAGATGGATCCCCCAGTGCCGGTCTCAATCTCTCTCTTCACTATCTCCAATGCACTAGTCGACTGTCCGAGCTAGGAGTGAACGCAGTTGCTGGCAAGACTGATCTGCCTAATTCAGATCCAGACAGTCTTAGCCAGACACGTCTGCATTCAGCGACCTGACATCAGGGTTGCCCTGTAACCCAGTATGAGGAGGATAGGTGCAGTTGAAATGAGCAAAAACTGCCCGTTCTGACCAAAAATCGGGAATTTAGACCCTAGTGAATTGGATATATGGTAACTTTTTATATGTGCAAGTCTAGCCTTTTGATAAAACTGTCAATGGTAGTGTTAAACTCCACGATCAAAGATCCCGGATTCAAATCTCAAGTGATCCGCACTTGGGGTTGGGTATGACTGGCTGATGACAGCTAACAAGCCGGAAACGGCTATTCCGATTTGCCTTGTCTTTGTCGGTACCACCTCATTTACATCCAACACTAATTGTTGTGCGACTGCCTGCGAGGGTTCTAGTATGAACCTCAAGGCACAACGGAACCAGCAAGCTCCGTAACCTGATCGGTGAGCGTCCATCTGTCATAACTGTCTCCTTCTGATATTTGGCTTTTAGAGACCGATGTAAACCCGCTCGAAAAACCGCCACTCTCTCCGGTCATTCCAAAAACTAACCGGTTCACGCACTACCCTCGCGCACACACACATTCTGTGTGTGTTTCAACCTGATAATTTTAAACACAAATTCTTGTTGTGCAAACGCGCTCTCGCTGGTGTAAACAGGCTCGCGTTGGGGTAACACGATCACGACAGGAAGCGATGATTTAACTCGACCCCGACATGCCGTGGCGTCAACGAAGACGGGCAGCGAGCGTGAGCTGACATGCAGAAACAATACCACACCACCGTTTACTATAATCGTCTGCCCGCTATGCCTCCGGACGCTGAAGCGTGGACCTGCAATCATGTAGGGTCGAACGCACAACGCTGATAGTCCGAACGCGAGAAATAAGGTGAGCGACAACTAACATGACGCCCATGAGCATGATGGTGGTGATGATGATGATGATGATGACGACGACGACGACGACGACGACGACGACGACGATGGTGGTGGTGGTGGTGGTAGTAGCAGTAGCAGTATTAGTAGTAGTTGCAGTATTATTAGTAGTAACAGTAGCAGTAGTAGTAGTAGTAGTAGTAGTAGTAGTAGTAGTATTTGTGGTAGTATTTGTAGTAGTCATATTAGTAGTAGTAGTAGTAGTAGTAATAATAATAATAATAGTAGTAGTAGTAGTAGTAGTAGTATTTGTGGTAGTATTTGTAGTAGTCATATTAGTAGTAGTAGTAGTAGTAGTAATAATAATAATAATAGTAGTAGTAGTAGTATTTGTGGTAGTATTTGTAGTAGTCATATTAGTAGTAATAATAATAATAATAGTAGTAGTATTAGTAGTAGTAGTAGTAGTAGTAGTAGTAGTAGTAGTAGTAGTAGTAGTAGTAGTAGTAGTAGTAGTAGTAGTAGTAGTAGTAGTAGTAGTAGTAGTAGTAGTAGTAGTAGTAGTAGTAGTAGTAGTAGTAGTAGTAGTAGTAGTAGTAGTAGTAGTAGTGAATGTCACAGAGTTTATTACTATATTGAAGACCTTTTGGTCGTCTTCGCCAGCGATCGCCGTCCGGAACACTAGCTTATGCCGCTTTTATGTCCTCCTTACACTCCCTGTCAGTTCGCTGCTCGAGTCGCGTACGATCTGGCACTTGCGTGGTGAGACCAACAGATGTTGCGTCCTTCGCTGATTGGCTCGGGCGGTCAGAGTCATGACGCTCATAAGCGCACGCGCCGGGGACTAACAAATATACAACTGTCCGGCGAGACGACTTGATGCAACTGCTTGCTCAGCCGGCTGTACACTCCCTTTCGCCAACCTATCAGTCCTTCCCCGGTTCGTGATTAGAGAACCTTCGTGCTATCGACTTATCCTACACTTCGACAACCTCACCTGAAGTGGCATTCGAGTTGGCTTGTGTTTCCTCGCCTGCTTTCATTGAAATTTCCTGTCCAACTTTTATTCCGTTCTAATATCGAAACAGTACTATCAATAATTTTGATTGGGTCATGCCAGCCCTTTGTCTACCCATATCAGTGCCGCTGTTTCAGAGTCGTGATCGCACACGCCTGCGCTGACCGCCATTTGCAAAGGAAGGCTACTTAGCGCATTTACAGAAACCGCAGCTTATGGAGGTGCGCTGGCCGCGGACTTTAGGAACTATAAAAGACCTGTCCTTATGGTTAGTCATAACCTGCGACAGAAATGCTTCCCTCCTCGATAATCGGGAACTGTCTAGACAGTCTGTGTATGCTGACAGAGCAACAAAACACCAAGGGAAGGCATTACAGATGCCAGGCTGGTCTGTAAATGAAATTATGCACTGTCCTTTAATAGTAGTGAAAATGTGATTCCCAGGCGGTATATCAAAAGAAGAAGAGGCTTTCACCGGGAGGGGTTTATTGAAGGTCCGACGTTTCGAGTAGTTGATTCGTCTACCCATCTTCAGAGACTGGAAAATCCTGCGCACAGCTCCCCTTATATGGCGCATTTTGTTCAATGCGTGACCTGCCAATGCCGCCCCTGTGGCTACATCCAACCCGCGTGTCACCGTGAACTGAATCGCCCCCGTTCGGCCGCGGAGATGACTGACGGCCCGATTGTCCCGCGCCGTGACTGTCCCCCTTTAGGAAGGTTCGTAAAGTCAGACAGGGGGAAGGCAAATGGTTGTGGTGGTTGACAGAGCAGTCGGTGGACATCCAGGCTTCATGCACCCACCTTGCTGCATGATCATCGCCCTGGCCCACAATCTTAACGGCGTCAAAGTTGAAGATGTGTCCCATTTGAGCGGCATGGGTTGCTACCTCCAACTTTGAGTCCAACCTTCTCACGGCCAACTCATGCTCGTGCATTCGCGTTTACAGCCGTCGGCCGGTTTCCCCAACGCAGTTGCGCCTTCCGCAACTGCATTGAAGTCGATAGACAACGGCCGACATCTCCTGCTTAGGGATCTGATCTTTTGGCCATATCACTTGCCGGCGGATTGTTGAGTCAGGCCTGTGGGCAACACCTATTCCGAGTGACGCGAGGGATCTAGCCACGGCTTCGGAGACCCCTTTAATGTAGGAATGCTCCGCCACGAGTTTGACTGACTATGCTCTCCATTCCGTTTTTTTGGTTGCCTTGGGCTCCGTTCAGTGAATGCGCGCGGATAGCCGTTGGCTCTGAAGACCTCTAGGAGGAGCTTTATCTCGTCCAGTTTGACAGCTGGCGTGCTACAATGAGTTTCCACCCGTCGGTATGGTGTGAGGACACAGCTTCGGTTGTGTTATAGCGGGTGGGTGCTGTTGTAGCTGAGCATTTTCGGCGTGTTAGTCGATTTTCTGTAGACGAATTAACTACTCGAAACGTCAGACCTGCAATAAACCCCTCCCGGCGAACGCCCCTTCTTCTTTTGACACTGCCCTTTCTTTGCACCCTGGTAAAACAAACACGATGGAATTTTACTCTCCACAAATGGAATATGTGCATTAAAGTTAGTCATCAAATTGTCAGAACAAGTGAGCAGATGATGATTGAATCTGTTGTGCGACAGTGCTTGACCCCACCCAGCATGAAGTACCCGGGATAAATTGACAAACTTATCCAATAACGTTTTGTGGCGTCGACCATATTCAGCTAATCATTGAGCGACAGTCAACTACCTTTTCGATCAGTTCAGTTCGGTGTATCTGAGGGAGAATGGGCGTGTATGTCATCTCGCACAAGTAATAATATGTGCAGTCCACGCAGTAAAATTGGTCATTTGGTGTGGCAGCACGCGTCATGTTTAGAGAGCGTCCACAAACGGATACACTACAATCACCGAAGGCAGACATTTCCTATGTTCCACCATTCGCTTAGAGGGAAAAAATACGTCCTCATCTGTCGCTTTTCTAGGTATACACGGGGCAAAAGGCATGTCTGCAGAGATCTATCACAGTAACAAGCTGAAAGTGACCCCACGAAGATTAAATGCAGCTAGTTCACAACATGGAGGCTTCTAAAAGTCACCACGCAGTTTCCCAGAACTCAGAGGAGATAGATGTAGGTCGTCTAGCAGCAACGGTTTCTTACCGCGTTAATCCACAATTTTTCTCCAATGTACCTTTATAACATACTCTAGTTATTCCTGGCACTATTTTCGGCTGGGAGTTACCTTATTCTGTACGGTCATTTAGCTTCCTCACATCTGCTAGTCTATGCGACAAAATGTCTGGGAAGTTCAGCGGTAAATGCTAAAGCTTTAGTAGTGGCTAAACGACACATTCGCATAGTTTAGTGAATTTCTGTACGGGGGAAGAATCCCTTGGCCGACTTTGATCCTCCTGTCTAGGATAAAAGTCTAGAACCTGTCTTACCAGTTAGTTGGGATTAACTAAGGCGGTTTTGATTTCACCTCCAAGCTGGAACCACACATAACAACTAGGGCAGACGCACAGCCAGAATCAAAAACGTGATTTTTACCTGACCACTGGCAGCACCAGCATTCTGTTGTTTGTGCATACATGGCCGCACCTATGCACTACGAGACGAAGCCCAACTAATATCTCTTCCATTTGTACTATAATCGCTGTTTTGGAGAGGTAAATAGTCTGCTTTTCGCACTCATTAATTTTCCTGGGGTTTTTTATTCATTTTTTCGGAGATGTTTAGCTGTCTTGGTCCTGTTTTTCGCCCGATCACGGGTAAACAACCCAGGTATGATGTCAACTAGTCGAGGTATTGGTGCATGTCTGCTACAGTGATCCCTCCTAGATGGCGGAGGTTATATTCCAGAACCCCCGTGAAAGGCAAAAGTCCACGGTGTAAAAACTATATGTTTATACGGTTATTTTTGTATACTCTAAGCCCTTATAAAACCTTCCGCATTTCCAGGAACATTTCTCACACAGTTGAAGAGCGTGAACCCTGAGGAAGCACCAAATACAAGTGGCTCACAAGCCGACGACTACGCTACGCAATCAGCTTGTTCACCCTAAGGACAGGGTTGGCTATTTGGATAAAAAGGAGGTGGTCTATAAAATATGTGGCACTTGTAATGCAGTTTATTGTGGTCGAACAGGGAAATCCACCTGCACACGCCTACATGAACACCAGTTAGCAGTGACGAGGCGGGACCACTTATCCCAAGTCGCTATGCATACTCTAGAAACTGGGCACAAATTTGCTTGGGATAAAACACGCATTGTGGGCTCCTGCGCACATAAGAAAGGCCGGGAATTTCTTGAGGCCATTCACTCTGATGACTCATGCATCAATCGGTGCATAGATCTGGACGCCATGCACACAAATCCCAAAGAAAAATAGAAAAGGTGATAGCCAATCGAAACGGCACGTCAGCCCACAGCATTGACCCATCCTCAGCACTGACAAAGCAACATCGATTTTTTGGGCACGTTTAACTTTTAACTGTTTTTCACACACCTGCGGAACCAGCATAAAAAATGTGCAAAATAAAGTTTGTTCAGTCTCCCAAAGGACTCATTTTTCTTCGAACTGTTTATCTTTTATTAGAGCGGCAACTTTGGCCTGAATTAATTTTTAGTGAGGCGGACTTGGGCAGCATCTTCCG
>CACRXP010000016.1:810636-820806 GCA_902702965.1 Spirometra erinaceieuropaei
ATTAGGGGGGAGGGGTGAGTTGTGTTATGATTACGCCACCTCAAAAAAACCCGGAATCGCGCGATCGGGTAAGCATTAATTGTCACCTGCGTGCAGTCAGAACCTCTCACCTTTGAAAACTACCTACTGTTCCTCCGCTCGTCGTAACTGCACCCAATTCGGTCTCCGCTTAAACGCCATTTTTTTGACGAAAACTTCATCCATGCACTCTGTGTTAGCAAACCAATGTGTGAACGCAGTCACACGGTCGTTTAAATTAATGACATAGAGGCCAGTCGGTAAACAATTCATGCAGACGGCTACCAAATCGTTGATCCGCAAGGAGCGAGCTACTGAATGTTTTTTTTCTGCCTAAGAGGAGTTACTAGGACTTCAGCTCTCCAAACCGACGTTCAATAAATATACCCGGCTTTCCTTAAACGACACCTAAAATTTCCTTAGCAGCATTGTAAAGCGGTAAATGAAGGTTATGCAAAGCCGACAAAATTACTATCCAGACAGTTTGTCGCGCCCTGGAAAGCCTTCACGTACTGCGAGCCAACAGCGCACTACAGAGGGCGTGATGGTACACCTAGGTGCGGTTTTTTGCCGCGCCAGCCACCTGTGTCCTCTCTCGCCTCCAGTCTCGCCTTAACGCAAACTTTTAAATGATGTCTTTTTATTTACAAATAACAATAAACAAGCGGATGTGTGTTATGCATGAGCGTCGAACATGATCTCGGAGTAATCGGTACATAGTCAGAAATTTGTCTTCTGCAGAGGAATTTGGAAGCCACGTATGACACACTCGCCCAGTGGTCTCAGCGGTTAGGGGCGGTGAACTTCTAGTCAACAGGTCGCTAGTTTTAGGCCCAGGTGTTCCTCCCTTTGGGCTTGGATATAGCTGACTGACGACGGCTGATAGGCCGGAAATGGCCATTCCAGTCTCCCTTACCTTTGTCGGTAATGTTATTCGGCAACGGTATAGAGAAGGACCCCACTTAACTCTAAGTAGACTGTGGATCGTGCCATACGTGATTTCTGGTAAAGGGAATTTTACGGGTGGGGCATCACGCTAAACAGTAAGTTGACAAAGTGAAAGAAAACACAAAAAATGCCTGGATTTATGCCGAAAGTCTTATCGTACGCTATTATACGACAACGGAAATGAGAGTAGTAATAAAAGGACAAACAAAAAGTAAATTTCGCAAAATAAAGGACTTTGAGTTAAGGTGTGAGTACGTGGGAAGTAATCGTTGTTGGCAGGGTAATTTCTGCAACGGCCTGTAAATGCATGTCAAAGTAAAACCCCATATGACACGGTCCACAGCCCGCCGTCATTTAAGTGGGGTCCTTCACTGTACTGTTGCCCGCTATTCTGCCTATATTATGCATCGCTGTGCAGCAGATGACGGGCTCGAGAAAGAACGCGTAAGACACAACGAGACAAGTGAGTTCTGTAGCAGGATCGGTGAGCGCCCTTCTACCATTATACATGCCCGATCGCAACCGACAGGACGACGAGCCTGACGTAAATGACAATGTTTTCAATGACTAACGAATGAAATCTCACGAGCCCTAAGTATTAAGAGTAGAAGGCAAGACCGGTTAGTGAATAATACTGATATTCGGAACAGAGCAGAGCATGACAGCAGAGCACGCCAGCGAGGCGGGGTTGTCCGGTCGAGTTGTTCTCGTTACAGTAAAGAAAGCAATTCGGTTAAAGAAAACGGGACTAGATTCTCAAAGGTGACATAGTTTGATACCTCGCCACAAGTCCATGGCTCAGCGGTTGGGGGTTTTGGACTTCCAGCCAACAGGTCGTGGGATCGAGCTCCAAGTGTTCCGCGCTTCGATCTTGAATACGGCTGGCTGAAGACGGATAGCGAGCCAGAAATGGCCATCCCAGTCTCCCTTGTCCTTGTCGGTAATGTTATTCAGTTCCACTCGGACTGGAATCCCCCTCCACAGTAAAAGCGTACCCGATCCCTGAAACGGGGGCATTTCAGGTCTGTTTTCCAGCTTATCATCTGAGACAGAAACTAGACAAGGTGAAGGAAAGTGCAGTGGTTGTCTAGTATGCCTTCGTGGCATTCTTGAAATGTACCTTTTCTTACAATTTGTTTTTTTCGTGGTTATTGCTACGGAGTATTAGAAAGGGTTTTTCTGCTCAATAAGGTGTCTACCACCATTTTTTAGTATTTTGTTAAATGTTTATACTTATATAATGAATCTGTAAGTTAAGAAAACGATCACTTTCGCTACCTGCTCCTTTTCCCCCTTAGGGAAGGTTTTAAAGTGACAGTTTTATTGAGCACGGAGAGGACACTATGTTTGAGAGAACCGCTCAATGCTGCCAAATTCCAGAATGGCACGTTTGAAATCAAAGAGACCCCCGACGCCGGGCGAGATACTGGCTTCGAGGAAGACACTCTAAATGCACTTTTGAAAGAAAACGTTCGTCAAACCAGCAGAGACTTGGCGGAACATTGACTGGGTCGTCTGTTAGCTTAACGATTATTTTATTTCCCGCACTCAATTTGTCCAATCTGGCAAGCGAAAATCAATGGTCCTTCCCAATAACTGCGGAGTTCTTCAAGGTTCCATTCTATCCCCTCACCTTTTCTCCCTCCACACCGACGATCTACGGTCCCCTAATGACTGTCTTTCGGTTAAGTATGCTGATGATGTGGTTGTTGAACACCCTCTCAAAAGTCAGACATACATCCAGTCTCTAAAGGATGGCCTACACCATGTCCTAGTTTGGTCGGAGAAAAATGGTCTCCTAATGAACAACCAAAAATCAGTTCAGTGTATTTTCCAACTGCGGTCCTCTCATAGGCCTGAATCCTCTGACATTCTTCCTAACGAGCTATCCTCTTTCAGGTACCTTGACATTATTTTGTCATGGAATCTTTCATTTTCCCCCCATATTGAGTCCCTATTTACTAAAGTTAGTACACTTCTTTATTACATTTGTCGTTTACGTTCCTACCACACACCTCAACCCTTAGTCTGGCGATTCATCGATGCCTGCATTCTTCCTCTTATCATATACTGCTCTCCTGTCATTTTTCTTGCTTTGTTCAAAGAAGATCTTTTAATTTTAAAACGAGCCCTCCGAATACTCTCTTCTGCTGCTGGTGTTTCTCATATTTTTTTAGTCGACACTATCCTACAACGACATTCCAATGCGGTCAGGCAATTTGCTGGTCGGATTATAGATGACGTTGTCCATCCCTTGCATTCTGATCTTATTTCTGCGAAGTCTTCCCGACCGATGCGCCGCAGCTTCCGAATTATGCCTTGTCGCACATCGGCTTTTCGAGCTTCTGTATTGCCATTCCTGGCGCGCTATCTTACGTGTTAAGAGATAAAAATACAGAAGCGATGACTTGAACTGTCCTCATAATAATCGTTCCTTTTGTGTTAAACTTTTTGACTCTGGAATAATCTATTGACTTATCTACTGCCCATAGTGAATGGAGCCAAATTTTTTGCTGAAAATTTTTAATTTATGATTTCAAAATAAAGCGACTTCCCCCCCCCTCTCTCTCTCACACACACAGGCACACTACTAGACCAATCCCAACCACTTGCAGCGGATGGGAAAATCTCAAAAGCTTCGAGTGCGTCCGCCGCACTTTCTGTTTTTCAAAACAACAAACACCGCCGACCTGTTTTTGCGGCACAAAAGTATCAGTGGGCACAAAAAAACACATGGCATAGACACTGGCGATTGGCAGTGGTGCCCCTACGTCAACGGGAGGAGTGCGCGGGCCGCGGCGAAGAAGCAACAAGCAGATGCCGCTAGTGATCGCTTTTCTCAACTTGAAACCTAATTATTTAGGCTCAGAAATTAAGAAATTACTAACCGCTACAGGAAAACAGTGACGGTAGCGTTGTAGAATAGGAAAAATGCCGCCGAAAAGGGTGTAACATTGCCCCGACAAAGTAAACTAACGGGAAACTTATTAGACTCGTCTAGAGGATGCGTTTGCCTGTTAATTTGCCTGTTATGTATAAGAAAGATAGGCAGAGCCTTTGAAAACCCTACTAACAGACAAAGACGGAAAAACGTGCGCATGTATACGAAGATATAGGGTACATTCGATCAGTTCTTATCAAGTAAATATACGGCCATCATATAGAAGGTTATCAAGTTTTAATTTAAATGTTTGAACACTTTCCGCCAGAACAACCGAATTTGATGGTTTGTTCCAATCTTCAGTCAGCCGGTGCGAGAAGAAATTGACCCGTACTTCAAGTTCGGCGTACTTTGTCTTCAATTTATATCGGAGGCCTCTGACGAGTTGGAAGGCCATGACCATGTCCCCTTGGTATTTCCTATAAGGAGGGGGGGGAAACTTTGAGCCTTTCTATCCGTTCCTCATAAGGTAGGCTCTTCAGCCAACCAACTAGTTTAGTCGTTGTTCATTGCACCTTCTCCAATAGGGTGTAATCTTGCTTCATCTAGAGGCGCCACGCCTGAATTCCATATTCTAAAATCGGCCGCATAAATGTCCCAAACAGTCGACCGAAAAGCTCTTCGTTAGAGTTAAGGAAGAATTCCCTGATCACTCCCGGGATTCCCATAGCCTTCTTTGTTATTTTGTCGCAGTGAGACTAGGGTTTGAGAGTGGACGTCCTCCACACACCTAAGCCCTTTATCTCGTTTACAAGCTCGAGTTCGTGACCTCCGTGGAAATACTGTTATTCAGATCTCAAATGCTTTCCGTAACTGGACCATAGTCGGGTGAATTGACATTTGTTGAAATTGTGGTTGAGGAGCCATTCATCACATCACTGTTGCAGTCGACTTAAGCTGTTTTGATAGCTTAGCGCGTCCTCTGGTTTTTCAGTCGAACTCCACATCGTCACATCATCAACGAACGTTACACTCTCGCAGGCCATAAATCTAGGCAATTGAAGCAAAGAGACGAGTCCCAGGAAGCAGTCTTTAGGAAGGAGACACGGTCACTCTGACAGGAGCTTTATTAGCCTGACGTTTCGGATTCCTGCTCGAACCCATCATTAGAGACAAAAGCAGATACGAGCGGTCCATGCACAGGGGGCTGCAATACTTCTAGGATGCAGTCGCCATGTAACCGCATACCAATGAACATTCACGGCTCCCCCCTTCATCAGAGATCGTTGCACTTGGTGTGCTGACTGTTTGATGGCCGACATTCGCGTCATTAATTGCTGCGATTTCATCACGTGCGTTGGATGTTGGTGTGATAATGGCTCGACCATCTGACTCACCGACCCTGGCGTTGGGACAAGTGTTTACCTGTGGGTCCCGCGCGTGGCTAATTACTCCGCCTAGGCGAAGTCTCAGCACTGAGTATGAAAGACGAAGGTCATTGCACTTGTTAATGGACTGGGTGCCGGTAAACCATGATTCAAGCAGCTACTGGCTCACGCGGTTGTCACCTCAAGCGAGAATTTCGGCCTCGTCGAATTTGAATGTGTGGCCGGATCTCGTCAAATGAGCCGCAACTTGAGAGCCGGCGTCATTTTTCCCCATTACTGCAGCGTGTTCGGCCATTGACGTTCGGAGCCATCTTCCTGTTTCTATGGCGTTGTTGCTTTGTCCGCAAATGCACGAGATCCGATAAAGGACTCCAGACTTTCCTAGCCGTAGCAGCGTGTCTTCCGGTTTCATTACCTGACGCCTGATGGTTGCCTCCGGTCTGTGTGCAACTCCAACCCCAAGTGGTGCGAGAAGGCAGCCGACAGCTTCCGAAACGTTCTTGACATACAGAAGTCGTCGTCAACATTTGATGTCCATGCGCTTAGGCCTTTCGTGCCTTTTGCGTATGCACCGGTTGACGAAGTTGCGCGAATAGCCAGTGGCTTTGAAGACCCGTCGGAGGTATTTTAGTTCGACAATCATGTCTTCCGGCTCACTGCAGTGCGTTTCAACACGCCGATAGAGCGACCTTACACAACTGGGTTTTTGGCTGATTGGGTGGTTGCTGTTGAAGTTCAGTACTTGCATCGTATTTGTCGCTTTCCTGAACACTTTGGTCTTTAGTCCACCACAATCTTTGCGGCATACGAGGACATCCAGCTGGTTGTTCTCTTCCTCCTCCATCGTGAATTGAATGTCCGGAAAGACAACGTTGAGATGTTCTTGGAATGTCAACACCTGATCCCGTTCGATAACGACGAAGGTATCGTTCACATACTGAGCCCAGAATTTCTGGCTGTGGTGATTGGCTGCGGTCATCGATTACCTAAGCGTAATCTCGATTATACTCAAAAGGTGCAATGATTGCTTAACAGGCTAAGTCTGAGCCGTCTACGTTTCCGATGTTGGTGGTTGGCCCGCTGCTGACACGAGGACGGGTCCCATATATACACGCAAACTGCAGGAGAAACGTGGACAGACATATCACGATTACCCAAGTCATAGGGAGACCCTAGCTACTGCGACCATCAGGCCCAGAAGAGAAGAAGTGGGACCCCCCGTTGGGGAAGGATGTTGTATTCTGTACAGAACTGTTAGAGAAGGGGTTGGTAGGAGTTGACAGTCGGATGAGGGCCCGTCCGACGCCGCGAGAACGGTGTCTGCCAGAGTGGGGCAGTCGCCCAGCGCCTTCAGCAAGGTCATGTCTGAGTCGTCCCCGAAGACGATTGGTCAGTTTGGACAGCTGGCATTGGCCGAGAAGCAGACTGCATTTGGTGCGCACGTAAAGTTATTCATTAAAAGAGACATTGCATCCTCACACTGGTGTCGGTTTACAAGTGATTAACGATAATTTACAAATTTCGGCACATTTAATGTGCTAGGTCACCCACTGTACAAGTAGTCGCGAGAGGTTCGGCGTTGTAGCACGCACCGGGTGTTGGACCGCTACAGATCCGTTATGAATTTCGGCCCCGGGTACACATTCCGCACTAGTTATCGCGCAGCGACAAGCAATTTATGATCGACAAGTGTCATCCCTTATCTATAATTCATACGGATCCAACTGTGGAAAATTCGGCAACCTCCGGAGGATTCGAACCCACGACAGCAAGCGGAAGGCTTAAGTGCTGTCAACGCTCTAGCCACCTAAGCTACGAAACCCCACCGGAAAACGTGAGTTTAATCAGTGACACTACTCGAAAGCCCTTGTTCCGCGCGAGTCCTGGTCCACAACAATCTTTCTCAACCGTTTGTTATTCGTTCTGGCGTTCGACAGGGTTGTACCCTGTTGACCATTCTATCCAAGTACACTATCGACTGAATTCTCGGAAGGGCCTTACACGAAGGTGACGGTGTGGAGTTTGCACCCGGACACCGACTGACTGATCTCGACTGTGCCGATGATATTGCCTTACTTGCTTCAAGTTTTGGTGATCTGCTGTCTATGGTGTCACGGGTGAATGAGGTCGCTAAATCGGTCGGTTTATCCATAAACGCTGGGAAGACTTAAGTGTTTTCAAGCTGCATCCCTGACCGGGAGAAGGCAGCTTTCGGGGTTGATGGCTGTCAACTTGAAGAAGTAGGCAGTTTTAAATACCTCGGGGCGAGGCTGCTGCCGAATGGCCAGAGTAAATATGACATTGTCTCCCGAATCAATGCTGCCCAACGTGTTTTCTAAGGTCTTAGGCAGTAGCTGTGGATCCGACGCGACCTCTCCATCGCCATTAATATTCGCGTGTACCGTGCATCTGTTCGGTCCGTCCTTTTCTACGATTGTGAATGCTGGGCTTTGCGCGTGGAGGATGGGCAAAAACTGGAGGCATTTGACCATCACTGCTTGAGGACCATCCTTCGAGTGAAGTACACCGACTTCGTCTCAAATGAAACAGTCAACGCTCGCTGCGACAACATCGCAAGGATAACTCAGGCCATCCAAGAAAGACGACTGAGGTGGTTTGGGCATGTTCTTCGTCGTGCACCCCAGGAGCTCAGTGTTACTGCCCTCGATCCGGCACCGGTAGTCCATCGGAGGCGTCGAAGAGGGGTCAACTCAAAACCTGGCTCGACACAGTTCATCACGACATAGAGGTGGTTCTTGGACCTTCGGTATTCGGTCTCCGTCGTTGGCGAATGGAATGGGTTGAACTGTCTAAATCTGCTGCCGCGGATCGTCACGCGTGGAGAGGTATAGTTGGAGATATCATCGAGGCCGGCTAGATCAGGCATAATCGCAGCCGTATCAAGTAAGTACAGTCGCGTACACTTCGTCCACGATTTATTGTCTGGAACTGGTCACCATGCTTACTCTGCCCTGGAGTGCTATTTTATACCGCAACGCCAGTTTTCTGGTCAAATCCCTACGCAGAAGAAGTAGCAGCACGTTAAATCCCCTGTTCACTAAAGACGCCCAGCTCACCAACAAAGCAATTCCCTGTATTTGCTGCAGGATCTAACCCCCTCCTCCATCCCACCCACGATCTTCTTGGTCGGCTTCATTCCCTCTCCCCCCACCACGCCTAAGCGCGTACCCACGCACCAGTAGTATGTGTGTCCGCCCGAACCCTCGAACTTGTTAGTCTGTTTCGCATTTAGGTCCTGGTGTGTCATTGCGTCAGATTTTTTCCCTCAAACCTCGCAGCACGAGGTTCGCAAGTGTCAGCATGTGCAGTTGACCCTGGGTGGCCTGATATCCGGCAGGGAAGACAACCTTGCAAGACCGCTGACCGCCGCCCACGTCGAGTGGTGTGCCAGGCTTCCCACACCCGTCTGTGGGTGGTCGTTGGGTGATGGTAGTCGATGTTAATTAGAAGAACAGCACCAATGCGACCTACGGGCAGCACCTTGTTTGAGGTTGGCGAAACAGTGAGTCATTCCTGCCGCCCCACAAGGTGGTGGGTTGCAGTCTTAAAATTCTAATTGCAGACTGTTTAGTTTTTTTCACAGGCTGATCAAGTAACCAAAATTCAAAGGCCCCCAGTGATGATAGCTGCGGGCTGCGCTACGTCTAGTCCCTCCCAAGATCAACCTGGATAGTACAGTAGGTGGGCTAACTCATAAAATGTCAGCCGAAATTTTGAAAATTCGTTCCCGTTTCGAAAAGATTAATTAAGAAGGGTTGTAAAACTAATCATCATACAGCATAATTCTATAATACGCCAGTTACCTCAGGGTGTAGGCTTTCGAATGAACTTCTTTCCGACTGCATGCAAGAACTATACTTTGCAAGAAATGAGTACTTACGTAAAATGAATTTTTCCCATCGATTTTCGATGCCCTTGAAAATTCAATTATATTTCATGGAAAACATGCATAAAATATGCCCTCTTTTGCTCATTCGATAGAAAATTGCGTCTTCTTCCAATTTCATACTCGAAGGAAGGGTAAAATTTGGCCTTTAAAAAAGTTTCTAATTGTGCGGTTGTTAATACCATGAAATGGCCATTCATAAAGCGTCAGGTCTCTGCATTTACCAATGTGGCTCGTAAAGTTAACAATATGACTCAAATCCACTGTTAAATTTTATGAACCCCACAAGGTCTTCTCTTAATACCGTAGAGAAATTACTGCTTTTCCATACGCAGAAAATATACGGCCCTGAATGCAAGTGTTACGGCAGGTCGGGTTTAAAATTAGTCGGGAATTGGAAAAGTTTTTAAAAACCGAATCATACCATTCCTTCAAGTAAAAAATTGGAAAAAAGACGCCATTTCCTATCGAATGAGCAAAAGAATGCATATTTTTATGCATGTTTTCCATGAAATATAATCGAATGTTTAAGGGCATCGAAAATCAGTGCGAAAATTGCATGCTACATAAGCAGTCATTTTTTACGGAATGTAGTTGTTGTATGCAGCCGGAAGGAAGTTCATTAGAAAGCCGGAATCCCGAGGTAACTGAATTATTATAGTGTTGTGCTGCAGACCGATTAATTTTACAACCCTGCTTAATTAATCTTTTCGAAACGTGAACGAATTTCGAAATTTCGGCAGACATTTCATGAGTTAGCCCACCTACTGTAAATGCACGATACGAACTAGTCAGAGCCATGGTATCTTATTGATTTCTGTCTCATTGACGAGATGGCATGTTTCTTTACGGTTATTTGGAGAGGAAACGGGGACCTCGGCGCAACGCTCATGAAGACTAGGTAGACAGAAACTGCCTCGATCATTCTGCAATCAAGACTGAATTTGAAACTTGGCAATCAGGTTGAGAAAGATGACGATCATGGTGGTGGTGATGGTGATGGTGGTGGTGGTGGTGGTGGTGGTGGT
>CACRXP010000016.1:837913-850078 GCA_902702965.1 Spirometra erinaceieuropaei
TCTTCTTCACACTTGTATTTCTAAGACCCACTTTGTCCCTCGTAAGCTTCTACTTCTCAGTATCCGTTACATTCCCACACACACGCACGCACGGGGTCAAACTTTGGGAGTGGTTATGTGCGTGTGCAAAAGAACATAACATCTGTTTAACGAGGTCATCCCTTTAGCGAGTCTTGACCTCAGCCTCGTGCGCCACGTAAGTTAGTTTGCTGTGTGCGCTTCGTAGGCGAATACTAACCAGCCTGACATCCCCAACAGCTGTCGTTGCCAATTAACGGGTCCTTAATGAGGTCGCAACGGAATGCAACGAAAAGGTGAACGTAGATGTATAGTCTACGCGGAGAAAATCCGGCTGCGGCTCTACGGGAAAACCCAGTGATTTCCACACTATACCTTAGGAATTCACACATGTAGGGAAATTTTGCTCGTGTGAAGCCGAATTTTCTGTGGGCAAGATGATCTCCTGAAAACAAAACTCTCCTCTTGAGAATAACGTAGTAGAAAAAATGAGAACCTGTACGGTTAAAATCTTTTCCCTGCTAGGACATTCGGATATGCTGACGAGTTAGTTTTGAAATGCTCCTCGCCCTTCTTCCTCTTCTTCTTCTTCTTCTTCTTCTTCTTCTTCTTCTTCTTCTTCTTCTTCTTCTTCTTCTTCTTCTTCTTATTCTTCTTCTTTCGAATACAGTTCTGTCGAAATAGTGATCTGGTCCGAAGGGGGGCTTAGAGTTCGAGCTACAAGGAATGAGCTTATTTTTCAGTTTTCAGACATTTGAACCGTCGTTTTCGACGATGTCCACCGTGTGTCCCACAGCAAGGTGGAGCAGGGGCGGTGACTTGTGCGTGTATTAGTTTATAGTGATCGTAGACTTGCGCAGTATCTACCGCACTCTCTCTTCCTCACTCCGCACCTGGACTCAGGGTCAAGACAGAGTCAAGAAGGCAGGGATGCGGTAGGGCTAATAAGCTTGAAATGGCTATCCCTTTCTATGTTTTTTTGAATAGGCCGAGTGTCAAGACAGAGTCAAGAAGGCCGTCGGTGGGCGGGGGGGGACGCGGGTGGATGGCACGGTTGAGACCGCACCTTAGTCTTCCACTCCACAACTCCTGATCTACGCAGCAAAAAGTTTTTGACCAAAAACAACAAAGGGGGTGGCAGGGGCCCCAGTGTGCGCGACGTACGCCGGCAACCGGGTCTGCCACCGCACCTCTAAATGCTGGCATTTGCTATGGTGCGCAATCCGATAACGCCTGCCAGAATCCGATATGGTCCCCGTGTCGGTCCAGCGCATCTATCACGTGGTCCGTTTGGGGGACACTGAAAAAACTGCGAAGGTATGAAAAAGAGCATAAAGATGCAGCAGCAGGAGGAGGAGGAGGAGGAGGGGGGGAGGAGGAACTGAGTCGGACATCGCGATACGACGCAACATGAGATTGCAACTGCCATTTTTTTCGATACACTCCCCACGGTGTGAGCAGTCCTTTGTGTGAGCGGCCATGTAGGTGTCAGTTTCCGAGTCGTCACGGCACTTTTTGAGACACCGCATGATGGTCTCACATTCGGTGAGGGCGCCGCCACCGTCATCGACGTCGTAATCGTCATCGCCAATAGAAGCGAAGAGACGAGTTCCAGGAAACAGTCTTGAAGAAGAAGAAGAAGAAGAAGAAGAAGAAGAAGAAGAAGAAGAAGAAGACACGATCGCCGGGTCAAGAGCTTTTTTAGCCTGACTTTTCGGATTCCTGCTCGAATCCATCATCAGAGTCAAAAGCAGATAAGGGTGGCTCATGCACATGCGGCTGCAGTATTTATAGGATGCAGTAGCCATGCTACCGCATACCTATGAATATTCACGGCTCCCCCACCCCCCTCCATCAGGGATCGTTGCACGTGACGTGATGGCCGACATTCGCGTCGTCATGTGGATGATAACTTCGTCGTTATCGACCGGGATCAACTGCTGACATTCAAGGAACATCTGAATGCGGTCTTCCCGGACATTCAATTTACGATGGAGGAGGAAGATAACAACCAGCTGGCCTTCATGGATGTCCTCGTATTCCAAAAGGATTGTGGTGGAATAAGGACCAAAGCATTCAGGAAAGCGACAAATACGATGCAAGTACGGAACTTCAGCAGTAACCACCCAATCAGCCACAAACCCAGTTGTGTAAGGACGCTCTATCTGCGTGTTGAAACGCACTGCAGTGAACCGGAAGACAAGATTACCGAACTACAATACCTCCGACGGGTCTTCAAAGCCAATGGCTACCCGCGCAGCTTCGTCAACCGGTGCATACGCAAAAGGGACCAAAGGCCTAACCGCATGGACACCAAATGTTGGCGAGCGCTTCCGTATGCCAGGAACGTTTCGGAGGCTGTCGGCCACCTTCTCGCACCACTTGGGGTTAGAGTTGCACACAGACAGGAGACAACCATCAGGCTTCAGGTAATGAAACCGAAGGACCCACTGCCACGGCAAGAAACGTCTGGAGTCGTTTATCGGATCTGGTGCAGTTGCGGACAAAGCAACTACGTCGGAGAAACTGGAAGACAATTCCAAACGCGAATGGCCGAACATGCTGCAGTGGTGCGGAGAAATGACACCAGCTCCCAAGTTGCGGCTCATTCGACGAGATCCGGCCACGCAGTCAAATTTGACGAGGCCGAAATTCTCGCAAGATGTGACAACCGTGTGAGCCGGGAGCTGCTTGAGTCATGGTTAACTGGCCCCCCAGTCTATAAACAAGTGCGGTGATCCTACAATTCCATACTCGGTGCTGAGACTTCGCCTAGGCGGAGTAATTGGTCACCGGGGAGTGCACAGGTAAAAACTCTTCCCAACACCAGGGTCGGTAGGTCAGATAGTCGAGCAATCATCACACCAACATTCAACGCACGTGATGAAATTGCAACAATTAACGACGCGAATATCGGCCATCTCGCCACGGGCAACGATCCTTGATGGAGGGGGGTGGGGTAGCCGTGGATATTCATAGGTATGCCGTAGTATGGCTACTGCATCCTATAAATACTGCAGCCGCATATGCATGAGCCACCCTTATCTGCTTTTGTCTCTGATGATGGATTCGAGCAGGAATCCGAAAAACCAGGCTGATAAAGCTCTTGTCCCGACAATCGTGTCTACTCCCTCTTCTTCTTCTTCTTCTTCTTCTTCTTCTTCTTCTTCTTCTTCTTCTTCTTCTTCTTCTTCTTCTTCTTGTTTTTTTCTTCTTTCTCATTCGAATACAATTTGTCGATATGGTGATCTGGTCAGAAAGGAGGCTGAGTGTTCGAGCTACAAGGAATGAGCTTATTTTTCAGTTTTCAGAGAGTTCAACCGTTCAACCGTTTAACTGTTCTTCTTATCCTTCTTTCTTGCTTGAATACATTTCTGTCTAAATACTAGACTTGACCAGAAGGAGATATTAGAGCTCGAGCACTAAGGAGTGGGCCCCTGTTTCAATTTTAAACGGAGTACGACGGACCTACTGAAGGTGTATAAGCGAATATATTTGAGTCCGGTCCTGCTAAGGCATGAGAACTTTACGATTCCTGAAGGGTTTCCTTGGTGTAATAAGGGTAGATAAGCTTGGAAGTCTTCTTTACGAGAATTTACTGTACTTAAGAAGAATCTTGCGGGGACGCCAATAGTCACTTAAGTAACATGTCATATTGAGTTTGTGTTTCGAAGGAGGACCGTCGTCTGTCCACTTCTGGCGCGTAAAAATAGCGCAGGCTCGACAGAGTGTCAGCGGTTGGAACTTCAGACAACCACTAAATATGACAAAAAGTCAACTTAGACCACCGATTCAATGGTCAAGCGCCTGACCCACTGACAAATGCACCCGAGCTGCAGTCACTGGCTGGAGCAAGGAGCCTGACGACAGTAAATAATTCTACGTAGGACTTTAATGAAATGCTTTTCGTTACAAAAAGTCAAATTTCAAAGGCGTGACAGCCAGAGTTTGGCCTCCGATCGTTTCACTAAAGTTTAACGCCGACGGGTTTTGGATCATGAATAACACAAAAGAACAGACGGGATCACTTAGGAAATGCACTGAAACAAATAGATTTACGTTACGTAGAAAAGCCGTGTTCGTCAGTTTGTAGCCTTATTGCCGAATGAAAAGAGGATGGTTTAGATTTTGAATCGCCGGTAGTCTCGACCCATAGATCTTCTCGCCTGAGCTAGGACATGGCAGACTGACAAAAGGAAATAAACCGGAAATCGTCATTTCTGTCTCCCTCGTTCTGTCGGTAACGCCTGGGACTACACACCGCCGGGACTGTGACCGATCGTGTAGGTTTCAAGACGGGAATCGCAAGGAAAGTTGGAGTCACCCCAATGTCGTCCTCAAATCGGGACAGGTCGATAAGCGCCATTCCTCCATGATTCGGAAGTTTACGTCTATAGAGTTTCTGAAATACATAACTCCCCGATGAGCGCTTTCGATGGGCTTCATCTGCAACTTACAGACCAGATTAACTAAGGATAAAAAGCGCCCACCGTCGAGGAAACCTGTCCATAGACCAGATCGTCGTTTACGTTCCTACCACACACCTCGACCCTTAGTCTGGCGATTCATCGATGCCTGCATCCGTCCCTTATCATATGCTGCTCTCCTGTCATTTTCCCTGCTTTGCTCAAAAAAGATCTTTTAATTTTAAGACGAGTCCTCCACAGGCTCTCTTTTGCCACTGGTGTTTTTTATCTTTTTTTGGTCGACACTACCCTACAACGACATTTCAACACGGTCAGGCAATGTGCTGGTCGGATTATAGATGACGTTGCCCATCCCTCGCATTCTGATCTTATTTCTGCGAAGTCTTCTCGCCCGATGCGCCGCAGCTTGTCGCACATCGGCTTTTCGAGCTTCTGTACTGCCCTTGCTAGCGCGCTATCTTACGAGTGAAGAGATGGAAATACAGAAGCTAAGGCTTGAACTGTCCTCATATGATCGTACCTTTTGTGTTAAAATTTTTGACTCTGCAATAATCTATTAACTCAGTTGCTGCCCATAGTGAATGAAGCTGATTTTTTGTTGAAAATTTTTAATTTATGATTTAAAAATAAAGCGAATTCCTCTGCTTCTCTCTCTCTCCCTCCCCCCTCGCTCTCTCTCTCTCTCTTACAGTAGGACATCGTCAGAGACTGCGAGAATGCGGCATCAGATGAGCAGTTTTTGTAGTCAAATAGATAATGCAGGGGACGGTGTTCGCGACAAGGCTGAGTTCACGCCGTCTCACGGCGGCGTGACTGCGTGCACCCTGTACGAGACCGAAAGCTCAGACTGATACATGCACAGAAATCGCACGTTCATCTTCTTTGCGACAGGAACCTGGGACTCGCATATTGTCTTCTATCCACGAATAAGAACGTTTGGGCATTCGTGTAGCACAGTCAAGCGGCCCCCATGAGCAGATGCTAAAGAGGAAATTTCAGCATGAATTTTGCTATGACTTGGCGACAAATAAGAATGAAATGCCCTTCAATAATGAAACAGCCTCAACGCGAAGCTACCGGCTGTGGTTTCCATTCGTCCTTTTAGAATGCGAGTTCGCTAAAAAAAAAACCATTGCTTAGTTGACATCAAAGAAGAGGCCGCGCAAGTCTCTTTCAAATTCCGACTAAATTTCCGGTGACATTTCAAAATCACCCCAGCTGGACCTAGACAAAACCTACCGCCTACGTGGGCGTTAGCCCCCACCGCGTAGTAGGCCTGATCAAATTTCCGTGGGACACGCGCCCAGGCCCTGCTAAAGACTCGTAGAGCCAGCCTTATTTCAGGTGGGGTACGCAGCTAGAGACGCGCACCCACGAGCGATGCGCTGAGTGACTCATGCGCGAGCAAAGCGGTCGGCCAATAAGTGAGTCGACTGGCCGAGCCAAGCCAGCCAATCAACCCCCTGCGACCGTGAGCCAATAAGAGGCGCAAATGCGGTCAACGCGACTGGGCCAACCAATCAGAAGAACAGACATTAGCATCGGCTGCAGGACGCACGCATTGTTTGCTCGGATTGCTATCGCACCCTTCCGTCGGTCGTTTGCATAGCTCGAGCACCTGGATAATTACGCGCCGAGGCTTTGGATGTAACGCTGGTGGAATTCCCCTCCAATAACTTCAGGCTCGGTTTTACACAGTAAGTCGTCACAATGCATGCATGCCTTAAAAAGTCCTCATGATCTGTCCGAGTACGGACCCCATGTAAGTAGTTAGCCTTGTCTGTAAAACTTAGCCACCATACGAGCGCCTATATGAGTCGTAAACCCCCGGCAATCTATGTGCGTTTGTGCAGTCCACTCTCTTTTTTACAAGCCAAATGCCTAGACGCGCGCAAACCTGACTATTTCGCGCCCTCTTTTATGGGACCTCGAGCGACTAATTTGACAATTCTCTGAAGCTATTCTCAGGCCACTTTACGGTAAAACTCGAAGGCTTTGGGGATACATGGGTTTAATTTTCCGCCTCTCAAGTTCGCTAAAGGGTTAAGATATAAATGTTGCCTTATTGTCTGTCAGGTTTAAGGACGGCTTGGTTCGAAATCGTTACGCTTATTTTTGATCTGCGAGGCGGGACGAGTGTTTTTAATTTTGGAGTTTTGCTTTCTGTTCTGTTACTCAGTTCTTGTTGAAGACCAGATTTCCTCGTTTGTCGTGCCTAACTACAGCCGACCAAGTTTTAAGCGTTCAAGGACCATATGGCAAAAGATCGAGATCCCCTGAGAAGTATACCTTTACGAAACACCAAACGCCTCTTCACGAAATAATCACTAGCAAAACTTCGGTACTCCGACCCCAAAAAGACGTTTATACTACAGGCTTTTCATTAGTGGTATCGGCCCTCTCATAGCATTAGGTTAGTACGTTAGTTTAGCACCCAAAAAAATCTTTGAGCGGGATCTATTCGACTACTTCGATACTGGCTCTTTTTGCCGTCGTTTAGCCAACTACGTCTCCTACTACAGAAGATCAGGGCATGATGAAATCAGCTGTCGATTGCCAATTGACGATTCGGGACTTTTTCTCGAAAAACCACACCTGGCATGTTCTGCCGTTATTACCCCTCTTCACCAGTGCCAGTGGGCTGTGACAGCGATTTACCACGCAGCAAGTTGCCTGACCCTCCAACTCCCTAAGATCGGCATTCCATTGTGTACGCATTAAACCAGCGCAAAGAACTTGCTTTAAATTATATAAATATTTTGTTCATCGAAGATGATTTCCACTGACACCCGGATGGGACAGCGCAACATCGACCTCACTTTCTCTTGACAATGTCACTGTTTCCTGTTCCCACACTACGGCCTCGCTGCCGACTTGGTTTAAAGCCCCCGTCTGTGTGTACCAACCAGGTTCCGCGCTAAGTAACCACCGTTGGACAGCCACGTCGAATGCCCCTATTTTGTTTCGTGGATCCGTCGAAGCGGCCACCGGAGTCTGACTCCTGTGTCCTCCGCTGAATTGTGTGACACACCAGGGCTTACTGCCTGCATATTAGGCACTACAGTTATTCCACCCAAATGGCTACCTCATTCTCTCAGGGCGCTATTGAAAGAATATTAAGGTTTTTTTCCAAAGATTGTTTCAGCACTCCTTTACAAATCAAGTAGCCAATGGTTCTACTGTATGAACCGAGTCTCCTGTGACGATGATGAGAATGAAGCGACTTTGCACTTCCAGAAAAACTGTGTGTGCACTGTTGGCAGGTGTTTGATCACCCGGAGGGAGGACTGACAAGACGGACCAAGTCAGCTCTGACCAAAATGCCTGAGTTTGACCCCCCCTCCCCCTCCTTGGTGTGTTTCTAGGGCGTGTTTGTGCCAATTAGTCGAGGTTTGACGTGTCAAGCGTCCTCCAGCCGTCTGCAAAATTTTATAGGGACGAAGTAACCTAACATTTCGTCAATCGACCACGAATGTGACTGCCGCACACCCAGCGATGTTACCTCTCAATAATAACAATTTAATGCCTACTGACTTGTGCGATGGCTCTGCATCTCTTTCGGGGATCACTGCATCGTGTCCAAGCTATTAGTCGGCAAGGTCATATACTGAGTGATTCAGCCCGCATCGTTTTCCACACCGACCGCACTAGTAATTATCGGCATCCCCCCTGTGGTCATTCGGTTGCAGACTACAGGGCAAAGTCGGACCGGTTGGCACAACAGTCGCACAGATCCAGAGGTGGACTTAAACTCGATGTCTAGTAGGTTTACTCGTGTCTTTAACTGGCCACATCGAGAAAACTCTATGGCTGCCATCGTGCCTTTCTGAGACGGAGTACGCTGCGCTCTTGCAAGGGATAGTGAAGATTCCTTATGCAAGGACGACGGCTTGCTGTAACCTGGGGATAATCTGCAGAGCACGCTGAAGAACCCAGTCTCTCACGTATCGAGCAGAGTTGGTGAGAGGAGAGCACAGCCCTGATGAATGCTGGAGGTGCCGAAGGGAGTTCCGACGAAGACGAAGAAGACCGAAAGGACCATTTCCGGCCTATCAGCTGTCGGCAGCCAGCCATACCCTTGCCCTAGGTTTTGAGTGCTTTGGGATTCGGACCTGGGATCTTTTGTCACTTGGCTCAACGCTCTACCATTGGGCGACAGGCCTGTTGTACTGTCGGTTGCGATTCAGTATATGAATCATTGAAGGGAGGACGTTCACCGATCGGGTTATAGGACCTGCTCGTCCTGTTATGCCTTGCGGCGGAATGTAGTGCCGTCGCATGACGACCAGAAATGCACGCAGAAGGCAGTTTCGACAAAGACAAGGAATTTGAATGAATATTTCCCCGGAATGAATTTGAAGCAAGCAAGGACAGCAGAATTTAATGGCACCACGTGGTCAACCTCAGCTTGCCCTGGTAGACCCGAGCCCCTTTTGAGTTTCGAAATCCCTCGGCATGCCTAGTTCCCCATTTTTATTCCCATGTTGCATTTTTAAGTTACCATTTTATCGATTAGTCTACGCACAGTACACGTTGACCTTGCTGTTTTACATCGATTTTCTCTGTCGAAATTCAAACCTTTGTACCTTTCTCACTTGTTATTTCTGTTATGCAACGACCGGCAGCAGTTGAGAAGCGGTCGCGAAATTTTGTGGTGCCATTAAATTCTGCTGTCCTTGCTTGCTTCAAAGACAAGGAAGACTGCGATGACTATTTTTCGAGGTGCCGTCGTAACCACCGCATCCTCCGCCATTCACGCTGAGCCTGGCCGGTGGACAGAATCAAGGAAACAGATGAGAGTGGACTATAGGTATCACCAACTTCCTTACTTGTACTTGGTACGGCTGTGATCATCCCTGATCTATCCGACCTTGATGATGTCCCGAACTGTACTTCTTCACGCGTGACGATACGCGACAGCAGGTCTGGACGGCTTAACTCATTCTCTTCGCCAGCGACGGAGACCAAGTACCGAAAGTCCGAGAACCACTCCCATCTCGTGACGGACTTTCGGTCCAGATTCTAAATTTAGCCGTTCTTCGATGTCTCCCAGTGGGTAATGGTGCTGGATCGAGGGCAGCAGCACTTAGCTCGTAGGGTAGACGACGAAGAACGTGTCCCAACCAGCACAGTCGTCTTTCTTGAATGGCAGCGAGTGCGCACTATCTCATTCGAGACGAAGTCGGTGTACCTCACTCGGAGAATTGTCCTACAGTAGTTGTAGTCACCACCTCCAGTTTTCGCTCATCCTCTGCATGCACAGCCCAGCATTCACAACTGTACAGAGAGACTGACCGGACGGATGTACGGTATGCGCGAATCTTCGTGACGATGGAGATGTCGCGTCGGATCAATAGACACTTTCGGAAGCTTAATAAAACCCGGCGAGTAGCATCGATTCGGGAGACAATATCGCCCTTAGCCTGTCCACCCGGCGTCAGCTTCACCCCGAGGTATTTTAAATTGCCCACACCTCCAAGTTGACAGCCATTAATCTCCTGGTCAGGGATGCAACTTGAGAACACTTTGATCTTCCTAGCGTTTATGGATAAACCGACAGATTTAGGGACCTCATTCACCCGTGACACCATAGGCTGTAGATCGCTAAAGCTTGAGGCTAGTAAAGCGATATCATCAGCGTAGTCGAGATCAGTCAGCCGGCGGCGGATGCAAACTTGACGCCGTCAACTTCTTGTAGAGTGTTCCCGAGAATCCGATTGGTAGCGTAATTGAACGGAATGAGCGACAGGATATAACTTCGCCGAACTACAGGCCGAATATCGAACGGCTTGGGAAGATTTTTATGGAGTAGAACTCACGCGTGGTTGACTGGAAGCAGGCTTTGATCGTGAAGATGATTTTGACACCAACGGCACACAAAGGTTTGGGGGTGCGGTATGCGTTGACCAGGAGTCTGGGCTGCACACCACGCGGATTCGTTGTGGTTCTGGCTGAAGCGATTGAGAAGCATGACTGTTAAAACCTTAGGCTATAAAGTCACACAGGCATATGCATAGGTGTCACGAAATACCATTGTTGACAGCACAGGTACTAGCTAAAAGCCCAGACACGCGTGTTTCGCCGATATTCTGCCGCTGCACGGCGCAGCTGCGAGGGGTTCGGCTTATCAGTGGGTCTCCACGCGTTCCCCGTGTGCTCTTCTGGCAGGTACTCCAGTTCTTAAATTTCTGCTTTTTAATTACTGAAGAAATTAGTCGCTCCCATGTGCTTTTCTGGCAGATACTCCAGTTTTCAAATTGCCGCTTTTTAGTTTTTTTTGTCGATCTTCGGGCCAAATATAAAAGTTTCAGTCTGAGCCCATAAGCCTGATTCACGGTTTTATTCAGACACCTTTGAGGCTAACGACGACTGAGGAGGCTCAGGCTGTCGTTTTCACAATCCAAACAAAGGGCCTTTTTTACTCGACTGTCGTGTCCATTTGCCAACTCACCTCGGTGGCTTCTGATGGCAGAGAAAGACTGATTTTCCAGATCCTGCACCGTCTTCTGGTATCACCGTTAACTCATGTGCATTCCAGATCTCGGGTTGTTTTCCTCCAGTTCTCGTTACAGTTGTGCCGCGTAGAATCCAGGGTCTGATGACCGAAATGTCTGAGGTTCGAATCTTAACGAAGGTGGGCAGTCGGTTAAACCACGTTGAGGTCTGCTGTAGTTCGGCACCTGAGAGGTGCGTTGGAGTTTAATCATTGTTTCGACTGAAGGGGCCTCAGAGGAGGGCTTTTGTCTGTGCCAGGGCGGCGAGGCTGTTGATGAAAATCAAACGAAAGTCAACAACAGCGACAGACCGTGCCCTTTCGTCCACACGTAACCAGAGCCGTAGTCATGCCCTCACAGGATCCTGACCACGGCCATTTACAGTGCTGGTTTATACCACGCACCACGCGGCTGTCTAGCATCGTCCTCGAACAAGTATGCAGTCGACTCGATTCTGAATGTGACTATCACCTGAGTGTCTCATTCAATGCCGGAAACAGGTGGTCCTGGCGATTAAGTCGTTATGCACGGTGACATTTACGTGGTTCTCGCCGTTCGCGCAACGGTTTTCCACCACATAACGGTCATGGATGCATCAGATTTCTCATTTCCTACTTCGAACCCCAACAGGAAAACTCATTGGGCCACGGCTGACTAATGGCACTGCATGCATGTTTTAAACATCAGCGTTGCGGCATACATTGCAGCAACTGGCACCAACGGCCACATCGCGACAACGCCTATGTAGCCCTCGGTGGCACCGGTTCACGATGCATTACTGGAGCTCTGGCTGGATCTCCCAGATCAATTACCATAGTGACGCTACTGTAATCTAGGCGGAGACAGTTCGCAGCGAACCATGGTCCGCGGGGCGCACCCCGGCGAGGCAAACATAATTAACTATGGTGCCCCAACACTCGCATCGTTGGGCTCTGCATTGATGATGCTAGATAAGTTCTCGCGTCTCGCGTGCACTTTTCTCTCCCCCTTACCACCCGACTCACTAGCAGAGATCCAGACGCCTCAGCTAATGCGGGCGTCATAGCCGTTGAGGGTTTTGAAGGAGGAACCTACATGAGATGGAACTTAAATGGTCTTGTATAAAAGAAGACGAAGACGATCACTGGAAAGGTAGGTTTATTTTAATCTGAGCTTTCGAACCCCTACAGGAGTCCATCACCAGAAACTTTGAGTGCAACAGTAGATGAACATCTTTATAGTCGAAC
>CACRXP010000016.1:855765-872936 GCA_902702965.1 Spirometra erinaceieuropaei
CCGCTGATCCAACCACGTTCAACTCGCGCTATACAACCGTTTCGGTTTAAGGAAGAATCAAGGTGACCAGACTCGGGGAGAGCCCATTCCTCTTCAGTGCTAGTTGGATAAAGCAGCCCACCTCTGGTCATTTTGGATTCGTCATCGGAACATGGTGTGCGTGGGAAGAAGAAAGCGAGGTGAATCCCACAACAAATTCACATGCAGGTCTTTACTGTGCCGTATCTAGGACCGGGCTGGTCCTCATCGCTTGCAGTAAACGGACAAATTCTTGATTTATGACAACGTTGCTCACAAGGTGAACATTAGTTCACACTCACTTCGGATATTATCGCTCCTTAGATGTACCTAGATGGTCTCCAAGTTTTCGGTTACCTTAAGTGACAGCAATTGAATATGCTAGTCCATGTCTTTGTAACTTTAACACATCCACTTGTTTGATTTTGGTGGACATGTCATACTGGAATTACTTTTCTGGCCTCACTCAAGAAAATGATTGGATTTAGAGCCGAGGTGAAAGTTAGATCCAGGGTTAGGTTTGAGGTAAAGGTTAAGGTTAGGGCCGGGGTTAGTGTTAAGTTTGCCTACGACATATCGTCTTACCTAATCCGACCTTTTGTCATTAACTTTGGATTTCCCGTTTATACGACCTAATTCGCGCTTTCCAAATCGCGGTGTCTGTTCCGACACCTCGTTTGAGTAATAAAACAAGCATATGACAGAAATTCAAGTTTTCCCACTGCCTTCCGCAGATTCCGTTAACTGCCCTACTGAAGAAAGCAGTGTTAACAGGAGTCCGTGGGCCCTATTTTCCCGGTAGGCTCACCTATCTTATCCTTGCCATCTAAACAGTACGAAGACGTTGTGGGTCACCCTCTCGCCTTCCGCTCTGATTATTGGTCTGTTTCATACTGAGACATTTTTGACGAATTTCACGGAGTAACCATTAAATTGAGACGGTCGATAAGACTGGTACTTAGTTTTTATGCGGGTCTTACTTGCTGTGACATTCGAAGGCACGGTCAATTTGGCTACTGACAAAACTTCTTTTAGAAATAAGGTCACTCTGCAACAGCTAGCACAATAACAATTTCCTCCACGGAATCATTTTCGCCGCGGTCATTTCTCCTTCTAGAAAGAGGAACCTCACTTTCTCTCGGGGTGTCCTCTGAGTGGTTGACCATTACCCCGGGTAGAATATGCTTGCCAGGAGCGACGTCTTTTATATGTCTACTTTATAAATGACCATCTAGTTGGTTTGTTTCACCGGCTAAATGCAGTTGCCTCGTCGGTCAGCAGCCTAAATACGGGGAGGAAACTTTACTGAGGTGTGCAAGCTCTGTAAACAAAAAAGTCATCCCCTCCTCCGGTATTCCCACCTTTATTGTCTCGGCAGAAAGACCACTAAGACCTGGGTTGACCTACCGCGCACTGTACTTCATAGGACCTTGCACAGTCGACCAAAACCTTTCCGTAAGCTGGCAGAATGCACAGCCTGAATACGAGAGGTAAGTGTCTCGACTCTGTCTCAAGATGACGGTTTTCCGGCATTTGGAATACCGCTGTTTCCAGTAGTCCTCGACATCCAAGTGTCAGAACTCAATTTCCGTCAGGAAAACGAACGTCACTGCGATTAAGCTTCGCATTTGGGTCTTCATTTCCATGAGAGTACCGCAACCTTATTGACTCAGTGAAGGTCTGTGTTTCGTGCGGAACCGATGTTCTTCTTCGCGTCGTTTGAAACCCTACCAGTTCTGTGGTAACAATTCAGACACGAACTTGTGCCGCATAGTTGCGTACTCAGCTGGTTGCCAGAAGCTGGGTCTTTAGGAGTTCAATCGTTCACCAACAGACCTCCATACCCACTTGTATGCATTTCATGACTAGACTGCGGCAGGAAGTTGAATCCCGCAAACATGTACTCAAATTCGTGACGTAGGACGAAAACTGAACTCCTGGATGACCTGCTGATGAATCGGTAAACAGACGGATTGATCTAGCAGATGTCGGTGGCTTGTTGACGAACCGCCCGAGCGTTAGTTCTTAGTCCATCTACTACGGACATCGACTACGCCGTTGTGATTGAAGTATTGGATAACTACTTGCGCAGAAATGCACCGCGCTGTACCTCAGTGAGACATCAGTGGGCCTACAAATCCCTTCGGGAGCAAAGATGGCCGTATCGAGTTTTCCCGCCGGGGATGTTTGTTCGTTCACGGTAGACGGCCGTTGACAGGGGGTAGCAAAAGGTCGAGTGCTGCGATGAGCGGGCACGTGACCTTCGCTGCACAGCTGACAGACCGAACTTTAAGTATGCCTGGTCACTGTCAAGAAAATCCATCTGCGCTGATATTAGACGGCTCACGCGTTCACGATATCCGCCGCCGCTTTTAGTGTGGGGATTCCGCCCAACCCTTTGAATTTGCCTCTCTGATCGTGTCTCCAGTAAACACCGGCATTGTTGATCAGACACCACCAGTTAACCGCGCCCTCCTCCTCCTCCTCCTCCTCCTCATCATCATCATCATTAAATGACACGATCGTGCGCTATGTCGGAACTAAGGGAGTGTAGGCGTCCTCGACGTCATCTTGTCCAGCTCGACACTGCCTAGTGACGAGGTCGTGGCGTCCAGCGCGGGTGAACGTGATAATTGCTGACTTCGGGCGGATCTCTGGCCCCGCTGTTTGTGGTTTGTGCGGTCGGTGTACCAGTCGACTCGACTTTTCCCCGTGGTCTGCCACTAACCGCTCGACAGGGTAGGTCATTAGTCATGCGGTGAACCAGCAACATTGGGACCAGTGAATCAGCTAGAATAATGCTTTCGAGGCAACGGAGGACTCAGCTATGCAAGCCTATGCGTTGAACCGTTTTCAAGCACCAGTATGAAGGTCCGTAGCGGGGGTGATCTCTCCCCGTGGGCGAAATTGCCCTCAATGAAGGTTGCAGTTGTCAAAAATGGACCGGGCGACGCTGCGGGTCGATGATGTGTAAGACCTGATCTTTGAGAACGAAAGATGTAAAGGGTTTACCGATAGTTGACACAGTGGACTACAAAACTTGTGCCTGATGGGAACCGGTGGGGCAGCGCGCATAACGAATGTCCGGTTTGATCTCAAGCATATCCAGAGGTAGTGGGTGCCGATATACCTTGGACTTACGGTGTTGTGTATTTTAACCGATGCATCCTCCAATTTGTTCAGCCCGTCTGATCAGCAGCACCAAGTATGATTTAAAGTCTTCAGGGCTATCATGCGATAGCAGTTGTTGTGCGCCAGTGTCTGGACTGGTAGAATTTTCAGTTTTCACGAACCTGCAGTTCCATGAGCATCTTGGGGGCGCGATATACCACTGGTAGATTTAACAGTTGTCTGTCGTTGAAGTGGTGTGAAGAAAATCCATAAGTACAAAAAGTCGGTTACGGCATGCCCTACAACAACCCGCGGTGACAGCGTCGCCTTGGCGAGAGGAATACCGGTTTTAGTGAGAATCCGAAACGTCAGGCCAGTAAATTTCTCGTTCCAGTTGTCGCATCTTCGTCTTCTGAAGTGCTCCCTGGAACTCGCCTGTTCGCTTCTATCAGCGGTTTTACTACTGTTGGGAACGAGAAAATATCCGGGACTCAGAACATATTTAATGTCTCTCGCCCATTTCTCCTTAACCCACGTCCGGCCTTTTTGACTGACATAATTCGGGTTCTGAGCTGCGGAACAAAGTATGTCAAAATTGTGTCTCAAGCATGCACTATACCTCTGTGTTTCTTATACAACTCCATATTTGTCACCTTCTTAACCTGTGATGCCATATGCTGAGAACACTATAACTCTCCCAGCACCGAAAGTTGGTGGAAACATACACGAGCCTTTACTTCATTCGGAAGCTACTCTTCCAGCCCTATCGTGAACGGTCGCCTTGAGGCGTAGATGTACTTTTAGCCTTTTAAATTACTATGAAGATAGGTCCACCGGGAAGTTCTTATAGTGTAAGTAGGGTAAAGAGGTCGAGGACATGGAAATAGTCTTTACCATCCAACCCTCAAACTGCTTCCTCAGTCTCTCGTCAGAGGATGAGGAAGGCCGTTTGAGAGGTTGTATGAAAATCAGTCAGTCTTGTTAAATTGACATTTATGCCACTAGGTTATCAGCGTCCCCCAGCTTGACTGCGTAGGGCGGGAATGGTGTCCGGCGCATCGATTAATACATTCGTTGCCATATTCATATGTTTCGACCGCGCCATTTTGCCACCAGCGCTTCGTTTGAGATTCGCCATGTCGAAGGTGTGATTTTGTCAGGAGTCACGATAGTTGACGTATCTCCTCCGCGAACGGCAACTTTGCATTCACACAGGGCAGTAAGTTCATCTTGTCGGACCACGAGTCCTTCCTCTGTTTTCCTTAATTCTTCTACGTAATTATGGCAGGACAAAGCAGTTGTTGCACTACTCAGACCTGTGTTGCGAATGTCTTGTACGGCGGAATTTTCGTCTCTTCACCTCAAACCAGTGCCAGTAGCGGCGAGTCACTAGTTCCTCCACCTCCTAGTCTGCCATTCCGAGGTGTTTTGGCCTCCATACAACGTTTGCAGAGTCCTGCTCTGCTTAACCGACACGATGGTCAAAGGCTGCGGTTTGTGAAGGAGGTCGGTCGAGAGCTCTCCATCGATTGCCTGGCATTCTCTGCCAGCGTGACCCTGCCGCTGCGCGCTAGAACGCGCTGGACGACTGCTCCCGGCGGCGCTCGGCTGCAGCCGCGCCGCCGCCGCCACCGCCAGCCGGTCTGTCGCGCGTAAACACGTCGGCGCGCCGACCAATCAGGTTGCGGCGCAGCTGCGATGCTCCCGCTGGGACATGCGCGCGCGTGCGTGCGTGCCTGCCAAAGCCCGTCCTCTCCGCACGTCTCATTGCTGTCGTTGCCATTGTGGCCTTAATTAGTGCTGCAGCGGGCGCGCATTCAAGCCGGCTTTTTTGCTTATAAAAGAAGGTAGCACTGGCTCTATCCCGCCGTCTCGGACAAAATCGGAGGTTCTGAGTGTGGGGTCGGTGAGGAGGAGGGGGGAGGGCTGTGTCCTCTTCTACAAATCGTCTTTCGTCTTTGCGCATCCTTTTTTGTTTGCAGCGCGCTAGTTTTCGGTGGTCTTTACTCAGATTTCGTCGGCTGAGGGTGTGCAGAATAAAATGTCTCGACTTTTCTAGCCTAGGAACGAGCAGAAGACTGAGCGACGGTGAACGAGCTTAGTAAAACTCCTGATCGTACATTGGCCCGCAAAGCTGCCCACTGAGTAGCCTTGATCCTCATTCCCCTCGGTCGCATTACTGCAGGTTAGCGCGTGCCCACGCATCGGAGCCAATCAAAGTCTTTCACCAGTCCGTGATTACTGTAACCAGGGATAAGAAAGGCCGAAATTGTCATTTTGGGCTTATATCCCGACTCCCGAATTGCGCAGCTCCGAGGTTTGAATACCGCCTCAGCTGGTCATTGGGCCAATAATGCACTACAATCGAGTCGTGGACCCAATTTTTATTGGTCGCGATCATGATCGCCTGTATTTCACCCGGCTTCCAGCCCTGACTTCCCCTGACCTTGGGTCAGGGTATAGCCAGCTTGTGGCGGCGAATTAAACAGAAACGGTCAGTCTCTGTCATTGTCTGTTAAAATTATCAGTTAAAATGACTTTTCGCCGCTGCAATTTGCGGAACCCCAACTGACAACGACAAATAAGCCATAAACGGCCATTTCAGTCTTCTTTGCCTTTGTCGACAGGCTTTCGCATGATCGGCTCTTCCACTATGTGATGTCAGCCGTCAAGTTGGTTCGTAAAAATGCGTTTAGTGAAGCAGGAGCACAGTATGCGCCAAAACTCACGTGACTGTCACGAAACTTCATTGGTAAGCTTCCAGTTGGGAGATATTGCCTCGCGAACCTTTCCAGCAGCAAGGGTTCAAATATCATTATCTACTAACACTATTTTACACGGAGAAGGTAAGGCTAACTTGCCACCGCAGACCACCTCAATGTGCATCTATTCCTTCACTTGCTCCTGTGGAGCAGGTTATATTGGTCGCACGAGTCGGCGCTTATCCAAGAGAATACGGGAACATCTCCCGGCATGGCTGGGAAAAAGTGAAACTAGGAGCATAAGCAGCGCCATTCTCGCGCATGTTGTCGATTTCCGGACATCATGTGGACCCCAATGAAGCGTTTTTTGTGATTTATAAGGTCCCATCGAGCTATCCGAAGCTACTGAGCCAGCGCCTGTTAGCGACAGCAGAAGCGGCCGCCATGAGGTTACGAAAGCCAATCTTATGCGCACAGAAGAACCACGTTCAGGCTCCGCGCCTACAGTGGCCGAAGGTTGACTAACGCTGCAACTCTCTGCGCCCTTCCGCTCTCATCTCGCCCCTGACACTGACTGCTATTACCCCTCCCCCGGACATTCCTACACTCAGCCTGTGTTTTAAGGCGAACTTTAATCGATTTATCTTATCACTGACGTGTTTGTACTTCTACTCCGTTCCCATATAATTGTACTGGCCCGACGAGAATTTATCGAAAGCTACGTATGCTCGCCATCTCGTTTTCAGATATTGCCTCGTCAGTCAGTAGTGTGCGAGACGATGGGGACTGGAACGGTCGTTTCTGGCGTCTGCCTTCATTAGTATTGATAACCCTGTTTGCTAAACACATGGCGAATATATTCAAATTGTAAGTTACTGCTCATAAGAAAGACATCCTCCCTCCCGGAAATTCAACTTTCTTTAAAACCATTTGAACCACAACAGCCTGCTTGGTGCCTCCCCATCCCTGCCGTTTTTGTAGGACATTTTTGCCCTCAAACTATCAACTCCCGCCTTCTGTTTTAACAAGAACTTTTTTCTTTGTAGAAAAATGTGCTCGAGACAAACATCGCTGTCTGCGGCACGCGTAGTTTCCCTGAGCACAGAACACTTGAATCACGGCGTTTTCGGTCGCGACCCCAACAACTTTGCCCACGTTTCGGATGAGCCCTGTCCATGTCAGAACCACATTCGTCTTCAGCAACACACCTCGCACTGGCAGTACGCTGGCCGTTCGCCCCAGTCCCGACGAAAGACCTCCAGTGGAGCACCTGCCGCCGTCCGCTCGGACAGCGCGACTGCCGTGCCACGAGATCCTTCCGGCGATGTCTGTCCTCAACAGAAGCCGTCACTCTGTGATTCCCTGCATGCCCTTACTATTCTCAAGCCCACTTCGAGCCGCTGCCCGCCCGGAATGCGTGACTTCGACCACCTGCCCTTTGTCCCCTGTTCCTCTGCAACCACTGTCCGCACTGGCGGCGGCTGTAGCGCAAAACCATACTCTGTAACCACCGCCTCTCGTTACCAGTCCGCCGCCTACGAGCTGAGCGATGATCTTCGTGCTAAGGAGGTGGAATTCATTGAACGTACTTACGGGGGACGGTTGAGGGCGCAGCATGCTGCTCGGGTCATTCAGGCCAAGTATCGCGACTACCGGATGCGCGCTCAGTATGACAGACTGCGCTCATCTAGGCGGCCGCCACGACAACATGATGACCTGGGGTCGTCGACAACCTTCTGCTCAAACGATCTGCCCCTCTCACGAGAACACCTGGCCAGCATGGAGGACCTTGTGCTGGATCGTGCCTACTTGGACTGGGAGAGCGAGGTGACCAACGGATCCATCGTCGATCTGACTGCCACGCAGAGTAATCGCGCCTCCGCACCCTCCGCATGTGTCGCTGATCGAGGTCAGAGTGACGAGGCTGTCTCGGCCAATGCAACTGTCGTCCCCACGACAGCAACCGCCTCCTGTTCCTCCTTGGTTACCACAACAAGGCACCCGCAACACTGTCACCAGTTCTCCTCTGCATCAGCGTCTTCTGGTTCTCCCGGGACGGCTACCGGCTCGACATCGGGCTTCGTGTCATCGCCTGGCTCCTGCTCCTCCTCCGGTTCCCTCTCAAATGAGCCCCCAAAGGCCGGGACTGTGGCAACAACCGGAGATCCCTCAGCTTCCTACACTGACATTGCAGCCACCGCTTCTCCGATGCCTCCCCCTCGTCAACAACAGCACATTCGAACCCTCTCAAATCCGCCACCTGTTCTCGCCACCGCCGCCGCTGCCGCTTCCTCGCCAGCCTCATCTAAGCCGTCACTCAAGTCCCACATGCAACCATTAGTGCCGGTCAGTCACGCTGTTGACGATATGGTTCCTCATCATCGACAGTATAGTCAGTCGTCCATGGAACAGTCGCCTTGTGCGTACTACCTGCTTGATAACCTGGTCACTACTGAAAGGACACCTGCCTCCTCGCAAGTCTATGTGGCGGTCCCCCTGAATCAGGAGCCGCCCTCGTCTCAGCAGCAACCACAATCGCAGCAACAGCAACAGTACCATCAACAAAATCAGCGGGATAACTACAAGTACCTGCGAGTTGTTTGTCCAGCGGGACAGACTCTGCCTGCTGCTCCTGTTCTTGCTCAGCCTGCGGTACTCGTTCGGCGCTCCAGTCTTGGCTCAAATTCCTCCAACACGCCACCTTCATCGGCACCGACACGACCAACCACGTCGTCCGCGGCGGCCACTCCCATCTGGTGTACCCCGGACGGCAAAATGTACACCCTCGCCTACGCCGCTACCAGCAGCGCTGCCTCCGCTGGTGTCGGGGCACCGCCGACGGAGTCTCGAATTGCGCTGGTGCCTCAGGCTGTCAACAGCGTGGGCGGCGAGCCGAGGAGGGTGGTTCACTCTCAGTCCCTGAATCATAGTCAGTCTGCACAACAACAACAACAGCAGGTGCTTCTGGTGCGACGGCAGGCCTGCGATAACACCAATCACCCTCACCGTGTCCTGCATGCCACCGCTGTCAGCTCCACCCCGGTGCAGAGGTGTCAGGTCGTGAAACCGCTGGTGGCGTCGGTGGATGTTATGCGGGACGGGTCGGCAGCAGCATTGCAGCAACAGCACCAGCCAATCCTCGTGAAGGTGCATCCACCAGGTCTGGTGTCAGCATCCCCTGCTGCGACAACGACCTCCGCCACGGCACGAGAGTCTCCTGCCAGCGCCGATCGCAGTCGGAAACGCATGTACCGAGTTTGTCTGAACTACTTCAACAAGTACGTCGTCGCCGCCCCTGTCCATTTCTCGCCCACGTCCCTGGTCTAGAGGTTTCCACTTATACGCACCTGCATGGCGGAGACCAACACTCATTATTTAGCGCCACTGGGAAGTCTATGTGTTAGGTCTGCACACTGGGCTACCAGCTAACAATTCGCTCGTCTTAATATGCTACATATTTGGTTCTGTAAACAGCATTCCACGGCCAGGAGGACGCCTAGATACGAGGTGACCTCATCTCTAACCTTGATCGTGCTGATGAAATTGCTTTCTGCCCACCTGTATTCACCGTAACAGCGTTCCAATTCCGGAAGTTCTTTGCCTATCGCAGCGAGAACGTCATCAGGACACAAAAGATACCCACCACCACCACCACCACCACCACCACCACCACCACCACCACCACCACCACCACCACCACCAAGTTTTCGTAATTTTTGTGGTAAGTGGGGAGTGCTTTGATGGCAGGCGCATGGGGAAATGTTCGACGGTTGGATTGATTGTCTAGGGATCTTTCGCTTTACGAGGGTAGGCGTAACGGCCATCACCCTTCAAACTCTTGTCCTTTCTTGCATGCGAATTGCCGCCTAATTCTGTATTTTCTACCTACCTTTCAGATCCCCAGTAAAGGGCATCAACATGCTGATTAAATACCGTTTTCTGGAGACGTCCCCCCGCCAGGTTGCTCGGTTCCTACTCAGCCGGCGCGGTTTAAGTCGCTCGGCGATTGGAGAGTACCTGGGTGAGATGAAGGATGATTTGGCCAAGGCTACAACCAGGTTGGTCTTTATTGAGTAACCGTACCTCTTACTTTTTTCTCCACCCACGGAGACCTTATTTAAGCGGCGAGCCCCATAGCCGGGATAGTTACAAACGACGAATATTTTGTGAAGGCATGGTGGGGATCAGGGTCTCTCAACACGCAAATGTTTGGCCGAAGAGATTTTAAGACGGAGGTCTCCCGCCTATCTCCCCTTTACCGCTGTTGCGTGTTTATTAAAACTCATCTGGGGCTGTCCTCGAGAATCGCCCTGACGAAATCGCACTTTTGGTCACATTAGACGGGTAAAAAAAGTGTATGCTGGCATGTGCGTGTACGTGTGTTGACCAACTGCGTACTTCTACGCCGTGTACGTTTGTTCACGTCACGTCTACGACCTTTCAGGTCAACCGGTGGTTGTCGTCCAACTGGTGAATTAACCTGCGAATTCTTGTGTGTCGCCTTCTGTAACGACGTTTTGTGGACAAGTTGATTTCCGAAGCTGACTATTGACTGCTGGCCCCTTCAAGTGCTCAACGGAACGCAACTGAACTTCTTTGGGGTAACGGCGAATGGCGCGCACGTTGTAGTATGACGTGAAGCCTTTTACGGCGCCGATCTCCGTCTCTCTCCCTCCCTCTCTCTGTCACTCTCTCTCTCCCTCGTCGCAACCGACGATGTCCACCGTGTGCTCCACAGCAAGGCGAAGCAGCCACGGTGACTTAGGCGTGAATTGTGCTATACTGAGAACAGACTTGCGCAGCGTTTACTGCACTCACCTATGTTCCCCCACCTGGGTCCGGTGTCAAGACAGACTCAAGAAGACCGGAGGCGGGGAGGGCGATGGTGGATGGCGCGGCCGAACCCACACCCTGGCGCTCCACTCCACACCCCCTGGTCTACAACAAACACTTGACCAAGGTTTTGACAACCGCCAACAACAGAAAAGACGTGGGTGACTGGACAGCCGTGCACACGACCTTTATACTCAGCGGGAGCGCAAACGCATCTACAGGCAGGGAACCAGCCAGAGAGCACCAGGCTGCAAGGGTCATGCCATAGCAAACACTCACAAACTTATGAACCCGAAGGGCAGACACACAGCCCTGCATTTACCTGGGCTACCAACCTTCAGAAGCTGCGTAACCAGTTAGTCATAGACTAAAAGGCACTACCTATTAAGTAGCACACACTCCTCCCCTGCGTGAAAGTGCCACAAGTCAAGGAGCCGTGACTGCCTTGCTCTCAGACCACCAGTCCGACCGTGGAGGAGAGAGGTGGAGTTGAGAGTAGAGAGGGAGGAGGGGGGGGGGGCAGCAGAATTGCCGTGTGCGGAGGTACACACACGGATACCCTCACCTGGTTTAGGCCGCCGGTCGAGGCGGTTGCCGGAGTGTGGCCGCTAGACATGGCTTAGCTTCGGGGATCCACATGTGAGAGTTAGGTGTCAGTTATTGGAGGCTGGCCGTAGTCAGCACCTGCAAGTACACGCACACGCACACACGTATTCGATGTCTCAGACACCACATAGATAAGAGACCGGGCCATTAATGCAGTCCAGGAGTTGATGACCTATTAAGATAGTGTCGACAAAGACAAGGGAGACCGGAATGGCCATTTCTGGCCTATTAGCCGTCATCAACCAGTCATACCCAACCCCAAGTGTGGATGACTTAAGATTCGAACCCGGGATCTTTGGTCATGGAGTTTGACACTCTACCATTGAGCCACGGGCCCGTTGTCCTGTCGGTTGTGATCGGGAATATCAATTATGACAGTGGGCGCTCACCGATCAGGTTACGGAACATGCTCGTTCCGTTGTGCCTTGGGGCACATACTTGAACCCTCGCAGGCAGTCGCACAGCGACTAGTAGTACACATAGATGAGATGGTGCCGACAAAGACAAGGGAGACTGGCACAACGGAACGAGCATGCTCCGTAACCTGATCGGTGAGCGCCCACCGTCATAATTGATGACCTGTATTCGCAGCAGAATCAGACTTGTCGGACTTCAATAAGAACCGTTCACGTCAACAGAGCTGAGTCTCCTTTGGGCAGTGCCTCATGACTAAGTTACGAGCACTAACTGGATTATGGTGAGGAGGGGTCGTTCTGGTTCTTACCTGCCTGGCTGCAAGAGCGCACTTTCAAGACTCGTGAAATTTGGGGACTCCTTCTAAGTGGTCAGTGTTTTGAATCTAACGAAATCCTCCTTCATTCCCATTGGAGTCTGCAGCAGACGAGATTTCTAATTGTTTTTTTTTTTACTATAAGCTTTGGATTCGACCTCGTCCTCATCATTTTTTCTCTCTCTGCCTCTCCCAATCACCCTAGACAATTCATGCGGGAACTGGACTTCAGGGACAAGGATGTCGATGAGGCACTGCGCACTCTGATGTCGCGTTTTCGCACTCCGGTAAGTTGGCCAAGCTGTGTGCTTGTGTGCGTAATATGCTTCTCTGGTTAGCAGATGTAAGAGACTCGGGTCAATAATCTGGGAAATGCACGTGTCTGACTGGATCAGAGGAATTGCATGGCTGACTTTCGGAGGGCTTGGCTGGCCCTTCATTATCAAGGCGTGTTTTGCAAAAAATCGACCAGAATTTTAAATAACTGACCAAATTAGTTGATCGGTAAGTGTGGCTTTCAAGGAGCAACCATCTTAAGCTGGAGCACCACAAGGACAGAACGTCTCACACTTGAGGCTTGGTACTCAGATGCCAACTCCATCAGCAGGCATCTGGACCTTCCCGTGGCCTATAAAGTCCTAAGTCACTACAAACGTCATGACCACAGTCACTCGGAGCTTAAAAATGCCGAGCAAACACGGCCCGTAGACTAATTCACCCAAAACGGTAGTACAGGTGCAACCGACCCCTATTGGGGTGACGACTTGCAACACAGGAGACCGCCTACATTCACAAACAACGGTTGGAAGGCCAAGGCAGCGAGCGAAGAAAAAAATCGATCGGCCCAGGGCCAACTAATTCGATCTTTTATTTAAAATTCTGGTCGATCTTTGCACAAAATGCTTGGGTAATGGAGAGCCGACCAAGCCCTCCGAAACGTCAGCCATGCGATTCCTCTGATCTAGTTAGCTCTCCATATTTCTCAGGTAGACTTCTCTGCGTAACTGAGGGCAATTACGGCCCTCTTCTGCCAATGGCAGTTAGGGTACCTTATGTGATCGCTATGGGGAACGAAAATCGTGCATTTTATTGAAGTGTTTCAACCAGCCCTGTGTGCTGAAACTCGTAGAATATTGGTCGAAAATCTCCTTAACATGCTCTCCGATAGGTTAAGGTTTTTAGTGGTCTTGTAGGGTTGTGGCCGCTCACCGTCTGGCCGTTTTCTTGTCCTTGCGTGTCTTGCGTGCTCGTGGTTGTCGACGTTGCTGCCTGTTGAGGCATGTTGACTGGTCGTTTGACCCAGCTGTATGACACCCGTGCGCCGCAAACTAGAGCAGCTGCCAAAGTTTGAACTCGCTGGGAGATTGATCGAATCGGATCGTCGCGTCTGAACCAACTTCTTTTGGGCTTTCGTGTGAGGACGTCAGCCAACTGGGGCGGATTGCTTACTAGAATGACGGCCGCGCAGTTGACGGACATGAGACACTTGATTTTTGTGTAGTTAATGCGCAATGACAGGCTGGCTTCCGTTGGAGAAAATGTGCATCTGCTATTTAGATCCTGCAGTAAGTGGGCTAACTCATGAAATGTCAACCGAAATCCCGAAATGCATTTTCGTTTCAAAAAGATTAATTAAGACGAGTTGGAAGACTAACCAGCCTGCAACATAACTCTATAATAATTCAGTTACCTAAGGATGTCGGCTTTCGAACGAACTTCTTTCCGGCTGCAGGCAAAAATACACTGTAAACAGTGACTACTTATGTAGTATGACTTTTTCTCATTGATTTTCGACGCCCTCAAAAATTAAATTATATTTCATGGAAAACATGCATAAAAATATTTATTCTTTGGCTCATTCGGTAGACAATTACGCCTTCTTCCAGTTTCTACTCAAAGGAACGGCAATATTCGCTTTTCAAAAACTTCCAATTCCCGAACAATTTTGAACCCGCTCTGCGGTTATACTTGAATTCAGGGTTTCCAAACTACAAACCGTATATTTTCCGCGTATGGAAAACCACAGATTTCTCTGCGACATTTAGAGGAGACCATATGGGGTTCATAAAATTTAGCAGTGGATTTGGTCCATATTGTTAACTTTACAAGCCACACTGATAAATGCAGAGACATTACGTTTTATGAACGGCTATTTCGCGGCATTAAAAAGTCTCACAATTAGAAGCTTTTCTAAAATCGAATTATACCCTTCCTTCGAGTATAAAACTGAAAGAAGGCGTGATTTTCTACCGAACGAGCGAAAGAATGAATAATGTTTTCGAGGAAATATAATTGAACTTTTAGGGGCATCGAAAATCAATAGGAAAAATTCATGCCACTTAAGTAGTCATTTTTACAGTGTAGTTTTTGCATGCAGCCGTAAAGAAGTTCGTTCGAAAGCCGGCATCCTGAGGTAACCGAATTAATATAGAATTATGCTGCAGGCTGACTAGTTTTACAACCCTTCTTAATTAATCTTTTCGAAACGAAAGCGCATTTCGGAATTTTGGTTGACATTTCATGAGTTGGCCCACCTACTGTACATCAGAGTCACCTGGTTGTCTTTGTTCTATCTTCAACCCCGACTTACATCCGGCATCCACGCCTGGCCATGACATGAGCCGTGCTAGTCCGATTCCAGCGACTGCTACTCCGTGAGAGAAGTAGCCGCCCGGCTTTCAGCCCACCAGTCCGCCACTCCACACAAACACAATTGACGACCCAGTCGAAGACTGTTTGGTGAAGGGTGACGGCCCGGGCTATGTTCAGGACCACGTGTCGCCCTTCTAGGTCAAAAGGTCTGTAGGCGTGTGCTATGCCAGTATCAGCAAACAATGGTCCTCGCCCCCTGGGATACGCCGACAGTTCCCTGACGCCTGGTTCCTTGCCGGTAGATGCGTTTGCGCTCCCGCTGGGTATACAGGTGGTGGGCATGGCTGCCCAGTCACCCGTGTCGCTCTGGCTCTTGTTGGAGTGTTGTTGTTGGCGAAAAATCCTGGTCATTTGCTGTGTGGACCAGGGGTGTGGTGGCACGCCTAGGTGCGGGTTCGGCCGTGCCAGCCACCTGCGCCCTCCCCCCACCTCCGGTCTCCCTGAATCCGCCTTGACACCGGGTCCAGGTAGGAGGTGGGGGAAGGAGAAGCGCGGTGGATGCTGTGCAAGTCTAACATCCCTATAAAATAACTCACGCACAAGTCGGCGTCCCTGTTCCGCCCTGTTCCATCATCATCATCATCATCATCATCATCATCATCATCATCATCATCATCATCATCATCATCATCATCATCATCATCATCATCATCATCATCATCATCATCATCATCATCATCATCATCATCATCATCATCATCATCATCATCATCATCATCATCCTGACCCGTTGTGGTGATGTTGTCATTTAAAATCCAGGCTAAGTGTTTGTTGTAGACCAGGGGTGTGGTGGCACGCCTAGGTGCGGCTCCTGCCGCGCTAGCCACCTGCACCTTCTCCACCTCCGGTCTTCTTGACTCTGTCTTGACACCGGGTCCAGGTGGGGAGTGAGGAATGGGGATACTGCGAAAGTTTACTGCCACTATAAACTAATTCACGCGCAAGTCACCGTCCCTGCTCCGCCTTGCTGTGGAACAGACAGTGGACATCGTCGGCAACGAGGGTCGAACTGTCGTCGCCTCCATAATGGCGGCGCCGGACTCTTGGATTGCGACGGCGATGGCAGTGCGGCTGTGCCAACTACCTTCGCCGCTGTATATGCAAAGGACCCCGATTGGACGGTCCACGATGGGCTTAAAGGTTTTGAACCGGTAAACCAACGGGTTTACGATGGAGGGCTCCCTGACGCCTGGCTGCGCCAACCCCCTCTTCGTGGTTTCCATTTTTAACATGTTTCTGGCGCCTTTCGAGTAACAGCCATTATCCTCGTAGTTTGTCTTAGCATCGCCCGTGTGACTGCAGGTCTTAGCACACCCCTTTTCTCCACCAACAGGCGTTGACCAGCTGGCGGTTACCCACTCGGTCCAGTAAGGCAGTTTTACCAGCCCCTCTTAAAGCTTCCCTTGGCTTCTCGGTTGTGTGTGTGAGCCAGTTACGTTAATCTGTGACCAGATCGACAGACGTCAGCTTGGACCAATCAGCGAACGCCAAAGCTTCTGACATCCCATTAAGTATTCGCTGTCCTACGCTCAATACCTACATTAGTCGTTCTCAGTTGCCAGAGATTGTCCAGCCGGATTGAGCGTCACCGGCGTCCCACTGGTTTACTCCCATATCCCCGTGTGTCTCCACGCTGCTCGCAGACACATGCTGACCACTGGGCGAGCTCGCCGGCCGTGATACGATCTACAGATTATCCTCTCAACGTACCCCGAATTCCGACCGGCGACAGGCATCGGCCCAATAAGGAGGCGTAATGACCCAATTGACCTGTGACTCGATTAACCGTACCCAGTTGGTTTTCGATTCCAGCCTAATGTAGGTTATCTTTCCGGGCAGGAGTTAACAAAAATGACGTTTCAACGAGCTGGGTCGGCTCTCCATTGTCAAAGCGTAAAATGCACTTATTCGATCAGAAATTTAATTTAAAATGGCATGCTGTGTTGGTCGGCCTCATGCTGACCGATTTTTCTCTCCTCTCGCTGCCTCGACCTCTCGGGAGATGGTTGACGGGCGTTTTGCCTGTGTGCTTTGTGATTCACCACTCCGTCGGGGGGATCTGATTGAACCTTTGTCGGCCGGTCGGTCTGGCGGTTCTTCTTCCACACCAAGTAAACTTAGCGTCAGGCTATCTCCATACGGCCTTCTTAAGTTCGCTGTGGTTGTTTGGTCCTGAACTATACGATCATGATGACGTAGGACTTTGTAAGCTGCAGGAAGGTCCAGATGCCTGTTGATAGAGTGGGCATCGGAGAACCACTCCTCGAGAGTTAGCCGTTCTGCTTTTGTGTTGCCTCGGCCTAAGATGGTAGCCCTCTGGAGGTCAAAAGTATGCCCAGTTTCTCCAACGTGTGTTGCTTGTCGAGAGTTTGGGTCTAACCTCCGAGTGGCCGATTTGTGCTCTTGTAGTCTTCCTATCCTACCGAAATTCGTTGGTTCACATGACTGACAATGCTTTCTTGAACGGCTACCTTTATGCTCCTCCAGTAATCCGCATTTCGCTCAGGTTATGGCCAGAA
>CACRXP010000016.1:898219-920990 GCA_902702965.1 Spirometra erinaceieuropaei
CTTGCGAAGCACCTGTCACACCCACTCCTCCCTCACTCACCTTCCTTCGATGTCTTCGCGTGCTGCACGCGCCATGGTCTCCACAGTATGTGCCAGGGTCTCATGGCAGTGGGTTGAGTCTCACGTGAGTGAAAATGCCGTAAGGCTGTCTTGAGAGGGAGTGGCTGCAGCCTGAGTCCACTACACTTCTCTGAGTCCCAGCTAGGCCGGATTTCATGTCGTAGCCGTACCTGCAGTAGACAAGTCCCAACCCCCAACAGGTACGGCTACAAAATAGGATCTTGTCCCCAGAGTTATCCCGTCAACTAGCAGTAATCTAAGCTGCGACTCTTAACGCGCCAGATTTGTCATCATGTGAGGTACGCTGATTCGGCACGGAGATGCACTTCTCAGTGTCCACCTCCCTCTTTTTCCTTTCTCTTGCCCACATCCATCCTCCCTGGAGTGGTCTTTCCACTGGTGTGAAATGAGGGAGCGAGGTCCGTGCTGTTCACATCGCCATCATTGTGATCAAAAGCATGCACGAGGGAGCTGTACCATCGCTCCTGATGGTGGTGGTCTTCCTTTAAGTGTAGGTCTACCCTCCTCTACTTCGTAGTTTCCGTTTTTGTACCGCAACTGGCTACCTCCACGTCCGGACATTCACGTGTGCACTTCATCCGTCTGTCCTGGAGAAAGCGCTTGGGATAGGATGTTCGCTGGCCGTCTAAGGGTTCCTCAGTGGCAGCTGGGGTCTCACCGATCGCGCTACGAGGGTCACTCGTCCCGTTGTGTCTTGAGGCTCTCTAGCCCCGCCAGCAGCCGCGCAGCGGTGAATAATATAGGTAAAATGGCATTGTCGATAAAGACAAGGGAGGCTGGAATGTCCACTCCTGGGTTGTTAGCCATTGTCAGCCAGGCATACCCAACCCCGAGATGTGGGACGCCTGGCGCTTGATCCCGCGACCTGTTAGAAGTCCAATGCCCCTAACCACTGAGTCACAGGCTCTTTGTCCTGTCGGTTGCGACCGGGTTCTCAGTTTATTTTCACGGGTTGGAGTTTATCAAACAGGGTAGGAATTCCAATGAGGCATCAAATAAATTTGAAAGTCTTCGTAGCATTGTCCAAACATCTGAGCTTAACTAACCCAGAAGGCGAAAGTAATGTAGTAAACGATATTTCGTAGGGTTTTGTCCATTTCTTTCACTTCGGAAATGAGATTCTGTCGAATCGCCATGCGGCACAATGGAGGCCGACTGTCCTTGAGCCAACCAATCAGACTTTTCGTAATGTATATTAAGATGATTGGCGGAGAAGCCAATTGCCTGACCACGGGGACGCACCCAGATATAGGCCAAAACCGGGAAAGATTATTTCCATAGGATTATTTTATTCATTCGCAGGGCATAGCTGTACATGGGAGAAGTTAATGACGAGCGGGTGGAGGGGGGGACACTGTTTTGTTCGTTGCGCGACGTGCCCGTTTGACAAGGAGCAGGCTTTATCCGTCTGAAGTCAATATACGGGTAGCGCGATCCGCCATATTTCGAATCGCAATTGTCAGCACTCGTCTGTACAGGCAATCGGAAAACTGATACTTCAGACCACGAGTAGATTAGGACGTTCGGACTTAAAACGGTGTGAGAATCCTAGCGAATATTCAGGCATGGTGAAGCACAATCACGCGTAGGTGTCACCCCCACCGACAGGACAACGTGTCCGTGGCTCAGTGGTTAGAGGCGTCGGACTTCTAACCCACAGGTCGCGGGATCGAGCCCAAGGCCTTCCACACTTGGGGGTTGGGTGTGGCTGGCTGACGACGACTAATAAGCCAGAAATAGCCATTTCAGTCTCCCTTGTCCTTGTCGGTAATAGAAATAAGGTTCTCGAATCTGCGACTGTACCGACTTAGCAAGAAAAAGTCACTTGGGGGAAGGATCTTCCTCAGTAATTTGCCAGGAAACCAGTGCATGCACAGTAATGGTGGACTTTAGGAGAGCATGGCGACAGGTGCTAACACAGACTCGGGGAATGTTTGGGTCCGTCGGAATTCAGGAATTATGGTTTGTGATGAAGCGACGCTCGCCGATCAAGTTACGGGACCGGCTCGCCCCCTTGTGCCTTGGGGCTCAATCTAAAGCCCTCGCAGACAGTCGCATAGCGACTAGTAACATATGCAAATGATGGAATACCAACAAAGACAAGGGAGACCGGAATGGCCGTTTCTGGCTTATTAGCTGTCATCAGCCAGTCATACCCGATCCCAACTTTGTACCACGTGGGATTCAAACCCAGATCTTTGGCCATTGAGTCGCACGCTCTACCAATGGCTTTGTCGGTAATCTACCATTGGAGGACGACTGGACATTTCGAGTGTCGGATGGGAGCTGGTTGAGCCATCGTAGGGGCAGTGTGGTAGACCTGAAGGGGGGAGGACAGATAGCTCCAGCGGTCCCCGGTACTCATATTTGGTCACGGCGTCTGCAAAGCCCAATCGAAGTTCATGTGCACAAAGAGACATGTTTCTCTACTCGAATGACCCTTGGTTATGCCGCCTCTAAGATAGCTTGACGTGGTGGCTTTGAGCGTCTATTCAGTACACGAAAGAGCTCCAGCAAAGGCCAGTTCAGGGTCAGCCCGACGAACAATGCTGCAGTGGAGAGGCCAGGATAGAGCTCGTTCTTTCTTGTCCAAGTAAGAAGATGTCCTCTGACCCTCCAACATGGATGTCTCGTCGTTCATCCGGTCCCTGATGCGATCAGGGACTTCGACGCATTCCCTTTGCTTACGCACATCCGTCCCCCCCACATGGTGGTGGTGGTGGTGGTGATGGTGGTGGTGGTGGTGGTGGTGGTGGTGGTGATGGTGGCGGCGGTGGTGACCAATTACATTGCTTACGCTCGACCGGCACCACCAAGGAGTGACTATTCTAGGCGCACCGAATTCGGGAGACGTTTGACTCACACTCGGGGGGGGCATCCTCGTCTGGTGGTGGTTCATTCAGTTAACAAATCGGCCGAAGCCGCCACGGAGGCGCGGGGTGGGTCAACGCAGTCAGCTGTGCTGTCAGTTAGAAAGACACCTCGTCTGACCGAGCGACCGACGAACCAAAAATCGGACATCTCTCCCACGACGTCTACCGGTGTAACGCCCCTGGACTTGGACAGAGTTGTTTGAATGAGATGACCTAGGGTGGAGATGGTGTAGTCGCGTGTCGGTGAAGATAACCGGTGTCCCTCCCTCTCTCTTCTGCCGATCCCTTTCCCCCTCGTCGTTCGAACCGCTCGCCTCCTCGCTACATCGGCACTCCCTCGACCCTTCCCTGCAGTTGCCCCCAGCGCTGCGCTCCCCACCGGTTTACTAGCTGGCATGGTGGCATCGCCTCTCCACCCAGACAGGTCATTCTACAGATGTAACCGTACTACCTGTACTATTAACGATTATTATACGTTTCCCCGTGCAACCTCGTATTATTACACTTTATCTCTTATTCGACATGCCTTCTTCTTCTGTGTATGGATGTGTATCAAGCAATGCTAACAGCTCCGTTCAGGTCTACCCCGGCCAAGAGCTCTTCTCGGCGTTTCCCTACTCAGGTGTGTGCTACCCATTGGTGTCACAGGAGAGCGCGCGCGCGCGTCTTTATTTCGAGTTCGTCAAAATTCTTATAAACAAGTGCCTATCATAGTTGGGTGACTGAGCTGATGACTAGTCGGCGCCGGTTTTCATCTAGCCTAAAAAAGCGCTAGGCGAGGTCGGTGGGTTGTGTGATCTGTTAGTAAGGAGCCATGTGCCCTCTTGGAGTCTCGCTCACCCGTTTTCGAACTTGTTTTTCCTCCGTCCAGCAGCGTCCTCGGTAGTTCCTTGTTCGTGCCGAGAGAAAGGCCTTGCTAGGCAGCTTTTCGGTGTCGTTGTGTAACTAGAGTTGAGGTCTGGATCATGGTTTCCCTGAACTTTTGTGCCCTAAAAACAAACTGGCAGAGGATCTGGATTTGCTCCATTTTTGTCCTTTGACATGAATTCGGAGATTTGTAGTTAGGAAGGATTATTACACTAGGGCTAAAGCATTAGTAGGTACGTAGCAATCTGAGGTTATTTACTACCTTCTGGCGTGTTAGCCTTTTTGAGTATATTGTCGCCCACTTGCGTCGATTTCAATTACCCAAGGCTTAGCACTAGAATAGGTTTCCATTAATCTTCTAGGCTTGTATAAAGTGAAGTCGTTATCCCAACAAGGACTGGCAAAATTTCCGTGTGTCGTGGTTACTTTATACCGAAGTACTTATTTCTTTAAACTTCGCATTTCCAGACACGGAACATCGGTGCCCAATAGCTAAGACTCAACAATTCTTAAAACATTTTTCCGGTAAAAAGTTGAGTGAGACGCAGGTCGTAGAAGTAGTAGTAGTAGTAGTAGTAGTAGTGGTGGTAGTAGTAGTAGTAGTAGTAGTAGTAGTAGTAGTAGTAGTAGTAGTAGTAGTAGTAGTAGTAGAATATCTGTTTCTTGTCATTCACCTGTTTCACGCCCCAGCATACAATGCATCCTCATTAAGAAAAAGTCATCTAAGACTCGGCCTAAAAAATTTACTTCATCTTTACTGGAGGATCCCATCAGCGGATCAAAGGAACCCCAATTGGCTCCTGTGTCTCCGGTTTGGTGGCAGAACTGGTCACACAGCAGCTGGTCGTTTGTTTACGCTACGTTGACGACACCTTTGTTATACTCAGGAAGAACATACTGTAGAATTTCTATGATCGGCCACCCCAACCGACCTAAATATAAAATCTACGAGGAAAGAAGTAGCAGCTGCCCTTCCTTGCCCTATTCGCCAGGTGGATTTCGAACGGCAAAATAGAGACAGCGGTGCGCAGGAAGGCAGCGAACACCATTCAGATTCCCAGTCTTCATGGCTACCGTTCCGTGGCTCACAAGCGAAGCTGTGTGAAAACACTTCCAACGCTGCCTTGCTTAATTTCCCAGGAAATTAATGCGCGAACTTGGAGTAACTCTTTCGAAACAGGCCTTTTCAGGCACGGTCCGAAATTTGATATGAATATTTGAGCTGAAATCCATCAGCTACTGCGGAATAACCGCTTAATATTCACAAACCGCCAACAGGCAGCCAGTAGTATAGCATTGCGCAATAATTTACCGTACTAACAACACAGGTATTAGCTAAAAGCCCAGACACGCGTGTTTCGCCGATCTTGTGCCGCTGCCTGACGCAGCTGCGAGGCAAGTTGAAACTGGAGTTCATATACCAGAAAACACACGGGGAAAGCTGGGGGACCCACTGACGAGCCGAACCCCTCGCAGCTGCGTCAGGCAGCGGCACAAGATCGGCGAAACACGCGTGTCTGGGCTTTTAGCTAATACCTGTGTTGTTAGTACGGTAAATTATTGCGCAATACTTCCAACGCTTCCAGACTCAATGCAGCGACCCGAAATGAAATGTACGCGAGGTCTGATACCTCCGCTACAGAATGACTATTAGAAGACGTTTATAAGCCGACGCTTATGTGTTCGCCCCTCAGGGGCTCCCACCCGAAGCATCACCAATGATATATCATGCTATACCATACCTAAAAGACGCTTCAGTGGCGACCGAACGCATTATTGTGAGAATAGGTGTTGGAAGTACTAACCTGCCCGAAGCCACCACGCGTAGCGATCATGTAAATTAAAGAACAACCAAGTTCCAGTGAGCATTTAGGCGTATTGTATCGTATTCCCTGCTCAAACTGTCTTTGTAATTACACAGGTCAGGCTGAACACATACTCGGATCGCAAATGCAAGAACATAAGATGGCTGTGCGACAGGGCGACGAATTACCACACCTTCAAAACGGGTCATGAGTTTAACTTCACAGCCACCAAGATAATCGCCCACGCCGGAAACAAGATTCGCTGAGAACTGATTAGAGCCTGGATCTCGGATGAGGACTCAGTCAATCGATGTATCGATCTGGCGTCGGCATACAGAACCCTTTGCAGTCACTTCCAGTCTTGCGCCGCCGGTCGATGATTGGCTAACACGCCCTATAACAGTCGCCAGTTTTGTTTTTGTTTTTATCTTTAACGATGGACTCCTGCACGAATTATAGGACTCAGACAAACAAACAAACGCTTCCGTGAAAAACAAGTAAGGGACGATAGGCGTACAAACAAGTGGGCAAATTAAAAGTCAAGAATTCTTTCCCTCACGCAAACTATCTACTCAATGGCCTTTCAAGTCAAACAGCAAGGTGGATCGTCCCCCTGCTTCCTTCGCGAAACGCTCGCCAGATAGTGGATACTCCGCTGACCCACTCCGTTAGACGCGTTTTTGCACGCGCCCTAATAGCTTGGACACCATCACAGAGATTGCCTTGTAGTTTATCTGACTGATCGGATTCAGCGAAAAAGACACACCAATAATCACACAGGCACACAATTTCCAGCTGGTACCTTTCTGCCTAGACCAGCGATACAAGCTGCAATGCAGTCGCTCATAATCAAACTCTATCCGGCAGAACAGCGGAGCCCAGATGACGACAGAGATAGATAGGAAAGTGATTATAGACGAGATGGGCGATTTGCAGCCACCGAGCAATGTGCGAGGAAAGTGGGGCTAAAGTGCTTGCGTAAGCCAGATTAGTTGTTGAGGCTTGAGTGTCGCCAACATGTCGGTGTCCGCGGGGGGGGGGGATTAGGAGAGAGAGAGAGAGGGGGGAAGGCTGTGATTGGCGGATCCGTAAAGCTGAGTCAGCGCCTGTGCGAGTCAAGTGCAAGTCGCGCGCACCGTGAAGAGGATGAGGAGCTTGTAAACTGGGATGGCGACCCGTCGATCGCACAGCGCCGGCGCCTGATGGGAGACCTATAAGTGAAACCAGCAAGAGCCTCCGTTGCAACCTCAAGGGAGACAATAATTAACTGATAGAAATCAATCTTTACGCCTAGAACTCTGACCTCCCCCCGCCCCCTCCACCTCCGCCGTGCTCATGTCGTGGCCCCGCCTCGACAAAAGTAACATCGAGTCGCAGGACCAAATTCTGAGAAGTAGGAAGAAATGATTAGAAGAAGCATGTTGCCCGTTTGGTCTTTCGGGCAGTTTTACTTACTGCCAATTGGACGGTTGGGATTGGCTCTCTTCCTTGCCATTCTGCTCTTCTTAGCCGCCATCTCGCCTGGCGGCGTGATCGGGAATTTCAAGCCCGCGTGGTGTTATCTTCCCTCTTTTCCTCTCTTTGCTAACTGCCACGTTAGTCGCCACATTCGCTTATCTTCGACTCCAACTTGCCCGATCCAGGTAATGACAGAAACTGTATGCATATGCTGTGTCAGCAGATAAAGGAACAATAAAAAATTAAGACTTTTTTTACCTCTGCAAAGTGTTCAGAGAATACCAGAGCCTGGATCTCTCTGTCTGGCTATAAAGCCTTACAGTACGAGGGTTTGGCGAACCAGGCCTCCCTCTTCTTAAAACGGCATTCTGAGGCGTCCTCCCAGTCGCTCAGACCTCCCGAGATGTTTATGCAGATGGGCGCTCGCTGATCAGGTTACGGAACGTGCTCGTCTCACTGTCCCTTGGGGCTCACGCTAGAACCCTCTCAGGCAGTCGCACAGCGACTATTGGTAGAGGTAAACGAGATAGTGCCGACAAAGACAAGGGAGACCGGAATGGCCATTTCTGGTTTCTTAGCTGTCATCAGCTAGTCATACCCAACCCCAACTGTGAATCATTTGAGATTCAAACCCCAGACCTTTGGCCATGGAGTTTGACGCTCCATCATTGGTCCTGCGTTCTAAAACCGAATTTCACCCCGATCGACACCTGTGCTGGCAGAGCTTTATCAGTTGAAAGCTGCAGTCCTACCTAAACATTCCAGGTTATTATGCTTTGTGAAGGGAAAACAATTGTTTCCGATTTCAAAGATTCTCAACCGAGATCATACGCAATCGGAGACAATTTCTAGAGAGCAGAATCAATCAGTCGATATTTCGACCGCTCCTCGGCATACCAATTCTTACGGCATGAATAGGGCTAAACTGGCCGGCGACCCAGTAACCAAAACTGCGTAAAAACAGCGGAGCATCCGGGGTTGCCGACGAGGAAGGATATGAGTACCAACCGACATTTGCCCCCTATTGGCCCACATGAAAAGAACGCCATTTAATGAGAGGTCTGGCTACACGAGACCTCGACGGTACGAATAAGTTAAGTGTGTTTACCAATAGAGGAGGGCGCGAACCACTTCCGAGGTCCGTGTATCAACTACCGTGGTTAAGAATGTAAGAAAGTTTTTTTACGTCGGTAACCTATGCGCCTCACAGGATACACCTTCACTTAATGCTACTGAGGGATTACGTAAATCAGGTCCTGCGCCAGTCGGTATGGATCGACTGGTGAACTTTTTACGCAACGATCGGGTTTCATGAATGCTCCATGAAGTACCTTACTCGGGTTGGACCTAGTCCATCTCTATGCGACGTACGCAGGCTGAAAAATTCTGACCTGCTTTTTCCTTCGTTTGGACAAGACCAGAGCAAAGATGCTAATTTATGTTGATTAGGACGTTATCCGCTGTGGAAACCTGCAAGCTGTCCCTCCCCCTACTCTCTCTCTCTCTCTCTCTCTCTCTCTCTCTCTCTCTCTCTTCTCTCTCTCTCAAGCCAATGTCAGGGGAAGTTGGGTTTTCAGACAGGGTGGGAGAGGTTGATGATGAAGTAACTGGCGAAGACCTTGGCATAATGCTTCCACACTCGTTAGAACCCAGATTTCCGAGGTCTCAGTAAATCCCAATTTTCAGTTTTGTTTCGTGCCTCTTCCCCCCTCGACGGCATTTTGTCATGAAGCAATCATGAAAAAACCTTTTTCTAATTCAGGCGAGCATTTGGTGTGCTTTCGATAAATTCTCACCGGGCTTGTGCATTTATATGGGAACGAGGTACAAAGTGAAACGTGTGAGCGATAGGTGCAATCGATTACGGTTCGTCTTTTCATGCAAACGGGATATGCGAATAGAGAGGGGGAGGGGGGAGAGGAAGCAGTAAGTGACTGTGGGGGTTAGGTAGAGACGTGCCACAAGGGGGGGAGGCGGGGGGCGCGGAGAGATGCATACAGTTAATCAATCCTGGTCCACGGTATACGGGGAGCGTGCAAGAGGTTCTTCTGCGCGCACAGGACCGGCCTCTGTAGCCTGTTGGCAGACGCTCCCGCTATTGTTAGTAAGCGCTGACCCAGTCGCTTAGGATATTTAGGTGGGACTCTGTAAATCACACGGAAGGCTTCGTTGGGATCCATACGATGCCCAGAATCAACCATGTGTGCGAGGATGGAGCTGTGTATGCTCTTAACTTCACCTTTCCTCAACCATGCCGGCAGGTGTTCTCGTATTCTTATGGATAGGCGCCGACTCGTACGACCAATATAGCCTACTCCACAAGACCAAGTAAATGAGTAGATCCATATGGAGGCGGTCTGAGCTGGTAGCCTATCCTTACCTTCCCCGTGTAAAACGGGGTTGGTCGGAAAGAATACTTTAACTCTTGCCGCCGGAAAGGTCCGTGAAACGACTTGGTCAAGGCGCCTTCTAAGGAGTTCACTCACCGCGTCCCCTGGAAAGGGAACTTTGAGGAACAAAATTTTATTTTCTGCGGTCGGTGTGATGAGTTTTTCCGGTCGTTCGGCAAGATCCCTTACAATAAATCTGTTAAGATACCCCTTCTCGCTAAGCAGGTCCTAAATTCTTCTAAGTCCTTCATCAACACTATCTGCCGAACAGATTTTTCTAGCCCTTTGCGCCAAACAGCGGATCAGATTACGTTTCTGTTGAAGGGGTACGAAACTGTAGAAGTTCGTATATTGCCCAGACCGGGTGTCCTTTCGATAGACGCATCTTCTAGTGCTGCTATCAGCTCTGCTGCATAGAAGTACGTCTAGGAAGGCAGGAAGTCTGCCCTTTCCACCTCCAAATGAAACCTGATCGACGAATGTGGTTGATTTACAGTATCCAAGAGGGTGGTTATATTGGTTTCTCTGGTGACAATTGCAAAGATGTCGTCAACGTAGCGGCCGTAGTGGCTTAGCTTATTGATTTGGTCGTTTAACTGAAACTTCTCCAGCCTGTCCATGAGGACATCGGCTAGGATAGGACCAAGAGGCGATCCCATAGCAACTCCGTTTATTTGTCTGTATATTTGGTTGTCAAAAGGAACTGCACATTTTGTGTACATTTTAATAATATTTCCTTGAGTATGTCCGTCGGAATACCTATTTCTTGGTGGTTGGTTGAGTGGATTCACATACAGTAAGTGGGCTAAAGCATGAAATGTCAACCGAAATTCGAAATGCGTTTTCGTTTCGAAATGATTAATTAAGTAGGGTTGTAAGACTAGTCAGCCTGAAACATAATTCTGTAATATTTCAGTTACCTCAGGATGCCGGCTATCGAACGAATTTCTTTCCGGCAGCATGAAAAAACTACACTGTGAAAAAATGACTACTTAATTAGCGTACATTTTTCTCATTGATTTTTGATGCCCCTTAAAGTCCAATTGTATTTCATGGAAAACATGCATAAAAATATTCATTCTTTCACTCATTTGGTAGACAGGTACGTCTTCTTCCAATCTTATACTCGAAGGAAGGGTATAATTCGGTTTTCAAAAACTTTTCCAATTCCCGAATAATTTTGAACCCGCTTTACCGTTACACTTGGATTCAGGGTTTCCAAACTGCAAGCCGTAAATTTTCCGCGTACGGAAAACCATACATTTCTCTACAATGATAAAGGGGACCATATAGGATTCGTAAAATTTAGCAGTGGAATTGATCCATATTGTTAACTTTACAAGCCACCTTGGTAAATGCAGAGACATGACGATTTATGAGCGGCTATTTCACGGTATTTAAAGTCCCACCATTAGAAACTATTTTAAAACCGAATTATATCCCTCCTTCGAGTATACAATTAGAAGAAGACGTAATTGTCTACCGAATAAGCGAAAGAATGAATATTTTTATGTATGCTTTCCATGAAATACAATTGGACTTTAAGGGGCATCGAAAATCAATGAGACAAATGCATGCTATATAAGTAGCCATTTTTTTCAGAGTGTGGTTTTTGCATGCAGCCGGAATGAAGTTCATTCGAAAGCCGGCATCCTGGGGTAGCTGAAATATTATAGAATTATGTTGCAGGCTGACCAGTTTTACAACCCTATTTAATTAATCATTTCGAAACGAAAACTCATTTCGAATTTCGGTTGACATTTCATGAGTTAGCCCACCTACTGTATGTACTCAACTGTCTCTGTGACGGGGACGTTTGTGAAGAGTGATGGGGCATCAAGTGAAAGCATCAGCATACCGTTTGGGTTTAGGTCTTTGACACCTTCAATGAATTCGAAGATATTCCGATAGCTATGTGGTGCTATTTGATACTGTAGAGATTTGAGTTTCTCTGCTAACCACTTCGCTATCGCATGATAAGAAGAATGACGCATGTCCAAGATCGGACGGACTGGTGGACCCCTCAGTCGGTCGCCCAGCGTTCTCTATGCGGCGGCTTCTGGTATGCGACCTCCAGAGAATAATCAAGCGAATAATTTCAGAAATTACTCGACGAGATGTGGTATGGTAGCCCCACTTGATGGACACAATACTGTCGGGTTTAAGGTTAGGGTTTAGCGCAACTATTCCTCAACCATTGAAAGTACATCCACGCACTCCCAAGAGCTTTTCTTGAGCACACGACTACTTGACACCGTCGCCTGTGCGGTCCCCGGCTCCGCCTGTAAAAACCCTATTATCACCGGTCCCGTATTAGAGTTCACAGGGGTTTGCTTACTTCAGGTGGGGCTACCAAACCACATCCGACCGATTATTCAATGCAGGACACGGAGTTAAGTCTCCGGGACATGACTTTCCTGGGTCAGACTCGACATTTCAATGAACATTGGAGTCGAAGACTGTGGAATAACCACTTAATGTCCATTCTACAAACAAGTAATATGAAATCTAGATGGCGAAGGTATTATACCACACTCCCGACATAGGTACTCGGCATACTGAGTTAGACTTCATACAGAAATCTCAAGGGAAGTTGAAAGAGACGAAAACCAATTGGTACACAATAACGTATGCAGCGGACGCTTACTGGCAGAATCGCCGGAGAGGTATTGATTTTTTGGTACGTTTGAAATTTTGACTGGTTTTTGTACCTTTACTCAGATCTGACGACGACCCGGGGAACTGACGTCGAAAATATACTAATAAAGTTCTTATTGTTCTCAAAGAACCTATTATATATATTTGTTTAGCCAAATATGTGCCACCAGCAGTTAATTTGGTTGATTTATTCCGCCAGAACGTAAATCCGATTGGGATTTGTAAGTTGAGAAAAAAGAAAAGATTTGATTTGAAAGAGGTCTCCGGATGTGGATACATTCCAGAACACTTGCTCAACAGGGTGTGCATGTTGATAACTGCAGCTTTGTCCTGCATACAAAGCAGACCGCTTGCTTTGTACCTATGTTCCTTTGTCCTGGAGTTTGGCACCTGCACAGAACAAGCAACGTTGCAAGTTTTGCTCAAAAACAAAAGCTTACATCCAGGATAAACGGTGTTTTTTAAGCAGCAGCACTTGGGAAGACGCAGTACGTCAAAGGAATGAAGAGTTTGTTACTCAATTGTGGGCAGAGAAATCGCCCTTTATAATTATCGACAAAGAGGCTTAGAGCATATGTGTACATGAGTCTTCATTTCACCGAGTTCTTTCGGGGTGAAACGCGAAGATACTATGCTGCAAAAATTAATATAAAGCTGTGTAGAGCGTTTGCCAGCATTGAGGCACAACCAAAGCAGTCGTCTCTACTTGACAGCTTGTTTTATAAAAATGCGTCTCGGGATCTTCCGCAGCGCAAATGAAAAATGTACAAAAAGACCAAGATTTTAATTTCAAATCGGTTTTAGATATGCGTTGTGTGATGTTGGCCAACCGGAGTGAGCGACTCGTACGTTTCTGCCGTTTGGAGAAGTGCTACGATCCACAGCCATCAGATCTCAGACGATGTTCCTGGAGCCGTGATCGACCCCAGTTCAAGGCCAATTGTCTCGAACGCCTTAGTTGGCGGCCAATAAACAAGGAACTCCCACAGAGACACCCAATTTAGCCCCACCTGCTTTCCTAGCTGTTGAGGCTGTTAGTATGGGGCTGTGCTTAGCGCTCTGAGGCGTAATCTTCCGATCCTTCTGATGCGTAAAATGATAACTCTACGCAGCAAGTCGCCCTAATCATTCGATTTCAGCACCTGTGGTCAAAAGCTTAACAGGACCTAATGCTAGGATGGTTGAGTGATCATGACTGCTGCTTTTCAGCAGAAGGCACCGAACACTTTTTCAAGTGAAAGGCAGCGTACAAATCAAAGCACCGCCAACAGGTGTAAGTCACCGGAAGTATCAGGAGTGATTTCCAAAGTGAGTCTGTACCTAGTTCCTTATACGAACTTTGGTTTACGAAGACACATTACGGGGGCGCTGAACTGCTCGAAAATCTATCAAATAGACAAAATGGATTTGCTAGTCGATCGCTGTAGAGAACAGAAAAACAAAGCAAAGGGGCACCGCCCTGGAGATATCTCGGCTGCTACCAGGAACAGCCCCCAACTCAACCCTGAATCGCCTCGAAATGCAACTGACACTGTCCTCTTCATCTCTGACCCCGAACAACTGTCCCTAACGATTGCTCCGAATACTTTTCGCGAAGGCTTTTCTCCGTGCACAAGATAAATCCTCATACACATGACCTGGTGAGTTTCGGGTAATCACAGTTGTCTTACTGCTGACTGACTTTCGACTGTTTCATCATCATCATCATCATCATCATCATCATCATCATCATCATCATCATCATCATCATCATCATCATCATCATCATCACCGCCACCACCACCATAATCATCATCGTCGTCGCCCCCGTTCCTCCTCCTCCTCCTTCTCATCCTCCTCCTTCTCCTCCTCCTCCTTCTCCTCCTCCTCCTCCTCCTCCTCCTCCTCCTCCTTCTTCCTCTTCTTCTTCCCCTTCCTCTTCTTCTGCTTTTCCTCCCCCTCTTCCTCCTTCTTCTTTTTATCCTCCATACTTTTCTTCATAATTGTCTGCCGCTTTTCCAGTTCACTAGATCCTAGCTATACTGAAGAATTCATGGGGACTTTGAGCCTCCTCAGTTTTTCACCGACCACGGTATCAGTGGTATGCCACTGGAATATCGAAAGTGCAAGCACGTCCTTTCACATTCACAGCCGTTGCAGACAGACAACATTAAAAATGGTCCTGAAGTTGCTGTCTCCGCCACACCGCCCCTCCCACGCCCTTTCTGTTTCGCGGCGCCTAGACAGTCGGAGGACATAACTGAGTGGAGCCGTGGCCCGCCTTTACAATAGCGATGTGTGCTGGGAGTAAATATGAGGATGTCGGCTCTTGCCACCGTAGATAGTGTTCTAGGCGCTGCAAGCATTCGCGTTCCCACGCATGCGGCGGTAAGCAGAAAGGCAATGTACACGGACGTGCCTCGCATAACCTCACTGACTTCAATGATGTCATCTCTCTTCGGGCGCGTCTGCGCCGGATTTTAAGCCTCCGCGGCCAGGCTTCGGGACTGTCGGATTTTAAAATCTGGTAGGTTTCGCTGCCCTACTCCGAGAAGGACGCTGTTGAAAGGCTTTCAGACAGACAGGTAGGGCCATTTCGGTAGCGGCGTAGAACCGGGCTGAGCAGTCAACAGAGCGCTAAATGATATCTCCACAATGGACACTTACGCCTGTTCGAGTAGTACCACGAACTACGAAGGAGAACCCAAAACTGAGGGCTATAATAGCTTCAGTAGGAGGAAAAGCGCTTTTGCAACGGACTTAAGAAGGGGTATTTCTTAAATTTCTTTTTTAAATCAACATAATCCACCACATCTAAGGAATCATGGGTTACCTGCGTTGCGTAAAGAACAGCAGTGTAATCCATAGCACCAGCAAGTCACGAAGACCACCGTGAACCAAAAAATATGTCTGTCTAGTCAGATTGTACATAACCTTCACTCTAAATGGCACTCGAATATCCTGTACTGTCCTGAGAGGGGGGAATGGGTGTGGTCTTTCTGAGAGGAAAAATGCCTTGCAATCTGATGTGGACGGGGGGGGACTTGTTTACGACAGAAACTTGCTACATGAGAAGACTCGCGTTGACGTGATCGAAACTAAGAAATCTGACAGTTCTCCCGTCGTACTCTTGACCCACATTCCCATGCATTACGTGGGCGTCACCTGCACATTCTTTGCTCCGACTGATGCTCGCATAATCAGGACAAACCACGGACACGCTGACCTTAGAGCTGAGGGCACTTACAGTCGTGATAACCGACCCCCATGGAATTGACGTAACAAGCGCACGCCCAGACACACCTGGGCAGTGCTGGTGGCTGACGGGACGGTATGGAGGGTCTTAATTCGTGCCGGAGCGTGTGTCTGGATGACCCGGGGCTTTTTAGCTGCGTACATACGGGTGTGTGTGTGGGTTGAGTTGCCTGGGCGCGTTCAGAAATGCCGGTTCCGTATTAGCCTGATGCGGTTAGTCGACATGACGGCAAGCTGGCTTGCCGCTAAGGTCCACACATATGGTACACACAGGGGTTTTACGAACGTCAAGTAGAACACAGAATACCGTGGTTGTAACGACTAGAGTAGTGATTGTAGCCAAAGCACCACAGGGTCGGACGTTATTTCGTAGCCGTACCTGCAACAGGCAAGCCCCAGTCTTACCCTAAATCCCAACTCCCAACCTTAACCCCTAACCCTGACCCCCTAGTCCCAACCTCCAACCCCAAATCCTAACCCCCTAACACTAACCTCTAACTCCCAACCTTAACCGCTAACCCATGATTCCTAACCCTAACCTCTAACCCCTAACCCTAACCACTAACAGGTACGGCTACGAAATAAGATTTTGTCCACCACACTAACCCCGGTCTGCTCCCGCTTTTGAGGAGAAGGGGGAAGACACCAGTAGATGTCGCGCATGCTGCACAGAAATTTGAAGGGCGGAAACATCTCAAATACCATCAAGCGGCAATTGAGATGCGCCATTCAGCGAATATACCACTCAGCTGAATTCATATTCTACAGCCCTACTAAGGCTATCGAAGTCCCAGGGGCGAAGGATGCCTAGCCATTGCACGCCACGTCAAATTGTGTTTACGAATTTACATGCACTTGTGGATGTAAGTACATTGAGCTAACGCAAAGGAAACTGGCAGCCAGGTCAGTTGAGCACCTGCCTAAATGGCTTCTAAAGGAGGAGAATAAAATCCCACGGTCTTCTATCACAAATCACCGCCTAGATAGCGGTCATTCGGTTGACCCCATAAAATCTTCCCGAGTATTAGTTCAGGCGCGAGCAACTCGGTTACTGCGCTAGCTGGAGGCAGCCTGCATACGACTGGAGAAACCCGACCTATGTAAACAGTCAGAGCACGTGGTCAATCTCGGCTTGCCCTGGTAGATGTGAGCCTTTTTGATTTACGAAATCCCTCGGCGTGTTAGCTTTCCCATTTTCTTTCCTATGTTGCGTTTTCAAGGTACCATTTTATTGATTAGTCTACGTGCAGTATACGATGATCTTGCTGTTTTACATTGATTTTCTCTGTGGAACTTCAAACCTCTGTATCTTTCTCATTGTTATCCGTGTTCTGCAACGACAGGCTACAGCTGATAAGCTGTCACGAAATTTACTGGTTCCAATAAATTCTGCTGTCTATGCTTGCTTTAAAGCACAAAAATTTGCTGGTTGTCAGCGCCTCTGCACCGCGGTCGGCACAGGGCCTACGTGTGCATCTGTTTGCTGCTGTGGTGGTGTGGGCTTAAATGACAAAACGTTACGTGCGAGTCAGCCAGAGTCAGCTTGGTCAGTTTATTGGGCGAGTTTTGGGTCGCCTGTGATTGGCTATCCCCGAGACTGTTCGGGCACTGCAGCCACGTGAGTCCTAGCGCGGTAGCGTAGGTGCCAGAGGCGGATTATGAGGGATAAGTGAGAACCGGAGGATGTACGCGTTGTCACTACCGGCGTTTAGGCCGAATTACGGTTGGAGGGCTTGCGTTGCATCGACTGCACCACTTCCTCCCACCCTCATCATGTTCTGATCACAGGTCTGGGTCATAGGAGACTGGAGACGCGATGGTTGACCAAGTCTGTTGTTTCTATCTACGCGTGCCAAAAACCTGCTGTTCATTGCACTTAGTCGAGCCGGCTTTAAAACCACTCAAGGTTCATATCGACAAGAACGATCGCAAAGCCTAAACCGAAAGTGAGACCCCGGCCACCACGACCTTAAGGACCGATCCCAAATGGGAAGAGAAGATGGACGCCGGTTGGGAGGTTCGTATATTCTGTACAGAACAACTAGAGAAGGAACTGTAGGGAGTCGGCAGCCAGAGGTAAGTGCCTCCGACACCGGGAGAGCGGCGCCCCAAGGGTGAGTCAGGGACTGCGTCAAGGCGTCTTAAGCCAGGGCACGTCTGACTCGGCCTTGAATCTGATTGGCCAGTTGGAAGGCCGAGTGGACGAACGCCAGACAGCCCTAGTGCGCACGTGCGGACACTCGCAAGAGGCCCAGAGTTGCGACAGGCGTGGCCACTACAGAACCACGATGGAAAGTCCCATTAAAAAATCATTGCAACCGTAATATCGTCTCCCAAACTTAGCTTTACGCCGGGTGCCAAAATCCAGGCCGGAGCGTTAAGTTGGTGTGAAGGTCACTTTGCTTGTAGTGTAGTACTCGAGCCACCCAAGGGTATGGTCTTGCCTTCTTCTTCTTCTTCTTCTTCTTCTTCTTCTTCTTCTTCTTCTTCTTCTTCTTCTTCTTCTTCTTCTTCTTCTTCTTCTTCTTCTTCTTCTTCTTCTTCTTCTTCCTCTTCTTCTTGATGACAGTCCGTATAGGCTTCCTTGGTGCTTCTGCTTGGTCGAGCGTCTCCTCGGCTGGAATCCTGAAAATTAGCGCGAATTGAGTTCATCATCCGCAAGTGCAAGCGTACGCAGATAGAAGAGGTTGACGATGGGAAAAGTTTATCAAGGGAAATATATCAACTGAGGTAACTAATCCTGTTCCGTCTTCTTGCCGTCTTCCTCGTTACGGGCGGTCCCTCGACTGGCCCCCTCACACTCTTCCACGGTGGTCACTAAAAGGTACGTGCGGAACACAAATCAGTCAAACGGTACAGGAGAAACATGGCAAGGACGCATTAAAACAACAAGGTCAGTACGTTCTTCTACAGTAGTAGGCTAAGGACTCTCAGGGAAGGCGTCACCCTTTCTGTTTGCTGCCGATACTTTTCAGTTTAGGGTCTATTCCAGGAGTCCGAATGTGCAATTGAGCCCAACTGTTAATCAAGAAAATTTCTCACCCTCGCCTGTGGCAGCTCGATAATGGCCCGGTGAGTGTTGGGAAGAGTACATATGCAGCAATACATACAAGTACACGGTGCTACCTGGAATATAGGATGAGTCATCCATCATGCCCGAAAAGGAGGGGATAGTGCGTAATTACGCGTGAAATTGATTTTAATATAGAAAACTTTCACAGTATCGCTCCCACTCACTCCCGCTCACATTTTTCGCAAAACTGAGACAAGCCGACAGGAACCTAGATCTGATGACGAGATATTTCGATGTCGTAGTACGCGTTTCACTCAGGCCTGATCATCAGCCTCGACCGAACCCGGCTTAGCTCGCTCAGATGTCATAAGACCCCATTAAAAATGGATAATCGAAGTCTGGTTCTCAATCTCCAAGAACGAATTATTTTACGAGATGACAGACTACCAGGCAAAAGACTTTTAAGTTGCCATGATGACTTAAATAATCACAACCAAGGGAGACTAACGGTGAGGATAAGGCGCCCTGGAGAGGCCTCAAGCACTCCTCCTATCCATAGAGGAGAGACATAATCGGACTTGAGGCGGGAAACAGAGGGCCATCTGGCGCACTATTGACGCTACGAATCCAACGCTTGTCAGAGAATATAAGTCCTGTTCGATGCCTGATACCCGAATACTCGGAAAGTCAACCGGTGCACGAAAAAGAGAGACCGACAATGGGGAATCCATTCTCAGGACATATCGGCGCATTCATCATTATATTAAAGCTGACGCGTCTGAATCTATCATGACGCATCAGGAGTCGTGACCTGGAAGGTTACCAACTGACGGGGTAAATCGGAACTCGTGTGAGTATTTTGGACTGAGCGTTAGGTTTCAACTGCTCCCTCTCAAAAGGGCCTTCATTGCCTTCTCATTGATATAGGGTCCGAGTCGCCTTCACAGTATCCTGTTACATATAGTGAGTAGCGGTGGTCGACGGGCGCTCATGGATCTTTTTACGGAACTCAGTCGTCCTGCTGTGCCTTAGAGCTCTCTCTCTCAAGCCGAACCAGTAACCGCACAGCGGTGCATGATATAGGCAGAATGTTACTACTAAGAAAAGCAAGAGAGATCGGAATGGCCCTTTTCTGGTTTATTAACCGTCGACAGCTAGTCATACCTGAAATGTGAAACACCTGGGGCTCGATCCCACAACCTGTTGGTTAGAAATCCAACGCCCCTAGTATAGGCATACCGCAAAATGACCGAGGGACTACGGATGGTCTATTTACAACGATAAAATAGTATTTGACCAGAATGCCCAGTAGTCTCAGAGCATACTGCCACCTTCATTAGGGTAGGCACGTGGCCGTAATTCCGATAAATCCACCGGGTTGGCTAGTTTATAGCACCTCTCGAAAACTGTGATCGAAAAGTGACCGAATCCAATTCTTATAAGAAGAAAATTGGCCAATTTTCTTCTTCTAATAATCTTCCTGGATCTCTCAACTTTGCCATTCTGAATCCAATTCTAGCTTATTTGTTGCCTGTATGTTGTACTGACTGCTGAGATTTGTCCGGGACAAAGGAATTGTTATATCGAAGCGCGCAGTCTATTCAGTTAGGGATTTTAAAACTCATTATCAAATCATCTCCGTGCTGTCTACCGCTGTCATACAGTAGGACTTTTAGTTCGTCGATCCTGTTCTGGGGCCCGACCAAACCTTCGTGTTCGACGAGGTTTACATGTCTCGCGGAGGTGAGAATCGTGTGGGAAGCGAGTTGCTCGAATTGTGATCCTCCGGCCCGCAGTTCACTACCAAGGATATCAGTGAGTCAAGTAGTCGCGCAACTATCACGTCAATAATGAGCTCACGTGCCGTAGTTGTGCTAATTGACGACTCGGACGTGGGCAACAAAGCCATCAGCTGAGCAAATATTACCACCTACGATGAAAACGGAAGCTACTCATTTTGGTAGGCATGCGCTTACCAGGCCACTGTAACCTAAAAATACTGCAAACCTTGTGCATCCATTCCACCCAGCCTTTACCGTCTCTGATGCTGGGTTTGGGTGTGCATCCGAAAGAACAGGAAAGTAGGGTTTATGTTCCAGCGATCGCATTTCCCTCTTCTCAACCATGTTTATTAGTCTCCGTGGTACTTTCGCCAACAGGGTCCAGTCCCTGCTTATTCAGAATGTCGTGTTTGGACGAAATATTCCAAAATTAGTCAAGAGAAGACTCCAGACACCTGGGTCAAAAAGTTGATCATCGAAATCGACACTCTTCTGATCGCACTTAGGACACCCAAGACCATCTGCACAACAAGGTCCATTAGCTCGTAAACTAAGGGTTACTTAATGACTTCCTATTTGGTAAGGATCTTTCATGTCCCCAGTTCTTCTGTTGCTCGATCGGAGGTAAGTAACTCTGTGAAAGTCGAAATTTAGAGGCCGCTCCCCGCGTGGCTGTCCTTACTAGCCCGTGTCCTACCCAACTTTGCCAAGTCAACGAAAACTACGTAGACTTCCTCCATGATGCCTCATCATTTGCGTTTTCTGCTTCTTTCTCCATTTATTTGCAGCAAATGCATGTAAGATGCACAGGTCTAAAGTCACTTTATGTGGTCTTTCACCTCTTTATACACGGGACTCATGTTAAATTCCATCCAGCCACCAGGTGGAGTCCCAGCCTCCACTGAAGTCTCAAAGATCTTGACCACCTGGGAAGCCAGTCGTTCGGAAGTTCATCTAAAACCATTGCCGAAAAGTCGCCGGGCTCAGACTACTTAATGGACCGCGCTAATTAATCCAATAGCCTCAGTAACGGGGTTATTCGATGGTTCGTCACAAACAGACTGCGCTCGGTTCGGACGGAGTTTAAGCGGTCTTATGAGAAGTTCATTTTATTCCTATTATCGGTCGAATGTGGTTTGGTATCCCCACCTGAAGTAGACAAACCCCAACCGCCTGTAATACGGCACCGGTGGTAATAGGGGTTTTTACAGGTGGGGTCGGGGAACGCACAGGTAACGAGGTCAAGTAATTGCATGCAATAGAAAAGCTATTGGGAGGGCGTGATTGTTCTTTGAGTGGTTAGGAAATAGTTGCCCTAACCCATAACACTAACCCCAACAGTATTGTGTCCATCAGATGGGGTTACATAATCAGATCTTACCGGATATTTTTATGCATGTTTTCTACGAAGTATGTTTGCACATATAGGACATGGAAAATCAATGAAAAAGAATATGCTATTTAAGCAGTCATTGACAAACACTTCGTTGTCCTCAACTTCATCTGGGCGATCTGCATCAATGGGACCACGCGCAGCGGTTTCCAACTGTCTAGGCCCGATTTCTGGTTCACACCTTTTTCCGAAAATCTTCCTTGTATTTCAGAGCATGCTTTACAGTGAGACCCATTGGAAAGAGTTATAGCAAATCCTTCACTGTCGACATGGGGACATATGTGGGCGAGGTTTGATTCTGCAGCCCCACTCGATTGATGGCATACAGTTAGCTTACTAAAACAATAGTAGTTAACAAACCTAACTTAGCCACTCGCTGGATTGGGAAGGGAATGAGAGCGCAAACAGGAATCGAAGCACGCCCAGGGAAGCGAGTGAAGGTGGCGTGTACATACCCTCCCCCCCGACACAGCCACTCGCCAGAGTAAAGAGACATGAGGTGTGCAATCATAACTGGAAGGCCAATGAGGGTACCGCGTGATAAGTCGCAGTGCATGGCCACTGTAGTGGAACCGACGGAGCGCCATTAACAAGCCTACTTAGCCACTCACTAGATTAGGATAGTAAAGAGAGCGCAAGCAGGACTCGAAGCTGATAACTGAAGTAACGGAGGCTGGCGTGTAAGCCCTCCTTCCCACGTGCTCCAGTCACTGGCTGGATTAAAATGACAAGGAAGATGAAAGTACGTGATATTTTTTAATTCGGCGTGCTCACATCCATAAAAGATTTTTTTAGAGAGCTAGCCATATGGTATCCCTCAAGTGGGGCTGCAGGACCAAAGCTCGCCCGAATGCGGTTCCAGGAGACATTTAAAAAGACGAAGACGCGATCGCTGGAACAAGGGCGCTCTTCGCCTGAAGTCTCGGATGCACACTCGAATCAGAGGCGGCAACAAAGGAGGGCAATGGATACGTAAGGGCCTTAGTACCTATGGGTTGCAATTACCAGGCTATCGCAGGACAGTGGAAATTAGCAGCTTCCTCAGTCATCGCAGCTGGCCGTACTTGGTACACTGATGGCTTGGTCGTCCATACCTGAGCCATTAACTGCCGCAGTTACAGCCTGCGTGTTGATTGTGGGCGCGATAATTACGCAGTCAGCTGGCTCGCTGGGGCTGTATCCACCCACACGCTTCACGCAAACTCTCAGTGGTGAACA
>CACRXP010000016.1:946304-989142 GCA_902702965.1 Spirometra erinaceieuropaei
ACCACACATCAACACTCACCCACCACAAGCACCCAACTGCCACCTACCACGCAAGTGGGAAGTGTGCATCTCGACTCGGTCCCCATGCGGCTTCGGCTGCACGGGTGACTTGAGTCCGAGACTATCCCGACACGTCAAGCGTCGTGGACAGGAAGGTTGCTGATTGACGCCCCCACTCGGTCCAAGCAGTTCGTCGCGTTGTTTGTGTGCGTTGTGTGAAGTGGCGGACTGGTGGGCTGGGAGACGGGCTGAAACAGCACCTTCCACGGCCCTCTCACGCAAGTGAGAGACACGCCGTTCAACCCCCGTTGTGTGAAATCCTGGTGTATGTGTGTATGGGGGCCCAGGTCGTGCACATGGCGCACGCAGACATGGTCAGTCGACCATGCCAGTCACCGCGCCCATTTCCCACTCCAGTCTGCTGATCGGCTCGGACAGCGGCTGGGGTGTGGGAGTGGGAAGGGAGAGTGAGGTCGACGACTCAGCGCACTTCCTCCTCACTATAAACAATCTGACGAGCTTGAAGCTATCACGGTGCGCTAAAAGCCGTGGCTTGGAAGGTTGCCAACTGACGGGGTATCTTGGACCTCCTCCTTGACTGGTGGTGGTCTGAGAGTCAGGCCGCAATGACTCCTTCTTAATGTGGCCTTTATGGCACTCCCACCACAGTGTGGGATCCGAGCCAGGCGTCGGCGGCACGCCTAGGTGCGGCTTCGGCCGTGCCAGCCTCCAATCTCGGTTGTGTTGTTTGAAATCCTGGTTATTTGTTGTGTGGACCAGGCGGTGTGGTGGAACGCCTAGGCGAGGATCCGTCCGAGCCATCCACCTGCGGCCTCCCTCGTCTCCGGTCTTCTTGACTCTGTCTTGACACCGGGCTCGGGGGAGGGTGGAAGAGAGATTGTAGGTAGATGCAGCGCAAGTCTACCGGCACTATAAACCCCTGCGTAAGTCACCGTCCCTGCTCCCATTGCTGCTGCAACTGTGGGGCACACGGTGGACATAATCGAAATCGATGGTCGAACTATCATGCAAGGGGTAACGAGGTTTCAGAGAGCTCGTGATTTGATTGGTTGTTAGGTCCGCTGCGCTGGCGTTGCGACGGACGCAAACGGCCGCGTGCATTTGCACGGCCGAGGACATTAAGGGCAGCATATACTGAAGTACCGAAGCACTGGAGAGAGATCCTGGCTAACGTTGATCTGAATAGGGTTGTTAGTAAGTCGCGATACTCATCCGCACGTAAGTGAAGAAGGAACGTCAAATAGGCGATAAGGTATAATGGACAGAGATGGGAATTGGAAATGCGTATAATAATAGTTAATTTTACAAGCAGAATGTGTTAGAACAGTGGAGAAACCTGTCTGGATGGAGAGGCGCTGTGGGCAACTGCAGGGGAGGGTCGAGGGAGGTGCCGACGTATAGAGAGAGAGAAAGAGAGAGAGAGAACGATAAGAACGTCACTGTCAGTTGCGGGAAATGAGGTTGACGGATGTGAGAGGAAGGGACACCGGCCGTCTTCACCAGCACGTAATTACACCATCCCCATCCTAGGTCTGCGCGCCAAAAAGTGTTTCTTCGTTCAAACCCTACTGCTTATCGGTTGGCTCCCCCCGGCGCCACTTCCTGCTCTTTCCCGTTGGGGTGCGCACGCCTTGCCAGCCTTGACGCTCTCGTTGTCTAATTGACCCCTTTTGTGTTGGCAGTCGAAATCACGGACTTCACGCACGTAGGGTAACACAAAAATAATACAAAGAATAAACGAAAAGGTGGGGGAATGTCGTCATCGGACACATCATCTTCGAGTTCGTCAGACAGCTTCACGGACGGTTCTGTTTCCTCAACTTCGAACGATTAAGGACGCTCTTCTATGTTTGAGCCCCCTTATGTCTCTACGTACGAAGACGGCCATCCGACACCAAATGTACGGGAAAAGAAGTCGGGCGTACGGGGGACTTTGCGCAAGTGGGCTGTACGCTCACAAACGTCAGACTTCCATCTGAACGATCTAAAGATTTTGAGACCGTTATTGCCGGATCTCCCAGCTGACGCACGAACTCTGTTGCGAGCGGCAAACTCCTTTGCACCGGTCACGGCAATGGACAGTGGTGGGTCCGTTCATTTGGGTCTTATAAATCGGCTGAAAGGTCACTTGCGTAGTTCGTCTCTGCGTTGTCCAGTAGATGAAGTAGCTGTATGCTTAGCAATCATTGGGCTTCCAATTCATAGGAAGACTACGTGTGAGTTTTGGCCTATTTCAGGTAGAATTGTGGAGCCCATGGAAAGTGCAGCTTTCATCGTATTGCGCAGTCGGGAAGCTCTCGAATGTGCAGGAGTTTTGCAAACCACTGTGGCCATAGATAGTAGGCGAGTTAGTACTGGGAATTTAGTACGTTATGCCTCAGGTGAGATTGGATTGGTTTACGTGGAGTTTTGGGCAAGACCCTATTTCGTAGCCGCGTCTGTTAGGGGCTAGGGGTCAGGGGTTAAGGTTAGAGGTTGGGGTTAGGCTGGGGCTTGTTTACTGCAGGTACGGCTACGAAATAAGATCCGACCGAGTTTTGTAATGTAGAAGATTACTTCTATTATTCCATCCAGTCCTTCAACATCCAGGTTTACAAGTGTAGGTTGGGGACTGACATTCACAACTGCCCTTTGACGCCCACGATGCAGAAGTATGCGTGCTTTCCCATGCAGGATGAGTTCGTCCTCATTGACGTTGGGACTCGGCAGACGACGCGGCGGTTGGTGAGCTTGTAGGCTGACTGTTGAATGTGTCCGACGACGGCCTTTCCTCAACCTTTCCAAAGCAATCACTGACATTCCCACTACGAAGTGGTCACTTTCTGCAAATCCTACAACCCGGCGGTCCCTTCATTGCTGATTCGCAATTAGTGCAGGGGTACATGGTGAGTTAGCATGGCATTTACTCTGATCATTTCCTACCTTTTCCTGTTGGATTGTAGATTACTATGCGCGACAGTCCACATCGCAACAGTAAGCCAAATGGTAAGTACGACGTGGCCAATTGGGTGTCCGGTGATGTTCAGTTGCCATCGTCCTCATCAGTAGGGTTCTCGAACACATGACACAGTTTTCTTTCAGGCTTCGTCCAGGAATGCTGACTCCAGAATCACACTCCAGAGGGCTTATCTCCCAGTTATACCAGTAAGCTTCTCCTTTGCTTATACGTCTGTTTTGGATGAGGCTTCTCGGACGAGTGCACCTAGGCGTAAACAGCATCGCCATGTAGACATCGTAAGAAAAAACCGCGGTTACTGTGGATGATTCAAGGCCGTCAAGAAATTCTGCTCAACCAAAATGAACAGAAGGCAGGAATGCGACCCTTCGTCAGGAGATTCGACGACTGACGGCAGCAGCATCGCAGCTTGCAGCTAACGAAGGTAATTTATAATATATCTATACTATTGATAAATGCAATGGTTATAATTGGCAAGACTGTATTTAACTGCCCTTGTGAAATATTCCTCTTGTAGAACTCCCATCCACAACGGACGAATTGGCCACCCAACAAGGGGACCAACTACCATAGTCCATTATAACAACCTCCAGATGTCCTGTATTTTTTAAAAATAATATACTGTTTTTTCTATTGGAATGTGTTACGTTGATTTCCTTACTGGGTCTTAGTGGGGACGCTATTAAGGGCGATGGCGGGGGTGGTACAATGGAGGGGGACCCCTGGCTGAGTAAGGTGGGAAGCTCGCTCTTCAGAGCTCGGAACGAGCTCGCAAGCCTACGTCTGGGAGATCGTTTCGGGGTCGTCTTGGCGAGCTCTGAACGAGCTAGGATCCATGACCACATCAGAGCGCCACTAGAGCTCGCACACCTCGTGAAACGAGCTCTGTGCGAGCTCGTTCAGAGCTCTCTTTGCTTAAATGTCTACCGGCAGACATCTTAGAATTCAGAAGGGCTTGTTTGGGCTAATTTACTGTTCTTCTGTCGTTTCGATCACTTCGGTCTGCATTTGCGCGATCGTTTCAGAGCGGACTGACACCCGAACAACTTTGTGCAGCCACAAAGGAGATCTGTCGTTGACAGGCATGACCGTAGTACTGTCGCCTCTGGAACTCCCGGTCGTTGCAGCAACATTGCTCTTCTCCTCTAACGAAGGACAGTACATGCCCAATCTATTCACGATCCTCCTCTTGAATTAACACAGAAACCATCCCCCCCAAGAGGCCGAGGCAGCGAGAGAAGAGAAAAATCGATCAGCATGCGGTTACTTGAAATTCCCGGTCAATCAAATGCACTTTACACTTTGACCATGGAGAGCCGACCAAGCTCTTAGAAACGTTAGCACCTAAAAAAACCCCGGTCAGATGTGGTCATGTGGCCGCACCTGAGGTAAACAAACTCCAGCCACCTGTAATACGGGACCGGCGGTAATAGGGGTTTTTCAGGTGGGGCCGGGGAACGCACAGGCGACGAGGTCAAGTAATTGTATGTAAAATAAAAGCTATTGGGAATACGCGGTTGCACGTTGAGCGGTTAAGAAATAGATGCCCCAACCCCTAACCTTAAACCTAAGCCCCAACCCCCTAACCCTAACCCCAAAACATCCAACGCGAAAGTTAGAAGGAGACGACAGGCCGAAAGTCGACAGGGACCACCGCATTGGGTCGAAAAAAGTAGACACGGTAACAAAGAAACAAGGCCGCCAACACAACACACACCGCAACGCACATCAACACCATGCGAACGTAATCACACCAACTCAAAATAATTAATTAGGTCAGCAGCATTGTGTCCATCAGGTGCGGCTACATAACCACATCTTGCCTAAATCCCGTTCCGGTGAGCCTATTTTTTTTCTTCAGAAACACCTGAAACCTAAAAAACCTTGTTCTGAAAGATTTGTCCCAAGTTCGCGCAGTAATTTCCTCAAAAATTCAACAGGACAGAATGCCACTTGGCTCTATGAGAACCGGCGTCAACTGCAGTGGAACTGCGACGCTACCGACTACGGTCCAGTACGTCCTCCAAATAATCAACAGTTGGTGCCCCTATTCGTCGCACAAACGTAAACTGCGATATTAATTAACACTGCAAAATTAAGGATTTTCCTGAAGCGCATGCTGATTTCCACCCGCGTCAAAGCTACGCGCAGTGGTTGCAAAGAGCAAGAAACATCTGCCCTATTGAGATACTAGATGCAGAAATTGCCGGCCGCAGAGCAACCTTGTTTAAACGTGAATATCCGGCATGTTTCGTCCAAAAGTACAGCAATACCTTACTGCCAAAATTAACGGAACAACCAATCCCGAAAGAGCCCGTTGTAATATCCTTACCTTCAAGAATCATATCCTCTCAAACACCATCAAGCGATGATTGAGATGCACCACTGAAAGGACCTACAACGCAGCCGAAATCATATTCAACAGTCCCACTAAAGGTATTCCATTTCCAGGGGCAAAGGATGCCTAGCCATTGCACGCCACCTCCAATTGTGTTTATGAATTTACATGTGTTTATAGACACAAATACGTTGGGCGAACGCGAAGACGGTTAGCAGCCAGGCCAATGGAGCACCTGTCTAATTGGCTTTTAAAGCAGGAAAATAAAATTTCTGGTTCTTCTATCACGAAAGACCTCCCAGCTAGTGGTCACTCCACTGACCCAAAAACATTCTTCCATGTACTTGTTCGGGTACGAAAAGCTCGGATACTGCGTTACTTAGGGGCAGCCAATGTACGGCAGGAGAAACCCGACCTATGCAAATAGTTAGACCACGTGGTCAGCTTCGGCCTCCCCTTGTAAAGCTCAGCCCCTTGATTTACACACCCCCTGCGTGTTGAATTCTTCGTTTATTCTTTCCAAAATTGCGTTTTTAAGTTACTATTTTCATTGGTCAGTCTGTTTACGGCAAACAATGATCTTGCTGTTTTGCGATTATTTTTCTGTGTAAATTAAAAGTGCCGTGTGTTTTTATTCGTTATCTGTGTTATGGAACGACATGATGTAATAAATAAACCGTCGGTAGATTTATTGCTACCAATAGATTCTGCTGTATAGGCCTGTTTAAAAAACACTTTTAAATTGTCGATACGGGTCGATATCCATCTAAACACGACATGGATGGGTAAGGATCGGGTGAAGGTCCCGAGCATCTGCGGCATACAAAGAATACCGACTGTACGTATTTAAGAAGGTTTAGGTCCGTCACTATTATTTCGGTTTGGATACATTAAAACTACATGTTAGTGGTCGCCATGCCAATATCCGCGAAGACTCTACATTGAGCCCCAAAGCACAATAGGATGGGCACGTTCCGTAACCTGGTCGGTCAACGTCCACCCCCCATTTACGATCGCAACCAACAAGGCAACACGCTCGAAAAACCCGGTTTCAAACCTCAGGCCTCCTAGAAGTGGGGCCGAATATGACTAGCTGATGACTTCTAACAGGTCAGAAACGGCCACCCCATATCCCTCCTTTGTCGCGCCATTCGTTTATATACGTATATTCATACATGAATGTGTGTTTTAGCATGTCTATTTTCAGGTCTGTCAAACGAATTCTGGAAAGTTGGTTTCTTAAAAGAGCTGTCTTCAACCTTCTAGACCTGGAGTTCGGTGCGGCTGGTTGAGGACGCCCAATGGGTCAGAAACTACTGCCTCAGTCTCTCTTGCCTTTTCTGGAGGAAGTATCGAGCTTTGAGGAGTGTCGAAGCCTCTGACTGTGGTCACCGCAGAATGAGGGCCGGATAGGGTCCCGCCTGGAGGCAAAAATGTTCTTACAGCTTCTATGAAGGACAAATTATCATAAAACCGTGGGTCTTCTATCACTACAGACACCATTTTTGTGACCTGTTATTCAAGTGCAAACAGCAGAGGCATAAAAGTCAAGTGGCCTTTAGTCTTTTAAGTATGCAATGACAGTTTGCAGATCAGAAAAGTTCATTAAATGTATGACCTCATTAAATCCTGAACGTCCCGCCATACGAAAATTTATTCCGCAAAAAAGCTCTCAAATTACTAGCTGTACACTTTTTGACCTGCGCTGGTGAAAGTTTAAATAAAAATTGTGTGTGCATTGCCGAATATACTGAGAAAAAAATGTTGAACAGACTGTTACGAGCATCGGATATTTGCTTGTCCGAAGTTTTCTCCCTCGTATGGATTTACAACAGGCGTAAACAACAGGATTCGTTAGTACCACTAAAACTCGCGACAGCTTGCCACCTGGAGCCCGTCGCTGTATAACACAGATAACGAATAAGAAGCATGGAGCCTGTTGGATCTGAACAGAAAATCAATGCGAAGACAGCGAGATCATTGTTCGGAGCTGACAGTCTAATCAATAAAAAGGGCAACTTGAAAAAGACATGGGATGAAAAAAGAAGAGGAAAGCCAACATACCAAGGGGGAGGGAGGAGCGAAATCTAAGTAACAGGTAGTTCCTATGCAAGGTAAGGTTGACTACATGGCTCAAATATTTGCAAAAAGTCGGGTTCCTCCCTCTGTATATAAACTGTTTTCAGGTGGTGCAATTTCCGAGTAATTCACGCCCGAACAAGTACCCGGAAGGCTGTTTTTGGATCAACAGAGTGGTCGCTACCGAGGAGGCGCTTTGTGGTAGAAGAACGGTGGATTTTATTTTCCTGTTCTAAGAGTCATTTAGTTACCAGTTGGCTTCTTTCGTCAATGGTTGATTTCTCAAATGGTCCTACCACCAGTTGCCTTTACGTACGCCCAATGCACTTGCATCTGCCAGTGAATGTGAGTTCATAAACACAGTTCGAGGTGGCATCCAATGGTAAATCACCGTTCGGCCTTGAAATTGGAGTAGCTCAGTAGGACTGTTGAATATGAGTTCGGCTGCACTGTAAGTTCTTTCTTTTGCGCATCGTAACCGTCGCGTGATGAAATTTGAAATTTTATCATCCTTAGGGCGCAAGGATAGTAAAGTGAGCCTTTTCGGAGTTGTCTGTTATGTCAAGTTTAGCCGCAAGGGGCTGCTGTACCTTTAAGTAAAACTTGCTGCGTAAACAGGTTTAATCAATTTTTTTTAATTTCCAAATCTTTTTCAAAATCTGCCAAAATCTCAGTGAATTACGTGAGCCTAGTAGTCATCTGGTGGATTCTAGGTGAATTACTCAGGAAATCCTGCTTGGGCAGTCAACTTACTGTATCAGATTTGGTGGATTCCAGACGTTGCAGTAGGTTGGGCTGGTAACTTGACCCAGTGGTAATTAAACTCGCGTCGTCCGGCGGGACCTCGTAGCTCAGGTGGTTAGAGCGTTGGCTGTACTAAAGCCCTTCCCCTTACTGCGTGGGTTCGAATCCCACCGAGGCGCCGAGTTTTTCACAGTTGGGTCAATATGAATTATTCAAAATCTGCCAAAATATCAATGAATTAATCAATTTTCCTTTGGGGCAGGCTATTTGGGTGTCTAGTGTCTCTATAGAGCAAATGTTTCTTGCTCTTTTGAAGAGTGTGGACAAGGTTACGTCTCCGTTGTAATGGTAAGAAATTCGTGTAGTGCAAATATTGGCCTATTTACATATTTTTTATGAAGAACCGTTTGTCTAATTATATCATTTTCCTCTTTGAATATACAGACGTCCAGGGGAGGCAGCTTATTGCACTGTTCATTCTCCATTGCAAATTTAATCTTAGGATGTAGGTTATTCAGGGAATTAAGTATGTCTTCGCCTTCTTCATCTTTATCAACAATCACGAATATATCGTCTACATATCTTTTGTATAATGTTTCCACCCCCTATTTCAATGACACCTTCTCTTTTAAGTAGCCCAGAAAACGTCGGCGAAGGTAAGACTGAGGAGACTTGTCTTTGCAACTCCGTCAGTTTGTCAGCATAGTTTTTCATTAAACAGAAATAGAATATTTTTCGGGTTAATTTCGACAGATCACCAGCATTTCGGGTGACATACGAGTTTCAGACGCATGGGAGCATGTGAAAAGGATTTTTTTCACCAAGTGGTGCGTTTTCTCCTATATAGTTGTTCTGCTTCTAAAGAGGTCACACATTTGCTGGTTGGACTTCCCTTTTCTTTCCTCTAAAGCACTTTTTATTGATTAGACTGGGTGCACTTGACAATGACCTTGGTGTCTTGGCACTCATTTCCTGTGCAAATTCGGCTTGCTGTTGCAGTTGACAAGTTGTCGCGAAGTATGTTGGAGTCAGTAAATTCTGCTGTTTACGCCTGTTTTGATGTGAGCAACGGTTGCCGGTTTTCATTCTCCTAAATGAGAGGGCGCCTCATGACTCACATTTACCCTCTTTCTGTGATTGAATCTCAAAATCGGAGATACTTGGTGTAGCTTGAAGTCCCTGCGCCCTGCGCCTGCGTATTTTGTGAAACTCATGTAACACACTACCTGTTATTCGTATCATCCAATCATGTGCATTATTGGCTTTGGCTTTGCACATTCGTCTCTCCGTAAATATCGTTGAACCAATGGCTGACCAGACTGCGGGAGGGAACTTTTGATTGGTTCAACGACCCACCTAAAGTTTCCAATTTTTCTAGGCCTTCGGGGCTTCAAACTGGACTTCTGTTTTTACCCTTCAAAACAACAACACCTAATAACCGACATTCCTAACTGTGTTATGCACGTCTGGAAGAGGCTTACAGGCGTTTGGACTGATAGTCAAGCTACGATGACGGCTTATCCGTGTGGCCTTTCTGACGCCCTCTTGTCGTGAGCGATCCGAGGAAAACTGACTCATGTGGAGTGAGGTGTCAGTGCATGCTTGGCGCTCACAAGCGGAGGTTTCTTGCCACGTCGACTATTACGTCCGTCATCACTTCAAGTTGCTTTGAGCGCGTTTTTGCTTTGAAATATGGTTGCTCTAGGAGTACTAAAGTAATGTGGATTCGGCGTAGATTTGCTTTGCCGACAGTTCAACCGTCGTGACCGACGATGTCCGTCGTGTGTTCCACAGAAGGAAGAGAACAAGCACGGTGACTTGCTTTTGATTTATGTTTACTCCGATAGTGGACTTGCACAGCATCTGCCGCACTCTCTCCTCCCTGCCTGGATTCGGTGTCAAGAAAGGGTCAAGAAGACCGAATGCAGGGAAGGGCGCAGACGACTGGCGCGGCGGAAACCCGCACCTAGGCGTACAACGGCGCCCTCAGGTTCACAGCGCACACTGAGCAGGATTTTATACAATAACTAAAAGGGTTGGCGATGCGTGCGTCTGCGCCTGGGCATGCCCGGTGCACCCCCCATGTTGGTGCGCGTGTTGTACAACGCCTGTCGGAACACAATCTGTCGCATCTGCCGCGCGACCCTTTTTAGAGGCTGCGTCGACTTCTCCTGCACATGTATAAATCAAATTGAACATAAACTGGAGATTAGTTCGCGTATACACAGAAGGGGTGCTCCAAATAATACTCGTGTTCGTTCATAGTCTGGGGAAAAAACAATCTCGGTTCCACTTTCATGCTAGTGGTCGGAGAGGTCGCGAGCAAGAAGATGGTCGAAGCGTGGCAGTTAATGTACGCGTCCAAATACCAGGCGCCACGGAATCGAGCTGGAAGTCGCAGACTAACCACGGGATTGGTGACCCACAAAGATAGACAAAACTATCCAAAATAAAACTGAATCGGGCTGAATGGCTGATTTACAATATAAACTGTCTGCTTACTGATTACTTTAGCTTGGAAGATGAACCCGAGATCCGGTTTGAAAACTCAGGTTAATAAATTACTGTTGCAAACAGTTAACTCGTCAATATCAGCATAAACGAGAGTCCGATTGGCCCTAAGAGTAAGTATAATTATGCGAGTCAGATTCCTAGTAGGTAGACCTACTCGTGGACTAGAATCGTCAGTCAGGTCGCGGTGTGAAGAAAAGGATCACATGCATGTCGAGGAGGTCCACTTAGGGTCTTCGAAATGGGGCGAAGTTGACTAGTAGTGCAGGACCCCTATTTACGACCCACAAGCCGCGATTGTGCAATTCTGATTGGTTAAGAGCAAAGGGCCATGTCGTATATAACGGGTCCTAGGATTTATAGCTAATAAAGTGTCTAGCGTCCAACGGACTACGTCTGTCGATCAACGTTCACGCAGGGAAGGAAGTCGTCGTGCTGCTGTAACAACTATGGAGTTCAAAGATGCAACACTTACATTCCCCTCGAATAAACTGAACTGAACTGAACCCCTCCCCCCACGTGTGCGTTTGTGAGAGAGATATTGTCAGCGATCGCCGGCCATTCGTGAAGCACGGAGGTGGGTTGATCAATAGCCTGCATCTATTCGGGGACAAAACAACTTCCCTATCTGAGATTAATGAAAACAAAGAGGACGGCGTCTAGGACGCCTATATTGCCTCGCGCGATCGAGCATGGCTGGCTGACGACGTCTAATTAGCCAGAAGTGGTCACTCCAGTCACCACTGTCCTGGTCAGCAATATTCTTCTACCTAGTAATAGCAACCAAATATATAGAGCAGTTTTCTTATTATGTTTTTTGTTTTTTCCAGTTTTAAATGCTGTTCGCAAATAGCTGGTGCCCGTCATACGCCTTTATATTCCATGAATGTCTTGGCGTCCTTTCCCAGCCACATAACGAAAAAAATTAGACTTCCTGGAGGACTATACTTAAGATCGATTCACCACATTTAGGGCAGGCAACAGCGTTGGTCGCGTCACCAAATACCAAGTCAGAAGACAAGGTGGCGAGCAAACGTTGATTTCGATAACTTCTCTTCAGACCGGTACAGTTATATGGGAATGGGGTACAGTCGGCGTCTTCCCAAAAGAATACGAGAACACCTCCCTGCATGGCTGGCAAAAGGTGAAACTAGGAGAATAGACAGCGCCATCCTTGCGCATGCGGTTGATTCAGGACATCGTGTGGACCCCGCAGAAGCATTTCGTGTGATGAAGAAGGAGACGCGATCGCCGGGACGAGAGCTTAATCAGCCTGACGTTTCGGATTCCTGCTCGAACCCATTATCAGTGACCAAATCAGATACGGGTGGTTCATGCAAAAGGGGCTGCAGTATATATATAGGATGTAGTCACTATGCTACCGCATGCCTATGAACATTCACGGCTCACCTCAGCCCCTTGTGCATCAACCACCCGTTTCTGCTTTTGTCTCTAATGATGGGTTCGAGCAGGAATCCGAAACGTCAGGCTAATAAAGCTTTTGTTCCAGCGATCGTGTCTCCTTCTTCAAGACTCGTCTCTTCGCTTCTATTGACATTTCGTGTGAGTTATAAGGTCCCCTTGAGCTACCCTAAGCTACTGGGTCAGCGCCTAATAGCAACAACGGAAGCGACCGCAATCAGGTTGCGAAAACCGACTCTATGCGCCCAGAAGAACCTCGTTCAGGCTCCGCGCTTACCGTGGTCAAAGGTTGACTGACCACATGCACCTTTCTGCGCCCTTCCGCTCTTGCCTAGGTCGTGTTTTCTAAAACTAACTTTTATCAATTTTTTTCAGTTCCTGTACCCCGTTCCCATATAACTGTACCGGCCTGAAGAGAATTTATCGAAGTCAACATTTGCTGGCCACCTCGTATTCTGAATATTGCTATGGGAATTTTAACAACTTTAAATACCAAGTTCTTGTAAGGGAAACAATGTTCTGTAAATTCAAATAGCGGACCTGCAAGGAGTATGACACCAAATAAAGGTAACTGCCTAAATCCAGGTTTTCATCGGCCCCTCCTAAGAAAAGGAACTGACCCTACATACAGTAAGTGGGCCAACTCATGAAATGCCAACCGAAATTCCGAAATGCGTTTTCGTCTCGAAAAGACTAATTAAGTAGGGTTGTAAAACTTGTCAGCCTGCAACATAATTCTATACTATTTCAGTTACTTCAGGATGCCGGCTTTCGAACGAACTTCGTTCCAGCTGCATGTACAAATTACAATCTGTAAAAAATGACTATTTAAGTAGCATGAATTTTTCTCACTGGTTTTCGATGCCCCTAAAAGTCCAATTATATTTCATGGAAAACATGAATAAAATACTCATTCTTTCGCTCATTCGGTAGACAATTACGTTTTCTTTTAATTGCATACTCGAAGGAGGGATATTGTTCGGTTTAAAAAAGTTTCTAATTGTGGGACTTTTAAATATCGGGAAATGGCCGTTCATAAATTGTTCATAAATTGGACTTCTAGAGGCCTCGAAAACCAATGAGAATAATTCATACTGCTTAAGTAGTCATTTTTTACAGATTGTAATTTGTACATGCAGCTGGAACGAAGTTCGTTCGAAAGCCGGCATCCTGAGGTAACTGAAATAGTATAGAATTATGTTGCAGGCTGACTAGTTTTACAACCCTACTTAATTAATCTTTTCGAGACGAAAACGCATTTCGGAATTTCGGTTGACATTTCATGAGTTAGCCCACCTACTGAGTTAGTTCACCTACAGTATATGAATGAAAAATGGTCGGTGCAGATAAGCAACAAAAATTTTTTTTTAAATTTTCCCGTGTAAGTCGGCGGCGCCAGTCACTGCGCCCAAGTTAATTCCCATTCGGCTTGACTCGGACACGTCACCCGTGATGAGAGAGCGGGCGCATAGGACCCGTTTGATCAAGCCCGGATCCAGAATTTTTCCCTCCTGTTACAAACAACCAAGTGTGCACTGGTTGTATGACAACATGGTAGATGTTGAGGCTTGGACGATTTCCAAATGACGCGGATCAGGCTGCAATGGCTCTTTCTTAATGTGGCCTTTATGGTAAGCCTATTTGCCCACTAGAGCGATCATGAGTAAGATTGAAACACCTGCTGTCTAAGTCTCTTATTTCCTTGAAGTCATACCGCTGATATTAAGGTTTTGCTCACTCATCCTGCTGCAGTTAAGGGATTGCGGAGAAGAGTGGGTGAGATCGCAGTTCGTAGCCCGAAATGGCGAAGATAACCTAACATTAAAACCTTAATTTTAACCGTAAAACCCAAACAAAAACACCAACCCTAACCCTAAAAACTAATCCTAAACTTAACCGTAAAATACAATTCTAAAACCTAACACTAAAATCCTAAACCCAACCCTAGTCCTAACCTTAACCCTAACCCTAAACCTCCGCCCTAGCCTTAATCCTAAGTCCTAACTCTAACCCTAGCCATAAACCTAACCCTGCGCTTAACCCTAAAGCTTTAACCCTAACCTTAAACCCCGTCCCTGACCTTAACCCTAACCACAATCCTAAAACCTAGCCCTAAAATTAACCCTAAAACCTAACCCTAAAGCCATAACCCTAACCCCAAAATCCTAACCCTAACCCAAAACCATAGCCCTAATCTTTACCCTTAAACCTAACGCGAACCTTGACCTTAAATCCCAACCCTAACCTTAGCCCTTAAACCTACCCTAACCCTAACACTTAAACCTAACCCTAAAACCCTAATTCCAAAACGCAAACCCTAACCCTAAAACTTGATCCTAAACCTAAGCCTAACCCTCACTAAGCCCAACAACCTGACGAAAACAGGCGAACTGCCTAACTCGGTAGAAACACACCTACTGCTTACACGTTTCCTCGGTAAGGGTCAGATCGTCGACAGTATCAACTCATAATGCCTGGCTACGAACTGCGATCTTACCGAAGAGTGCTTTGAATTCGTCAGCAGATTAAATGACTCCAGTCCAACCTCAAACCAGAATGCACCTGACAGTGGATGGATGCAAATTACCAGCTTATCGGTTGCGTTTGGGTGCTCTGGCGAGCTAACTGCTGCGGTGACGTTCATTGGCTGTGCGACCAGATCGATGAGTCGCTTCCGTCTTGATTTGCAAGGCAAGCCTCGTGATTTTACGAGTCATCAGTTTATTCCAGATCGGCGCGGCGACAGCCCGAAGTGTGGCGATAATTCTAAGAGTGAAGTATTCACCAAACAGCGTGAGAGCGGCTAGAGTTTCGATAGTGATTTATATTCGAAATCGGAAGTGGGGAAACTCGTGAACCCACATACTGCATGTTAAATGAAGCGTTAACAGGCAGCTCCCTACCGTGTTTCAAAATGTCTGCTGAGTAATTCGTGCGGTCGGCCGAATTGTGAACCACTTGAGAGTCTAGAGCCCCCCACCCCATAACCTGTCGGGCAACTTAAGTGTTATTTGAGGGTTTCGGACCACCTATAACCATTTGGAGAGGGGGAAATTATTCAATTTTAAGTTATTATTAATATCGCAGCCATGTAGACATCCGTTTATGGGAGCAAGAGTTCCAAGATTCTGCCCGCTTTCAGTTCAGTTCAAGGGCTGAGTTCAGTATCACATTGCTCCTGCCCATTTCGAAACATAAATCTGTCAAGTCTCCTTTGAAAACTTTTCATTGATGGTGAGATCACAACACTTACAGGGAGGAATTTCTATGATTTAACCACTCTGGCATAGAAGGAGAACTTGCGTACATTCAGCGTTGGCTGCTGAATGCACAGTTTCAATGGGTGACCTCGGAGGTTGATCGTGGTAGCAGATTCAAACACCAAGCTGCAATCTCCCAGCATCTGCCTCTAACTCGAAGGAAAGAGATTTGTTTCCGATAGTCGGGTTGCGTAAGACAAGACGTTTTGACCCTTGGTAGAGGGACGCTCACCGATCGTTCTTACGGAACTCACTCGTCCCATTGTGCCTTACGGGCTCTCTCTTAAGCTCAGCCAGCAGCCGCACAGCGGGGCATGATATAGACAGTATGTTATTACCGACAAAGACAAGGGAGACTGGAGTGGCCACTTCTGGCTTCTTAACCGTCGTCGGCCAGTCATACTCAACGCCGAAGTGTGGAACACCTGGGACTCGAACTCTCGACCTGTGAGTTAGAAGTTCAACGTCTCTAACCACTGAGCCACGGGTTCGTTGTCCTGTAGGTTTCAATCGGGAATATACAGTGGTGGAGGGCGATCACCGACCGTTCTTACGGAACTCACTCGTTCCGTTGTGCTTTACGAGCTCTCTCTTGAGCCCAAACAGCAGCCGTACAGCGGCGCATGATACAGGCAGAATGCTTTGACCCTTGGCCATTACGGTGGCACTTTTTGGACTCTTCTGAGGCTATTTTGATCTTGGACGGCCTATGGTCTCCAAGTTTATACGTCGTATTGCAACTGCGGCCTCACAAACGTTCTGAAAATTTTGAAGAGGAAGTCTTCATAAAAATACAACACGGACATTACGCTTTCCCTAGTGCCGAATAGCGAGCGGGTGGTTTTAAGGGGTTCTTCAACACACTGAGGTCGTTTTGGACTTCTACGTGTTGTAATGCTGCGCGTCGAGAAAGTAGTTTCTTGTGCTGGTGAATCTGACTGGGTCGCTTAGGCGAAGTATGGTACACTTATTGACGTTGGAAAGCTTCTTCTTTCTTCTCCTGAAAAGTCATCTTTAGCTCGGCTTTTCAATTTCCAGAGAACGAACTGCGTGAACTTTGCACAAATTCTTCGACACGGACCTTCTCGGGTTTGGTGCTAAAGTTGATATAAATGTTCGAGGTAAAATCCATCAACCTCAGCGGAATAATCACGTAATATTCATATTCTGTCAGTAGCATGCTAATTAAAGCGAATACTCGTATCTGAAGTAATGGTAAACGATCCATCTTCTTTTGTCCCAACACAAATATGTGAGTTGTAACTTTGACTGCGTGAAGGGACCAACTCGTTGGGGCCGGTATTGAGCGGATTTCAGGCGAAAACCGGCTGTGACAGCTAACGGCGAACAAGTATGGGTTCGAGTGGCCTGAACCATGGCGATTACTTCGCAAACCACGCAACCAACTCCTCCTCTTCCCCTGCTTCTACCAACCCTCCTACCCTTCTCATCCTTCTTTTCCTGCCCCTACTTCCCCCTTACCCCTGTTCGTCCAATTACCACTTCGACTGCTCTGTCTCTCTCTCCCCTGCAAGTAATTAAAGGGGTTAATGTCAATTGTAAAGAAATATGCTCTAGTTGCCATCAATGCCTTTATTCGCTCGGGTTTCTGTCAGTGTAAAGCAGTTCAGTTTTGCCCGCTAGACTTTCGACTTACCAGCAATTGTTTCTCTCGTGCAGCCGGTGTGATTAAATCCCCATCCTACGATAAGACTCCGCTACTTTCCTCTCAGCTGTGTGCTGCACAGCAAGGCGATGCACTCGGGGTCTCAAGGTCAGATTTATTTTGGCATCATCATCGGCAACTGGATGCGCAAGCTCGGCAAACGTTCCAGCTGCGTGGGCGGGAACGCCAGCCTCCAGAACGGGCTGTTGTTCTCTTACTTCATTTACTGCAAAAGCCTGCGTGCGGTCCACGCAAGGTCTGGGGAATGTATTATTCCAAGACACCACCACCACCACCACCACCACCACCACCACCACCACCACCACCACCACCACCACCACTATTACCGATACTGAGAGTTCGACCGTCGTTTCCGACGGTGTTCACCGTGTGTCCCACAGCAAGGTGGGCAGGGACGGTAACTAGCGCGTGAATTAGTTTGTAGTGATATCAGACTTACGCAGCATCTGCCGCACTCTCTCCTCCTCCCCCACCTGAACCCGGTGTCAGGAGAGAGTCAAGAAGACCAGAGGAGGGAGAAGGGTGCAGGTGGATGGCACGGTCGAGCCCGAACCTTGACACTCCACTTCACACCCCCTGGTCCAAACAGCAAATGATCAGGTCTTTGCCCAATAAGAACAACGGAGAAGGGTAGCAGGGATCCCAGTGTGCCCGATGTACGTCAGAAACCGGGTCTGCCACAGCGCCCCCGGAGTGTTGGCATTTGCTATAGTGCGCAATCCGATAACGCCTGCCAGGATCCCGGATATTACAATAAAACTCCGCTATTTTCCTTGGAGATGTGCGCTGCACAGCAAGGCAATGCTCCATCATCGGCTACTGAGTGCGCAAACCCGGCAACCGTTTAAGTTGGTTTTCGAGCGTAGGCGGGAGCAAATGATGCTGCCGCCTACATTCGCTGCACACACCCTCCATAACAGACTGTCTCTATGTTGTGCCGGATGGTCTAATTCCATTTAGTGCAAAAATCTGCCTGCTGAGGTAATGGTTTTTCTTCACAAGCGGGACGCACTAATGGGAGCACAAAGTCTACTAGTAATTTTGCCAGCATCGTTCTGACGCATCCTTTAGACCATATTTCTTCGTCACCCGAAGTCCAAATTGACTTCTCTCCTACATACTATTTTTAAACGCCTGAATTCTTTATACCGCATCATCGCTTACCAGTGATGGTTGTGCGGGGGCGTGACGAAGTAGGCTTGATATCACTCAGGAGTAACCGGTCTGGTCTGCCGGACTGTCTGTGGGTGTCGTGCCACTATAACTACTGCTGAGTTTCTCTGCACATCTGAGAGAACGTTGAAATAAAAAAACAGGGCGAGAAAGGACTTCATGTGCCGTCATGATCCGGGTGGCCATCAGAAAGAGTAAAGCTGCCAAGAGAGGGTCTGACCCGGGTGTCAAGGTACTCTGAACTTCAGACGGAAGATAGGTCGCAGGCTTCGCCTAACTGCCTTCTTTATTGGGAGGATGTTAGCGTTGCGAGGGGTCACTCAATCATGGAATGAGGAAGAGAGACAATAGCAAGTTACCCAATCACAACCCAGGGAGAGGGATTCCAGCGGACAGGCTTTGTGGTGGCAGAGAGCGCACAACCGGCCAGTGACAATGGTAAAGCGCGAAACCACTTCCGCTCCGTAGGATGTCAGTGATATGGAGGAACAGGAATGTCACTACTGATCTGCGGGCAGTGTCGAGACCCCAACACTGTGAGCCATCAATGGTACGTACGGCGCATGCTACTACTACTACTACTGTTAATACTACTAGTACTACTACTGCTAATACTACTAGTACTACTACTGCTACTGCTACTATTACTACTGCTGCTACTACTATTACCACTACTGCTACTACTACTACTGCTACTGCTACTATTACTACTACTACTGCTACTAATACTGCTACTATTACTACTGCTACTATTACTACTGCTGCTACTACTAATACTACTACTACTACTGCTGCTACTGCTACTATTACTACTGCTACTACTACTACTGCTGCCGCTACTACTACTGCTGCTGCTACTACTACTGCTACTATTACTACTGCTGCTACTACTATTACTACTGCTGCTACTACTACTGCTGCTACTACTACTACTGCTGCTGCTGCTGCTACTACTGCTGCTACTGCTACTATTACTACTACTGCTGCTACTACTACTACTACTGCTGCTGCTACTACTATTGCTGCTGCTACTACTACTGCTACTATTACTACTACTGCTGCTACTGCTACTATTACTACTGCTACTACTACTGCTGCTGCTACTACTACTACTACTACTACTACTACTACTACTACTACTACTACTACTACCAGCGACGATGTCACAGTCGATGAGTATCTTCCAGACCTGTCAGCGGGTGGAGTGCCACTGATTCTGACTGGAAGTCCTATAAAACGAGGTTCTAAGCCCACAATTACCAGAGATCATAACTGAGGTCACAGACTAACTGGAATAGGGCAAACCTCGCTTAGCATACCGCTGAGAGCTTTCAGTTGTTGTACGCATTTCCTCCTTTCTGTCACTTAAGACCAGATGGACGTGGCAGCCACATTTCGGGTACATAAAACACGCGACAACTCCCCTAAGAGAGGATGACAAAACATACGCCTGGTCCGGCGATCTGCGTGACATAAGGTTGCGGACTTCCTCATGAACAATGCGAATGTGATAGTTCGACTGTCGTGTCCGACGGTGTCCACCGTGTGCTCCGCAGCAAGGTAAAGCAGGCACGGTGACTTGTGTGTGAATTAATTTATAGTGAGAGTAGACTTGTGCATCATCTACCGCACTCTCCTCCTACTGCCCACCTGGACCCCGTGTCAAGACATAGTCAAGAAGACCAGAGGTGACTGGTACGGCCGGATCCGCCGGCATGCCACCATACCCCCTGGTCCACAACAAACACTTAACTAGGATAACTACCAACAACACCACAACGGGTCAGAAAAATGAGGATAACTGGGCAGCCATGCTCACGACCCGTATACCCAGCGGGAGCGAAAGCGCACCTATCGCCAGGGAACCAGGTGTCGTAAAACTCCCAGCGCGCACGGGGCTGCGAAGGCCGTGGTTTGCCGATCCTGACCTAGTAGACGCTTACAATCCTTGAGGTTCACAATACGAATATACCAGTAGAAACATGTGATGGCTGGCGGTAGAAACTGTCAGTTAATACGTCTCATCAGCCAAACCACTCCTTAAATTCTCGGCCTAATCAGAGTAGGGTAAAATTTACATCACAGGACTCGGAGGCATGCGCCGATATTAAGTCCCTAATTCTGCTTTCAGAGAAGATTTACGTCGAGTTGGGGGTGCGACACCGACTCACACATGTAAGCTGACATGTTGGTTTCCGGTTGAGGATCTCAGGGCTCAGCACAACAGCTTCAGGCAAGAAGGCACGATATAAGCAGCAGATCCCATTGTTTTTGTTTGTGAAGATTAGTTAGGCTGGCTGGAATGGACTGTTTCAAAGAGGGACCTCTTCAGCGTAAAAAGCATAGCGGTTGAAAAACCGCACTGTTGGGACTTCTAAGACACGAGAATATCGGTTGACTAGGGTGTATGCCAGTATATTATACGTTCCAGAACAGACTTCCAATAGGTGCTAGTGTAGAGATGAACAAAAAATAATCATGAGATCTGTTGGCAGACAAGATGAGAGGAGCGATTCGTAGTTGGTGTCGAGAGTAAACCATATTCCAAAGATGAGGACTAAAACCGAGCCATAGCCGGAGCGGTCAGCTGTACTCTGCAAAAAAAGCTCATCTAGAATGGCTGTCCTCCACTGTCCAGAGACCTCTTTCGCTATACCTACTAATGCCTTTATCTTGACGCCAACAATATTGCTAGCAGTGTCCGGATTTGAGATGGGCGTCCTAAGCGATTTTAGTTCAAAGAAGACGCAATAAATTTCCCAGCAGATGATGTCGGAAAGCAGGAAGAATGAGTTCTGTGGGAGTTTCCCTACTGACGGCCGGATTTTTTCTGGGACAGGGCGATTGACGAAGTCAGAGGACAAAACGTCAATTTACCACTTCAGCAGTATATATATGCCATCCGCTTCCGTTAAGTAGGAAATTCACAAAAAACTGCGTTGATGGACCTTATGTTGGGTTGAGGCTACAATGGATTCGTAAACAAGAAAGAATTTCGGCCCAAAATCTGTCAAAAACACCACCTTAGTGGAGTAAGAATAACTGAGGGTTCGGCAACTCGAACCAGCACGGACTGAGGCAGGAAACACTTCAATGAAACAATCAGGGTCGTAGTTGTCCCAAGCTTGAATGCTTATGTTTGGTGTAGCTTGTGCGAATTCTCTCGTTTAAGCAAGAAGCGTACAACTATATCTCAAACGTAGGACAGTCGGAAGACTTGCCCGTGAATTCACTGGCGGTGGCCGACTGTGCGGACTTCATAGTACTGACCGGCACAAAACTCCATAAAGTTTTATGACTAAACAGACCGCTAAATCCTCCATCAGTCCACGAGGTGGTGACAAGAGGATGTGCCTAATGCCTCACGGTCAACATACCACTAGGCTGCAGTCAGATTACGTGACGGTTTCGACGGTAGTCGACTTGCCAAGACCCAAACTCCTGCATCAAACAGCCATTGTCGCTGATGGCCCAATACTACACGTTGGCGGGATTCCGGTTATTAATTAAAGGACGGCATTCGTTGAAAGTAGTTCTACCACTCGATTAAAATAAGCGCACCACCCGGTCAGGAGATAAGCTCGCCTCTACGGAGTACCCATCGACTAAAAGATACTCGGATGCTGAGGGGACACAGTGGAAATTTTGCCTAATAAAACAAACAATGGCGACCGAGGCGGGTGCAAGTCACAGGGCGTGGGCTTTCTGATCCACAATGCTGAGTTTACCTGAGTTTTGGAGATAGCCAATGTAAGTAGCAGCAGCAAAGTAATAATGGTCCGATGTGTCGAAAGAAGCATGCCGTGATGAATGAAAGGCCATAAAGAAGCAGTGGCGTGCTTAGGAGTATAACATGTTAGTTACAAGGAGCTTGGAACGATGGTGATCTGTGTACAAAAGTCAGAAGGACACTGAATATATCACAGTGCTAATCTGAATAGAGCTGCGGGCTGGTAGGGGCCTGCCCACACAATGGAGTCCACAAGGATCGATCGGTGTTTAGAACACACAAACATGGTAATGTCTCATGGGTGGAAGCAGCGAAAGGCGCGACAGTAAAGTAGTCATCCAGATTCAAAAAAGTAAGAGCGATTAAGTAAATCAGCCACGCTTTAGTCGATTAAGACGTTCTTCTAGGTCGTTTTCGTCATTGGTTGAAGGGCCGTCGGGACCACCGGTGGCAGGTACCGGCTGGTTAGTTGCCCGAACACCCGAAGCCGGCGCACCGATTGAATCAGGGCTGGTGGGCAATCGGTTGACTGCTCCAGCCATTTCTAGACCGAGTTCGTCTAAAATCTATAAAGGAAGAGGACATGAGAGCTGGTTGTCTTGACATCACAATACCTTCTGTAAAATGGTCGACATGGGTTTACCACTCCAACTAATTCACCAGAAGCTACGAGAAATACAGTCACCAACCGCTAAATTAATGATGAAAACAGTGGCCCCAGGATACACTTGGCACGTGAGCCTGAGAAGACTACATTCGAGTCACCAGCATCCTGTGTTCACACTAAATACACGTCCAGATGTTGGACGTAGGGCGGATCTACCCTACTGAAACACACGTAAATAATATTTGATAATTTTTTGAGTCGGAAAGAAGTTGATATAAAGCTCGGCGCACGACAAGCATCAACCAGAATGAACGAATAAAAGCAACCAAACTGAGAACTAATTGGGGTGGATAGGATATCAAGGGGCCAACAAGAAATACGCCGCAGACAAGGCAGTGAAAACCGAAGGAATCTAATACGGTTACCTGTCGAACAACTGCGTCAGAGGCTTCAGCATCGCCCTCCTCTTCAAACACATCATCCATCGCATCAGAAATCATCTCCTCTTTCATCTCCATCATTCCGGACTGTTTCTCGAACTCCATTAATATCTTTTGGAGTTCGGGCAAATTCATTTGCTTATTCATCCTCACTAGTGTACGAGTTGTCTGTTTCATGGCATCAGCCATGGCGGCAGTTGATTTCAGTGTTTGCATATTTAGCGAGACGGCCTAAGCACTGGTGAGAAATCAACACTCGTACTTGTATATTAGCGCGTGTCATCATTATCTTTTTTGAATATGTCCGAGTTCTTACGAGATTCTTCGCCATAATTTTTACTGCATCAGTCTGGCCTTGTTTTGCGAGCTTTTTAATCTCGTTAATCACCTTGACTTGCTCGTTGTCGAGACGTTGGCTTTCGCGGTCCAACTCCCTTATCACTCTATTTAGTGCTCGTGTATTCTCCCTCAGCTGCTCTTGTGGTGTTTTCTTTTTGCCGAATAGAGCTTTCATCTTGCGGAAATAAAAAGACAAGCGATGCACAACGAGACCGTCCGACGCGCCTTTATAAGCGACCGAATCAAGGTCCAGGTCAGCATATTTAAAGAGGACAAACTAGAATTCCTATACGTCCTCCAAGAAAGGTGCCTCTTTATTTTGAAATTGCGAGTTTTATTAACAACTCGTGGACCGATAACAGTACACCTCTGACATTATAGGTAGTCGAAAAGTCGAGGAGAAGTAGACGCGGTAACTGGAACAAAGGCTTTATCTGCCGTCAAATCCAAATTCATTCTCGAGCCCATAATCAGATACGTAACTCGTAATCAAAGGACATCTTAAAAGTGTGAAGCAATGGACGGGACGCCAACTACGGCAAAAGGCTACCGAGTATACCGTCGCAAACAGCGGAAGCAAAGACGGGTGTTGCAGATTGAGCATACTGGGCGAAAGACCGAAAAACGAACATTGTACGCAAAATAAGAACGAAAATTAAGCTGCACCTGAAAGATTTTATTAGAATATGAACTGTTCACCAAGCACGTCTAGAAGAACCCTCAGGTTTGTAGCTGCAGGGTGGCCAGAGCAAGTGCTCTGACCGCTACAACCACTAGATCAACCCTCATGTAGGAATGAACCAGCATGAGGGGTTTAATGTATGCATAATCCGGAGTTGTTCTCTCAGGGCTGGTGTTGACTGCGTCCAGTCATGGCTAAGAGTCCCTAGAACAGTGGTGGACGCCGCTTTTTTAGGCTCGTGGACCAAGCTCAAGTGGTGTCCAGTCATCGTGTATTGCATTTGCCGAGGGATGATGTCCCAGTGGCTTAGGTTGAGATTGCAGGAGGGCGGCGCGTTCAAGTAGCCTCATGGGCAGCTGCAGCTGTGCGGACACAGGTATGTCCCAGCTGTTGGTTGTGTGACTTCAGGTCAGTGCGTCTGGGACGGCTCACTGCAAAGGGTGGATGACGCTGAGGCAGCGAGGTCTTGAAAAATGACGCCAGACCTGTTGTTATGGCTGCTCACTGCAGGCTAAAATGGACGTTCTTAACAGAAAACTCAGAGTGCATGACAGCCTCTGGGTCGTTAGCATTGACTAAACTAAGCTAGTTGACTCTGCTCACGGTTAATTACCTGCGGAAATCTCCAGCCGCATGTTAAAGCAAAGAATCTGGTAAATGCAATTTCATGCATGATTCATAGATGGTTCTAATTTGTGTATGACTCAAACGAGTAGGTACGGACCATATCCCAAACTCTCTTATTAAACAGCTAAGATATTTTCCTCCTCTGCTTAGCAAAATCTTTTCAATATTTCTCGTAAATGGATTCGTTCCTGACTATTGGAAAACTTCTATTATTATTCCAGTATTTAAGTCTGGCTGTCGTTCTGACGTTCGAAACAATCGAGGTGTCCATAAAACACTCTCTCTTGCTAAAATCTTTGAAAAAAATTATCGCCTGGAAAATTACCAACTTTTGCATAGCCAATCAAGTTATTAACCCTTCCCAGCATGGTTTTTTTACCAGATCGCTCTTGTGAAACATGTCATCTGTCGTTTCTCAATCTACTTACTTCTCTTCGAAATGACCATCTATCTGTTATCGTTATTTATTTTGATCTTAGTAAAGCCTTTGATAAAGTACCACATAAGAGACTCTTGGTTAAATTATAACCTCTGGGAATTCGTACTTTCCTAATAGAATATCAAGTCATACCTGTCTAATCGTAAACAAAAGGCTTTAGTGGGATCTTCACCCTATTTTAACTGGTCTCCTACGAGGCCCCGTTTTAGGTCCTCTTTTGTTCCTGCTTTACACAAATGTTATCTCGGTGGCCGTTAAATATTCTCAACCATTTATTTATGCCAATGATCTCAAATGTGTATATTCTTTCAAAAAATCTACGAGCCTTCACTGCCTGGAGCAAATCCATGCTGACTTGCTTGCTCTCTCAGCTTGAGGCACACAATGGCTAATGGAATTCTCTCCGTCTACATGTCGCTAGATGTGTTTTGGACCTGATAGGCTACCCCAACCAGTGGTCTTATAGAGGGCGTACTGACCTTGTTGTTTTAATGTGTCCTTGCTATGATCTCCCTGTACGTTTTGACTGATTGGAGTTCCGAACGTGCTTTGTTTTAGTGACCGCCGTCAAAGAGCGTGACGGGGTCCGTCGAGAGACCGCCCGTAAAGAGGAAGACGACGAGAAGACGGAACGGGATTAACTTTCCTCTGCTGATATATTTCTTTTAATAAGCTTTTTCCACCGCCGACCTATTCTATCTGTGCCCGCTTGCCCTTACAGATGATGGACTCAGCTCACTCTAATTCCCAGGGTTCCCGCCGAGGAGACACTCGATCGGATAAGGGCACCAAGGAAGCCGGTACGGACTGTCGCCTAGAAGGAGAAGAAGACAAGACCATAGCCTTGGGTGGATCGAGTATTACAATGGTGGCAGCGACTGCGGCGAACCCAACCGCCTCTTCCTCGTCGTCGACGACTGTCCCCTACTCCATTCCAACTTCCTTTCGACCCATTTGATGGACGGACCGACTTTCGCAGCTGCTTACGGCGCTTCCGCTTCCACACGAACGAGGTGCCACAGGACCAACGCTCCTGATTAATTTTTAAATATTTGGGAGACGACCAACTGGACAAGGCCCTTGACGCCGGGCTGTCAGTCTCAACACCCTTTGACACCTTGTGCGACGAACTTCAGAGACTGTCCCAGCCTCGACTGGCGATTTAGGACGCGATCCACCGCCTGATTTACCGTCGTCGTCGGTTCAGAGAAACTCCCGAGCAGTTCGCGGCGGGTCTAACGCGGTTCGCCTCCGATGCTTACCCGTCACTCTCGGCAGCCGATAAAGACCAGGTCGTCCTTTATCATTTCAAATGCGGCCTGGACTCAGATGAGGTGGCGTATTCATTACGTCTGAACCCCCCAGGTGATCTCGGGAGTGCCATACAGAGAGCCAATCGGTTGTTAGAGCCGATCCCCCCAGGACCTAGATATCATGGCCCTCCTGGAAGCTTATACTTTTCCCCTAGCTACCGCCGACCTGGGCAAGGCCCCAACCCACGCGGTTTTTCTAAGGCAGGCAACAACACGACGTTTCAGTCTCGTAGGGCCTTGGGAATCGTCCGCCATATGCGACAGCAGCACACCGTTCGGATGAAGCTGATTTCGGTACCCTGTCTGTCCCTATATGCTCTTCAAAGTCACCTAATACATTACCATTCTTTACTTTAGTGCATGTTGACAACCGCCCTGTTAGGGCCCTAGTTGATACTGGAGCTACAGTTTCCTTAGTCCGATCTGATATACTTTCGCCTGTTCGCATTGATAGTATTTTTAAACCCAAAAGACTACCTAGCCTGCTGACGGCAAACGGAGAGCGGATGTCCACAATCGGTCTAATTAATTTGCCGTTAGTGTTCCCTACTAGCACTAAAGAACACACATTTGTTGTTAGCCCAAACGTTACGTGGGATATTTTACTAGGTGTCGATTTTCTTATCCAGTTTAATTGTCATCTGGATATTCTTGAGCGCGTCCTTCGTTTCGGATCTGAGCCGACACCACCCTACCACGCAAATTTGGTGTCCCAGGAAGACGAAATCTGTGCTGCGATTTCCGCGGCGGTCGCACTACCACTTCTAACCTAGACAGCATCTTACTGGCGGATGCTGAGCTCGACAAACAAGACCGCAATGATCTGAAATCCCTGCTGGCAGACTTTGAGGATGTTTTAGCGTGGGATGAACGCTCGTTGGGGCGTACAACACTCGTAAGACACACTATCGGCACCGGCTCCGCAAAACCCGTTTGGCAGCCCCCACGACGTATTCCGCCATATTTTCAGATGGAGGTGAACGAAATGATACAGATGAAGCTTGTGTAGTGACATTTACGTCTGTTTTGTTTTAATCAGTCACAATACGCTTTGACACAACTTTGAATAAGACAAAGAACACGCACGTGCACTTTTAACTGCCGACGACTTTGTTCTTATTTACTAGTTTGTAACTGTTGGGATACTGCTATTTTCGTTTCCTGGATAGCCTACTCGCTGTGCCCAACTAGTGGGTTTGTCTCTTATACTGGTGACCCTATATCGTTCATAGCTCCTTCTGTTTAATCTCTGTGCCTAACTATTCCCATTCGGATTAATCCTCCCTCTAATTTTTATCGATCAGATTATTCATCTAGCCCTTATTTGCTATCCACACTGTCTCACCCTTTTATCCAATATGAGCGCTACCCTTCAGTCTCACTGTCAACGCGCCAGTCCTCTACCCCATTTATCTGACCTCTGACCGACCCCGGCTAATTATGTCCAGCGATTCTAGCAGCCAGCCGATAGCCGGCATTCACACTTTTGACCTGCCATCCGTGTGGCTCGGTGACATCGCGTTATGGCTGCGCACTGTAGAGTCACGATTCGCCCTCCGTCAGATCACACGAGAGGATACGAAATTCCACTATGTTGTGGCAGCACTCCCAATGGACATCGCCACCGACCTCCGCGACATCATAGATTGCCCGCCCACAGAAGCCCCTTATACTGCCCTAAAGGAGGCTCTCATTTCCCGCATTTCCCTCTCAACGCAAAAACGTCTCCAACGCTTAATTTCTGAGGAGGACCTCGGTGACAGGAAGCCTGCGCAGCTTCTTAGGCGTTTGGAGCAGTTGGTAGACGGACAAAAGCTGGATGCCACCATGTTCAAGCAACTTTTCCTCCAACGGTTGCCTCCTTCCGTGCAAGCCATCCTTGCGCCTAACATTCCTTCTTCGACTGTTCAGATGCTCTCAGAGACTGCTGACCGTATACTCGAGTACTACCAGCCTCCTGTTACGGTTAACGTCGCTAGTCGAAGCACAACTGCCCCCACAATCGAGGATGTCCTCAAACGCCTGGATGCCCTCACTCTCGAAGTTTCCCAGCTCCGGGCCACTCGTGTCTATAACCCTCATAGTCCTTCAATTTCTCGCCGCCCGAGATCTCCCACTCCAAACAAACTTACAGTTGATGGTTTCTGTTGGTATCATCAGAATTATGGTTCTAACGCACATCGCTGCCACTCTCCGTGCAAGTATAAAACACCCGCGTCGGAAAACTCCCCTGCCGACCAGTAAGGGCGACGAACGTTGTCGGCATATCCTCTCCCAGTCGCTTACTCCACATCTATGACAGGACTTCCTGTCGTAATTTTCTCGTGAATACTGGTGCGGAGATCAGTCTAATCCCACCCACCTTGACTGACCGTAAGTCACCAAATTCTTCATTTTTCCTCCAAGCAGCTAACAATACTTCTATTAAAACTTTTGGTCAACGATCCCTAACACTAGATTTGGGTCTAAGACGTTCATTTCGTTGGCTATTTACTATCGCTGATGTCCATACTGCCATTCTCGGCGCTGATTTTATATCTTTTTTCGGTCTCCACGTTGACATTAAGTCCCATAAATTATTTGATCCTAAGACTTCTTTACATTGTAATTGTTCCACTCGTACACTTTCATCACCTAATCCACGCATTTCAACAATCCCTTCGTCCACTCCCTATCATCGTTTACTTTCGAAATTTCCATCTATCACACGACCTTCACAATTTAACCAACCTATCAAGCATTCTGTTGTACATTATATTTCAACTACTGGACCACCCATGTTTAGCCGTCCCCGTCGTTTAGCCGCCGATAAGTTAGACATAGCCAAGGCTGAATTCAGCCACATGATGGAGCTAGGCATAGTTAGGCCTTCCACTAGTCCATGGGCTGCACCTCTACATATGGTGTGCAAAAAGTCTCTCGTTGACTGGCGCCCATGCGGGGATTACCGACGGTTAAACACCTCCACTGTGCCTGACAGGTATCCACTTCCCCATCTCCACGACTTTTCATCTAGCCTAGCTGGAGCAACAATATTTTCTAACATTGACTTAGTCAAAGCTTTCCATCAGATACCCGTTGCTCCAGAAGACGTTCCCAAAACGGCGATTACAACACCGTTCGGTCTGTTCGAGTTTGTCAGGATGCCTTTTGGACTACGCAACTCCGCCCAAACTTTTCAACGTTTTATCAACGAAGCCTTCCGCGATCTACCGTTCGTTTTTGTCTACGTCGACGATGTTCTGGTAGCAAGTTCCAGTGAACACGAGCACCTTCAACATATGCGTCTCATTTTTGAACGATTGAGCCAATTTGGCGTTTTCATTAATGTTTCTAAATGCTGTTTTGGCGCACAGTCGCTGTTTTTCCTAGGACATCGCGTAGATGCTTCTGGTTGTCACCCCATAGATGTCAAAGTTTCAGCTATTCGCGATTTCCCTACTCCCACTTCTTTTCAACAACTGCGCCGTTTTATAGGCCTCGTCAATTTCTATCGACGTTTCATCCCTCATTGTGCTCAATTAATGCTACCACTTACTAACCTTTTACGCGGGAACAACCGTGAGTTTTCTTTTCCTGACACAGCTGTAGAGGCTTTTAATCGTGCGAGGAAGGCTCTTGCGGATACAACTGTCCTTGTTCACCCTATACCTGATGCCCCACTTTCCATTGTGGCCGACGCCTCCAATTTCGCTATAGGTGCTGCCCTTCAGCAACAGACGCCCACTGGCACCCAGCCCTTGGCTTTCTACTCTGCCAAATTGACACCCCCACAAACTCGCTATAGCACTTTTGGTAGAGAACTTCTTGCAATTTATTTAGCCATTAAGCATTTTCGTAATTATATTGAGAGCCGAGATTTTTGTATTTATACTGACCAAAAGCCTCTTACTTATGCCCTCTCTACTTCTTCTGACAAGTATTCACCCCGAGAGGCCCGCCATCTCGATTTTATTTCTCAGTATACCACCGACATTCGATTTCTTAAAGACCTTTATAATCAAGTTGCTGACTGTCTTTCTCGGCCTGGCATTAATGCCATCACCCGCCCTTCCATCGATTTGGAGCGCATGGCAGAACTGCAAAATCAGCCGACTTTCAGTGAGAGCCTTCAACACACTAGTATTCAACTCGAAGCCATTCCTCTTTCCACCACCCCCGGTACAATCTTGTGTGACGTATCGCGCGGTGCCTCCCGACCCGTAGAGCCAAACGAGATGAGACGAGATGTTTTTGCCGCGTTGCACAATCTAGCTCACCCCGGCATCCGCACTACCCAGCGCCTCGTCAGCGAGCGGTTCGTTTGGCCAAGCATGAACACTGATATACGCCAGTGGACCCGTTCATGTTTGGCCTGTCAGAAGGCCAAAGTCGGACGGCACAACAAAGCCCCCATTGGCACTTTTCTCGCACCCGACGCACGTTTTTCACATGTCCATATCGATCTGGTAGGTCCCTTTCCAACATCTCGTGGTTGCAACTACTTACTTACTGCGATTGACCGATTTACTCGTTGGCCCATTGCAACTCCCATACCTAACATAACTGCAGATTCCGTTGCTCATGCCTTTTTGGAACACTGGATCTCTCATTATGGCGTCCCCTCAACCATTACCACCGATCGAGGTCAACAATTCGAGTCTAGACTGTTTAACAGCCTTACCAATCTCCTCGGATGTTCTCGCATACGCACGACAGCATACCACCCCTCATCCAACGGTTTAGTCGAGCGTTTCCACCGGCAACTCAAAGCCTCGCTCCGAGCTCATGACAATCCTTCCCATTGGAGTGAGCATCTGCCTTTGGTCATGCTCGGTATCCGTACCGCCATCAAGCCCGACTTGGAGTGTTCCGCTGCCGAACTTGTCTACGGTACTACCCTACGGATTCCAGGTGATTTTTTCGGGTACTCTCAAAGCTCAGCCGACTTGGATCCCAGCGATTATGTGCAAAGATTGCGCCAAGCCATGACTCATCTTCGAGCCACTCCTCCACGTCCTTCAACAAGTAAGTCGTACGTCGACCCGAACTTACTAACATGTTCTTTTGTATTTGTCCGCATAGATAGCGTTCGCCGACCACTACAACAGCCCTATGACGGCCCATTTCGAGTACTATCGCGCAAGGACAAGCACTTTACAATTGACCGTGGAGGCCGCACCGACGTGGTTTCAATCGATCGCTTGAAGGCGGCTTATACCGAGCCTCTTCCAACTTCTCCAACCGAACAACCTCCACTTGGCACATTGCCACTTACTATTTCCCAGACTCCATTTACGCCCAATAACCCTGCGTCTTCCCTTATCCCACAGACTCCTGCCCTTACGCGCAGTGGTCGTCATGTCCGTTTTCCCGACCGTTACCAACTTGTACAATATGCATTACACTCCCACATTTTCCTTCTATTAACAATAATTTTTTTGAACTCCGTTCTCCTAGGAGGGGGAGTATTGTAGTGACATTTACGTATGTTTTGTTTTAATCAGTCACAATACGCTTTGACACAACTTTGAATAAGACAAAGAACACGCACGTGCACTTTTAACTGCCGACGACTTTGTTCTTATTTACTAGTTTGTAACTGTCGGGATACTGCTATTTTCGTTTCCTGGATAGCCTGCTCGCTGTGCCCAAATAGTGGGTTTGTCTCTTATACTTGATTCAGGCGTGATACGCACGTCGCGCTCACCCTGGGCATCTCAAGTGACCCTGGTGCCGAAAAAGGACGGGAAACTGCGCTTTTGTGTCGATTATCGTTGTCTTAATGCCGTCACAACGTGAGAGTCTTTTCCACTCCGTCGCACTGATGTTACCCTAGATGCACTTGCGGGAGCACGGTGGTTTTCCACACTCGACCTCAAGTCAGGCTACTGGCAGGTCGAGGTTGAACACAAAGACAGACCCAAAACAGCCTTCATCCTTCCTCAAGGTCTTTTTGAATTCGAAACTATGCCATTCGGCCTTTTAACGCCGCCGCAACATTCCAACGTCTAATGCAATCGGTATTCGCGCACTTATATCCAGGCCACTGTTTGATTTACCCGTAAAGAGGAAGACGACGAGAAGACGGAACGGGACTAACTTTCCTCTGCTGATATATTTCTTTTAATAAACTTTTTCCACCGCCGACCTATTCTATCTGTGCCCGCTTGCCCTTACAGATGATGGACTCAATTCACTCTAATTCCCAGGGTTCCCGCCGAGGAGACACTCGATCGGATAGGAGCACCAAGGAAGCCGGTACGGACTGTCGCCTAGAAGGAGAAGAAGACAAGACCATACCCTTGGGCGGCTCGAGTATTACAGTCTTTCAAGGCACACTTATGACTAAATGTACCACCATCAAGGATTTAGGTTTAAGCTACACTAATAATCGTGATCTGTCGCCACATGCTGACAGAATTATAGCCAAAGCTGCCCAGATTTGCGGCTTTATTTCTTACAATTTCCATCTTCCTGAAATTAAATTAAGACTCTATAATATGCTTGTACTTCCCATTCTCGAATATTGTTGCCCATTCTTTGGTTTGATTAATGAAGCTAGTCGTTTAAAAATTTAAAATGTCCAGAGACGTCTTTCTTAAAAACTCGTAGGTATGGAACATCCCAAGATCTCCTACTCAAATAGATGCCAGCTAATTAACCTAAAATTTTTATGGGCTCGAAGACTAGAAGCAGGCTTCTGTCTCCTCTTTCGCATTTATAATAGTTCAAATCTTCCTCGGATTTCAGCACTTACTCCTAGTATTCGCCCAATCAATCTTCAAAACTCTTCCCTTATTATACCTCCTCCAGCTTCCTCCACCTCTAAACGCTCTCTTTTTAGCTTCCAGGTATGCTTTCCTCTGGAATAACCTTCCAATGTATATAAGATCTTCAGGTAATCTACACAAATTTAGGAGAAGATTGCGCCTTAATCTAAATGCTGATTTGATTAAACTTTTATTTTCCTTATCTTTCCCGGACAATTTTCTCTATGAAACTGAGAAAGGGCCACCGGGAATTTGGTATGTCGCCATTAAATTTCCGTATCTGCTCACATTCCCTTCTTTTGTGGGTCGTATCGTTTCCTAGGTTCTCTAATCAGAAATAATAATTTTTCCAATTTTTTTCAGTTAATGCATCGTGGTTTCACAGAATGTGGTCTATCGACGCTCTTGGCGGAACCGTCTGTATTTGTCATACATTAGTAGTCAGGTCGCATCTCCCTTGCCCCCTATTTGGGTGGATTCGGATGAATGTAACTGACCGCACCTGGGTTCCTATCGCCTCGAAACTGGTTTTCTACTCGCCACTTTGACATGAATGGTCTTATCCGGCATATAAATTCTGTCTTGAGGGTTTCTGTTTTAAACCTTTTATTTAATACCACGTGCAGTCCAGTCTTGTCTGACCCGCCTACTTACCCCTTCATAAAATCCGTTATACATTGCCACATATAGGCCGGTCCTGCCTGCTTTTTATACATTCAGGAGCGAGTTTTTTCTTTCCTCTAGTTTTAATCCAGTCATTCATCTTGTTTATAGGTTAAGGTTTTTTCCGCTGCTCGCTCATCATTCTTCGTAACATATTACTTGTCCAATAACTATGAATTCAGTTTTGTATAGAGTCCGTATAGCTTTTCTAAAATTAATGTAAAAGTTACTCTTACTTGCTATGAACGGACTCCCACGGGTCTTAAGTAAAAACTATTATTATTCCTGGTCCATGAACGCCAAATCTATACAGAATACTCTATGTGGGATCGGACGAATACCCAATAGGTCTTACAGAGCGGTTTCCGACCAATAAGTACAAACGTCCATCTCAAAACAGAAAACAACTGTACCGGGACGTTTAAGTCCGCATAAAAATGTATATGTATTGTCAGTAAAAGGACGAGATCTTTTTCCTGCCCAACTGTCCACAGAGAGCCTATTTGAAGAGTCATCTTATAGTACGGAGCACTACGACTACATGCTTACCAACGTTAACATTTAGGAATCAACGAACGAACAGCCGCTAGATCGACCAAAATTCTCTCGAAGTTGGCGCCTATCTGAGTTAGATCTGATGGAGTTCAAGAGTTTAATGTTTTCAGCAACCACGACGGCGCTGCAGCCTAGGCTATAGACACAGCGTTTATATTGCATTGGCAGTAGCTTCCGTGTGCCTGACAATAAAAACATTGATGGCATTATTATTCACTGCGATGCTGGGAGGGCTTAAGTTAACGTTTTGGGACGACATTTGTGTTGCAGACGGTAGACTCGCTCCCATATACTCCTTTAATTTATATTACATGGTCTCTAACAACGATCGAATTTCATTGGTACTTTTGTCTTACCCACGTGGGCACCTAATAAAACTACGTATTAATATGTCCAAGCTGAAGCTCCGGTTTGGGTATCTTCCTACAGCACGCATTGTAACAGCAAAACGATCTGAATGAAACTGTTACGAAGCCAAAATAATTGCAGCTCTTCAAAGGACGCCTTGGTGTTTACATCCGTTGTTTTTCCTCTAAGCGCAGAATTAAAGAAAGTAAGTTACTTTATTCTGGGAATAGGCGGTTCGCCCTTGAGGTCCTTATTCATATCCGAAAATAGCAAATGAGTTACTGATAACTGCAGTAAATGTGCAACTTGTAAAATCATCGGCATATGAGGATCAGGGGCGAACTATCACCACTGACACAATAGCAATTATATGTAGAGTAAATTCTCATCAAATAAGCACCTAGTTTGCATGAAATATGCTTTGACGGTTTCAAAAAGGACCACAGCGTCAGGGGGTCCGTTCCACGTTCCAACGATCTTCTGCGAGAAGGCGTTCCGTCGGACGTCCGAGGGTCAAATTCCTCTGCAGTTTAAAGAGATGACGTCGCAGACGGTCCATCCAAGTCAATTTGAAGAAGTCGTCAAAGACTGGAGCATACTCACGGCCTTTGAAAATTCCGTAGGTTTGAATGAGGTCATCGAGCATTTGCTTATAATTGAGAGGAAAGAAAGGAAATGCAGCCAAGCCGGCTTCGTAAGGCAAGTGATCGAAATTATTGATCATCTTCGTAAACCTCACCTGCAATCGTTTCGACTGATCATAGTCATTCTTGAACCACGAACGTCAGGCCTGGGCGGCATATTCCAAGTGAGACTGAATGAATGTCCAGTAGATTATTCCTAGCAATTCCTTGCCAATCTGCATAAATCCTAGTCTCAACGCAAATACTATCTGTGCTGCGCGTTTAGCTGCCTTGAAACACGGCAACAATGGTCAACTCCCCTTCCCTGTTATAATTTTAACAAACCAAATACTACTTGAATGTTAGAAAGAATAGTCACTAACTTAATATTTAATCGCACTTGACGTATAAACCTTGCAACACGTTTTCCTGGAGAACGCACGGCTTTTACAAACACTGTCTAGTACTCCGAAAAATACGCGGAAGCATATTTAGTAAGCCACATACAAAGATTTTTCAAATTATGAACACTAACGTAGCTGTTCACTTACAGAAAATAGGGCATACAAATTCGTTGGCTTCCCTAGGCGGACAAACCCCGAATGGACGACAAATACCACTTACAGACGGCCACCTGCCAGGCTAAACTCGACCAAGTTATCGTGACAAAAGATTTGACGACGAAGGAGCGGAAAATTAAAATATGACTGTTTCGTACTCCTTTCGGGTTCATTCACTCAATAAAGACTCAATTTATCATGTTCAAACAGAAACCCCATTGGAAACTTGTTTGTCTCGGGAAAGAATGTATTTTGCCGTCCAAGAATAAGTTCCCGATCTGCATTGACGATTAATTTCAGGTGGCAGAAAACTTATGAATTTTCAATGGACGGAATGCTTATGAGCCTCTCGAAAAACTCCATATGTAGGCAGTTTGGACTGCATGCCTGTGCACATGTTTTGTTTCTCTACCCAGGTGGTGGCCAGTATTGTGATTGGTTGAAACCAGGCAGAATAATCCCATAGCAGTTTAAGTCAGTTTATTAAGGGAATGAGGATTTTTTCCTTGAGCTCCCTATTCATATCGATAAACAGAAATAGAACTAATAATAACAGCATCAAATGCGGAAATTCAAAAGTTAGCGGTAAGTGTGAGCCAGGCGCAAGCTGCCGCCACTAAAACAATCGTGATTATATGTACTGTAGTTTGTCAGCAAATGAGTATCTACTCTACATTTAAAGGATTCGATATCTTCGGGAAGAACTACCGCATCAGGGAGTCCGTTCCATGCTCCAATGACAATGTGAGAGAAGGCATTCCGTCGGATGTCCGAATGAGCCAGCTTCCTCTACAGTTTGAAGGAATGACCACGCAGACGGTTAGTCCCGGCATTTCGAAGAATTCATCAGGGTCTAGGGCACACTCACGGCATCTGACAATCCTGTAGGTATGAATGAGATCGCCGCACAGTTGCCTGTAATTGAGGGGAAACAGATTCAGTTCGGTCACCTTGGTTTCGTAAAGCAGATGATTAAGATTCTTGACCATCTTCGTTGCCATCGCCTGTAGTCTTTCCAGCCGCTGATTATCTTTCTCCGACCACGGTCGCCAGGCCTGGACTGCATACTCTAAGTGAGAACGGACGAATGTCCCATAGGTTTTTCTGAGCAGTTCTTTATCTATCTGTACAAATCCTCACTTCAGCGCAAATAACACCCTTGAGGCAGTCTTGGCTGCCTTTGACACTGTGATAATAGTTTCAGCGAGGAGGTCATTAAGATGCCGAGTTCTTTCTGTTCCACGACATTTCGAATGGGTTGCCCACCCAGGACGTATCAAAAGGAATCGTCCTCCTTACTGGTCCTTCTGGTGCTGAGTCTCAGGACCACACATTTGTCCGCATTAAAATTTAGGAGCCAACGAGCTGACCAACTGTTCAGGCGGTTGGGACTGTCATGAAGCTCGTACCTGTCTGCGTCAGAGCTGATGGCTCTCCACAGCTTAACATCATCAGCAAACATGATAGCGCCGCATCCCAGTTCGTCGACCCAGTCGTTAATGTAAACCAGGAATAGCAACGGCCCTAAGACGGAGCCCTGGGGGTACATAACTTAAAACGGGGGAAGGAGTTGGCCCGAGGCCTCAGCGCACATGGTTTGTGATTCCCCTTCAAGAAAATCCAAGTCAGCTGCTTTCCTCTTATCACAATTTCAGGAAGCTTGCAGATTAGGCGTTTATGTGGGACGCTGTCGAACGCCTTCTTAAAGTCTGCGTATATGACATCAACCCTCCCATCCTCGTCCAGTGCGCGACTCCACTGCTCCGTTGAGAGCAATAAACTGGAAAGACACGAGCGGTTCTGTCTGAAGCCGTGCTGCAGGTATGAGAGTAAGTGGTTCTGCTCTAGGGCCTTCATTGTTGCTTTCTTAATTACAGACTCCATTATTTTACAGCAGATGCAAGTGAGACTAACAGGCCGGTGATTGTTAACATTAGTGCGAACCCCGCCCTTGTGTATCGGAAAGATATTTGCTGTCTTCCATTCCGATGGCAGCCTCCCTAATTCGAATAACGAGCGAAAGATGTGTGCCAGTGATTTGGAGAGGTCATTCGCTAGTTCCTTCAAGAATTTGGCCGGTATATTGTCCGGACCCGAGGACTTTGCTTCTACGACAATCAATCCACATCTCTCTCGCCACGTTCATTACTACATGTATCACAGAGCAGACTTTAGGGGGTGGACGAAACAGGCATAAAAGTGCAAAAAATGGCAGAAAGTGGTTTGACCAATATTGTCAATTTTTATAGTGGTGGCGACTTTGTGAAGAAATCACCATTTTGGCCTGAAATACATGTTATTTTGCAAATGTTGGAACTCGGGACCATTCTGTTTCCCTGGGTCATGTGTACGACATCGGTGTGGTATCCCCCAGACTTTGGAAGAGATGTTCCGTATTATTTCGCAACCCACATATTTGAAGGTGAACTCGCTGACACGGAATCTTCCGCCTGTATCATCAGTGTACAGCCTACGGACATTGACGTTTGTTTTACTGCACCTTCGTTACTACGATCGTATTATGTATCATGTCCTCCTGAGGTCCTATTTTCATCTACATGGGACTTCTAGGCGTCACAGGCGAGTATTTTAGTTTTTTTTCGAAGCGTGCGTTTGTTTTCTTTCTCACCGATCCACAGGTCTTTAGTGCCATTTTATCACGCTAAATAATCATCCTGTGCATTATCTGTGGACGTCCTTCACCCCGGGAATCACAGCGCATTCACCTGCTGGTGTGGCGTAAAATGGCCTGACCTTTCTACCAATAACTATTGGCATGTATTCAGGAGTTTTTTAGTTTTGGAACTTAGCCTTTACGGACTTGACCTCCACGTCCCCAACCGTGTCTCCCGCATGAGACTGAGTTTTACAGTACTAACTTGCAAGTTAGTACTCTAAAACTCAGTCATGACCACTGAAAGTTCATTGCTCGCGAACATCATTACACCCCTATTTCCCCGTAGTTAACTTTTTTCAGCATTTTGTGGCATTTACCCTGATTCACTCCGACCACCACCTATTCCGAAAGCTCTCGTACTACGGATCCGCCAACATTGCTGGCGTATACCCGTAAATCCGTCTTCTGTTGGGGACTCTTATTTGGGTTTATTTAGAGTTGGAGTCTCCAGTTACACATCACGCATGCAGTAATGAACCAGTGGTCAGTCATGTGGTTTACTCACCATGAAAGCTTTGCAATTTCGCAGGCAACTATTTTTGCCCGTTTACTTAGCATCTACTTAAGGTTAGACCTATCACAAAGTCTAGGTCCTGTATGACTAACTTGCAACTGCTACGTCAGGGGCGATCATTAAGTGCATTGTACACCGCCCCTAATCAGTACTTCGTCGAGCCGTTAAGAACCGCCGCTGCAGTCGGCAGCCAATCGTCGTCTCTTTTGTGGCTTTTGCTAGTTTCAGATTCTTTCTCTGCTTGGATTCCCTGTCACGCACTATGTTACATGGTAGCACGCCACCTAGATAGTTCCTTTTTATTCAAGCCCCTACCACGGATCAAAAACCGATGTCTGTGCCAGTGGTGAGGAGGATGACTTCTTCAATGTTACCTCCGACGTCCGTTATAGCTGCGCTCTCTCATCGGATCTGTTCAGCCACGTAATAGACTGGTTTATTTGAATTGCACCATAGACTATCCAGTCGTTACAGCAAGTCATGGCCCGTGTATTGTCAATCTCAACTACGCTGAAGACTGCGGTGCGTAGTGTTCTAGATAAGTATGAGAGCAGCGGAAGTGGATTTGAAAACGAATCCCTGTAAAAAATAGTCGTTTCTGTATTCGCAGCCGGAGGTACCTTTCGGGCATGGTAAATATCGAGGCTCGTGTATTAGTAGACACTTTCCCCTTTTATGGGCCAAACATGGCCAAACCAGGCCTGCCCTTTGCACTCGATTCTCCGAACTCGTTTCCCGGATCGTGTCAAACGATTGTACAGTCGGTCTTTTACAGGAACGGCCAATTGCGCCCTCCCCACTCACTAAATCAAATTTTTCGGCCATGTGCTGCGCCGACCTAAAAGCAGAATTGTCTAAGGCGCCACACCCGAATCCTGCCACGGCGTACGCGGAAAACGAACTAGAGTTTCCATCAGGGGTAAGAAGTATGTGAACTAGCCCTGCTCGCGAAAGAGTGTATCCATGTTGCCTACCGGGACGTGCGCGCTGGGAGACACAACCGCAATCCCTGACGATACGGATTATCTCCTACGACACTGGCATTTCGTCTGTCAGAAAACAGTGTTGGGCTCAGACCGTCTATCACCGCTACAGTAACGTTTGCGACCAGTGTATTAGCGACGGGTCCGGAAAAAGTGCCGTTGCACTTGGGCTACGCTAGAAGGCGAATAAAATCTACGTGGAAAATCGTCTCAGCGCGTCGCTCGTAAACGGATAAAAGGCATACTTACTAGCATGAGTTGGCTTCCTGTGCTCCTACTTTTAGCCTACGAAGCGATAGAGGCTCTCGGCGACTGCCTCCATGAAGGCCCGTCTTCTTTTCCCATGGCAGCATCAAAATTGTCGAAAAGAATTTGAATGCGCTCACGGGCAAAGCCGATCTAACAACTCTCCATATCCTCGGCAAGTTTGTGATCTATAGCCGACGTGAAAATGGTGACTTCCTTTGTTTTATCGAAGGCAGTGGATTGGTTTTGACATCTGTTGTAGCTAGGACCGTAAAAAGCACACGAGATGAAGAGAGCGAACCGATCAGGATACGAGAATCAAAACGAGAATACCCCAAAATAGGTTTTTTTCCATCTTAAAATTGACGTACTGGAACTAAAACGAGAAACAGAAAAGTGGTAGATAACATGGAATTTTGCCAGGGGCTTATTTTGGCATGACAACACCCAAAAATGCTTACTGACAGAATATTAAAATGGTGGGACAATCTCTGCGCTGACTACACTCGTGTACTGTCTCCAACTGCCGTTCAATATGTGGAACCGAGACAACAGGTAGTTTACTTAAGACCACACAAACATGAGAGTGTGACTACTTTTGCGTTTCAAGGCGCTCACAGAGGTACTTCATCTCCAAGACTGAAGGACGAGCATCGGCCAATATCATTCAAATGGCGGATGATGAGCCGCGCGCTCAGATCTCCGTGTACCAAAAGTTGGGAGAGTAGGCTTTTTTATATGAAATTGTCGTCATTTTCAAGACTTTTAAAGCACCGTGTCGGCAAGAATTGACCTATGGTAACACTGCTAGAACATGATACCTGAGTTCGGGCGAACGCTAGAAACGGTCAAACGGTAAAAATGACAGGTCTCAACCCCTCACTGATTTAGCTGTCGCCATGCTGGGAAAAACGCTGGGAAATCTGCAGTTCTGTTTGACGTTCTCATACCACAAATAGTGTCCCTCGTCGTAGACAGCCTGAGACCTGGCGTAGTCGAGCATTTTGTTTTCTCTGGTTCCTCAATACAACCGACGAGTCAATCTTAAGAGATAAACCACTCCGTACAACTCGTGTGCTGTGTTCTGTCGAGCCGGGAAGTGCATGCAGTGTTACCGCGAGGTTCTACAGAAAATGGAGATCAAATTATGTGGGGCTACTCTCAAAGGCGTCGTGCCCTAGTACTGTGAAACGGCCTTAGCAATGACATTCCTGACCAGGACACCTTCCTTACTCGTACAAAACAACTACAGGTCATGATTTTCCAGCAAAGCAAAACGTTCTGTTGTGTATTCGTAAAGACTGTTGACTGTTTTGTTGCACCCAAGTCTGCGGACGTTGAGTTTTTGAAGAGGCTGAAAACTTTCTTGAAGTCCTAGAGACTTAAACGAAGTCATGGTCCCAAGATCGTCTGGGCTGAGCCCTTCTTACTACATTTTTCTGTCACACTTTTTGAGCGATAGCGTAGGACTGCACCCCAACATTTGCCCAAAAGAATGTACTCGACTTGTGTGGTCGTCCTCTCATCATCCGAGTGCCAGGTTAGCAGATCCCCTGAAAAGTGTTGGAACTCGGCGTTGAGCACAACTAGCTTGATCTTTGGCTGAACCTCGAAATTGATTGTCATTGTCGAATTGACCCGCGGACCACAACCCAGCCGATGACTTAACAGGTTTGTGTCAAATTTGCAGGTGCGCTCACTAAAGCACACTAGCTATTTCGCCCATACATCTGCGTTAAACTTAGAGAAATTGACAACAAGTAAACTTGGGGTAATTACTGTGCTCATTAGCCGTACGCGGACGATGAATGGAGACGATTTCTCATGTCATGAACGTCGGTCATCGGATGTGACGTGCGTGCTTCGCCATGTAAACCAGCGTTTTCACAGTCCTTGCTATAATGGGGCCCTTGTCTACCACTTCCAGTAAAGTACCATATGGACCTATTCATGTTCTAGCAGCTGGGTATTTTTCCTTACTGAGACATGCTTGAGAGTGGGTCTATCGTCGATACCATTTGTCTTGGCGCGCCAAATCGAGATTTCGACTAAATCAATGAAACATAGCCGTCACCTGCTCTTGTCCGTCCGTGTTGCATTGTTCGACGAGGGATAGAGTTGTGGTTCATGTAACCTCTCAATCGCCCAAAAGCGACCTAGTTTTAAAGGGTGATCCTTCTGGTCAGGTCGAAGGCAGCATCTTGGTGATCAGGTTGGCAGAATCCCTGGGACGTTCTCGATTCCCCTACTTATCCGTATCTGCACCTACGTAAGTCCCAGGCATCGGACAGGTAAATTTTTGAAGATTTCGCTTTTATCATTATGATTTTCTATGTGGTCGCTGGCTACTGCTGTAGTGACTGGAGTGTTGATTTTTTAAAATTAAATTCATCTCTATGTGTTTCCCTTATCTCAGATGTCGGTTGAACACAGGGATGCACCGACATGGCCCCTCTTCAGTGCCTTTAGTAGCAACAATGAAGACTATCGGTCATCTACAGAGCCTACTGGATATCTCCGTTCTTATCTTGATGTCGGCTCTCGCGGTC
>CACRXP010000016.1:989998-1008090 GCA_902702965.1 Spirometra erinaceieuropaei
TTAGCCGTCGTCAGCCAGTCATACCCAATCCCAACAGGACGAGTGAGTACCGTAGAAGCGATCGGTGAGCGCCCCTCTACCAGCAACAGCTACGTATGTGTGGTCAACACAGGCGGGAATTTAACCTCAGTCACTGCGCTCTTCTCTATCTCTGGTCTTTTTGACCGTCTTGCTACGGAAGCCATATGAAAATATGTAGAGTGGAGTAGGTGCCGTGCTGTTCTTCCCCAATATAAAACGATTCATGCGCAAAGGACCTCCGTGGGGCGGACAAACTATTGTGTGCTTAGAAAGCGAGGAAAAACCAGGGGAGGCTCGGACTGCCGTTGCGCAATAATAACTATTATCGTGAGGTACACTGACCTCGTCTTGAATGAAACTGTCCCTACTCGCTAGAAAGGCATCGCGAGGACATCTGAGTTACTATGAGAAAGACGGCTCAGGTGGTTTGGACAGGTTCTTGGTCGTCTTCTCTATAAGCCCAGTGCCACTGCCCTAAATCTTTCGCTTCAATGTAGTGTGAAGCTAGACCAAAACTGAGTCGACGCTGTCCGTCTAGATATTCAGTTTATCCTCGTACCTATGGTATTCAATCTTTGTCGCCGAGCAGACGGTAGATCGAGCTGTCCAGGTCCGTTGCCACCGGCCGCTGCGCTCGTGGAGAGGCACTATGTGGAACCATTGTGACTGGTTTGCCCAATCATTATCACAACCGTATCAATTTCAGGCGTCCCTGGGGGATATGAGATGGTAGACCGATAACCGGTGTTCAGTGCATATTGCCTGCGTATTCATGTGTTCCGACTGGTGGCTGGTGTACACTTCTCACACAGGATGAGGAGGATTTTTTGTCCTCACCACAACTGTTTGAAAATCCTAGCCGTTGCACCCTGTCATTGCTTGTCCTCAGCCGATCTTGTCAATGTTAGAGATCACCTTCCTTCCTGACAGCCGGTTTCTAGATCTCCCGCAGCATTTACGCCATACCTCATAGTTCGATTGCTGTATTCTACTGTCCAGAACAGCATCAATTCCGAGTGCAAGGGTATCTAAGCGCAAGAAGAACTAGGACAAACCTACGCCAAACGCAGCGCATTTACTCCGGGTGTGAGGATCGTCTTTATAAGAAGTAGCACGCACTTCTTTCGTGATCTTGCTACATGGTCCGGTGGGGGGAGTGCTTGTGTTTGATACGGGTTCGACCATACTTGATCTAAATGACTTCAAGTAAGCACCGGATTGCGTCTCTACGGGCGCAGATCTGCGACAGCGGATCAGTCTGACTCATTCTTTCGTGGCGAAGACCGATTACTGAGGGTTCAGGATCCACCTCCACGTCTTGGCGGACCGTGTCTAATCAAGTTCCTAACTGAACTCTTCGCTCTCTCCAGGTATGTAGCGGGCCACAGGGAACGTGTCCGAGCTACCTTGCGATGTAGCGAATGCAGACTGTCTCATTCGAAACGGTGTCGATGAACCCCCTCACTCCCCAGAGAGTCTTTTTAGTTAAATATTGTCCCCAAAGTCGGATTCAAACTTGCGAATCCACTATGGGCAACTTTTAGTTAGGAGTGCTGCCAATCGAGACATGGGAAGGCGGAGGAGTAATTTATAGTTTATTTGCTTCTTCAGCCAACCAGTCGGGAAGAACCTAGGTTCTTTGGTTACAGTTACTAAGATAAAATCTCTGTCATGGAACCTCGAGCTCGTGCACCGTTGGCAGTCTTTAAGATCGTACATGAGAGTGGCCTCCGCCTATTTTTGAGCCCTAGACCGGAGGTCCACGGCAGCTCAAAATCGCCCGTATTCCATTATGTAGCCAGGACAGATCTTTAGCACCGCTTTTGCATAGTGCCTTATGAAATCACTTCCTGTTGTTTACGTCGATCAGCTGCCCCATAAACGTCAATAGTAGTGAAAGTGCGATTCCCATGCGGCATGTCGAAAGAAGAAAAGACATTCACAGGGAAGGGTTTAAGTTTCGTCTGTCGCTTCGAGAAGAGATCCCGGCCACTCCACAGTCGGCATTAGCAACTTACGCATCGTTTGGTTTAGAAATCCGCATCTCTAGAACTCCCCAATGTATACTTAAAAGTTCTTGGTTCCTCTTCCAACGCACGCCACATTTTAGGTTTTTAAAGAAACGAAGGATTTTTCGAAACCTCGGAAATTAATTAATGCTTTTCCATGTTGTGACTGGCCCATCGTCAGGAAAAAGGGATTAGGACAGTGTAGTTAGCGCGCTGAAGCACTTGTTCCGTTGCCTGACAGAAAACCACCTCCATGCGTCGGAGGAGAGGGGGGGGGGTTAGTGGTTTAAGGGTAGATCGACCAAGTGGTTTAGGTCTAGTCATAGGAGCGAAATAGACAACGCAGCATCGATGGGATCGTCGAAAAGCCGTAGCATGCGTGAACTCGCGTTTCACAGCTGCTACATTGAACGTCCCACCCACCTCAGATGCCGCACGGTTAGGCCAACCGCCGTCGTCTGACTTCAGCTGACCGAGAGAGTTAGTCAGGAATTTCGCCCTCTGATGATTGTCCAACGACTGAAAGCTCGCCTTGTTGACCGCGAAGTGCCATACCGGGACCTCAGCACGTTATGCCGGAGGTTGAGGAGAGATGTCCACATCCGAATCCAAGAATTACAGGCGATCATCTCTGCACCGGACAGCTCTGTTGTGGCTCGCTAATAGTAATCTAACCATTAGCAGGCACATTGATTCAAAACTGTTATATGAGGCGGCGGGGTCATTTCGTGTGTCATGCCTATGTTTAGCAGTCCTGTTTGGGTGTGCAGCTGGGACTGAAAGTCAGTGGGAACTATGGGCTGTTTTAGTCTCAGTTCTTCGCCCACCCTGTTTTATGCTTTTAGGAGACACTTTCAGGTAGGGCAGATGTGCCGTGGCTTGTGAATAAATCTAAAAGATCACACATACGAGAAACGTTATGTTATTAGGATTTGTATTCTTTTGGGCAAGTCATGCGATATGGACATTTCGGCCTCCGTAAAGTGCGCTTATTTCCCAAGCCTTTTACGAGTAGTCTGTTAAAGTTAACACAGACCATAACCCCTGAACCCCTGACATGTAAGTGACACGTGAACGCGCATCATCCACTCTAAAGACCTAGGGGCGCTCATTAATCAAGCTGCTCGCGTTTTTGTGCTTTTGTCTAGGAGCCCTATCAACTTCCTGCATATTTTTTGTTTGACTCCACCAAAGTAATTTATATTCTGTCAGGAAACCTGTCCCAGACCAGTCCCATATTCGCACAGGAGTGCTTCCGTCGTCTCCGGGAGTTGCAGAATTGTCAGCTTTTGTTCTGGATGGATTCCTTCATTGTCTTATGAAAATTCCAGTGTTTTAGGACTTTTTGCCTCAATTACCCAATTTGTTTTACTAACTTTGTAGAAAGGACACCACATTGAACTAAATCCCCCCTGGATAGACTGAATAGACGGCTACTGATAAGTTAATCTCCGTGGATTCTGCCTTGAGCAACATATTCGGGTTATCAAAAAGCACCGGCTGTCTTCAGGGGCTGCTAGAAATCAGTATGCAGTTAGTAGCAACGGAAAATGTTCAGCTTACAACCGTATTTTCCTTATCACAATCCATATTTTACTTGACAGGGAAACCGCACTCGCCGGAATCGAAGCGAGCCAAACCCCAAAGCCGCCCTCAGGCACCGTCCCGGCCATCCGACAAGCCACCATCGTCCACAAAGCCGCCCGCTACCTCCGCACCACAAAAGTCCGAGTCGACCAAGCAGGCGTCGTCTCGTGCTGACGCGACACCAACATCCAACAGGAAGGCCTCTAATACAGAGACCCCCACCAGCGCTGCAGCCGCGACAACCGCCGAAGCCGTGAAGGCGCCGGCAAAGACACCCACTTCCTCCTCCTCTTCAGCAACAGCGGCCACGACTGCCACCTCTACGACCAAATTAGACACGAAGACGGCAGCTCCAAGCACCGAGACCGTGTCCTCTGATCGACCGGCGAAAAAGGAACCGCAACCCGCCTCCACGGGCAAATCAGACTCTGCACAGACCGCTACCACTGCAGCCAAAAAGGACAGCGACCTGTCGACTGCCTTTGCTCTACCAGAATTCACGCGCGTCATGATCAGCAAGCTGTCGAGAAACGTGACTGAGGTAGTTTTCTCAAACAATCCCTGCTAGTTCTCGTTGATGTCGGAGATGGCTTGTTTGGATCCTACTGGTGGATGTTCTGGCGGCGTCCGAAGTAGTTCTCGCACACACATCCTGGGTGTGCAAATCAGCGGACTCCCTTGACAGTTCCATTACCATTCATCGTAAGTAATGGAACAGTGGCGGACTTAGATCTTCAGAGATGGACGACACCGAGACGGCAGCTGTCTTAGGATTGGCAATACCGACAAGGGAGACTGGCAACGGGCTCTTGGCCCAGTGGTTAGAGGCGTGGACTTCTAACTAACAGGTTGCGAGTTCGAGCCTCGGGTGTTCCACACTTGGGGGTTGGGTATGACTGACTGACGACGGTTAATAAGCCAGAAATGGCCATACTAGTCTCCATTCTGCCCATTCTCCATTCTAGTACCATTCTGCCTATATCATGCGTCGCTGTGCGGCTACTGGTTGGGCTCGAGAGAGCCCGTAAAGCACGACGGAGCAAGTGAGTTTCGTAAGAACGATCGACGAGCGCCCCCCCCCCCCCTACCATTGTGTTAGGATTATTTGCGATCTCTTCGACCGTATTTACACCAGGCTAGTCTCAATAATGGTGGAGGAGCGCTCACTGATGGCGTTACAGAACTCACCCGTTCCGTTATACCTCTGGGCGCTCTCGAGCCCCGCCAGCAGCCGCATAGCGGCGCGTAATATAAGGAGAGCGTATTACCACCAGAGACGAGGGAGGCTGGAATGACCATTTCAGGCTTATTAGCCTCATCAGCTAGCCACACCCAACCCCGAAGTGCGCAACCCCTGGAGCCCGGTCCCGCGACCTGTTGGTTAGAAGTCGAACGTCTTAACCACTGAGCCACGGGTTCGTTGTTCTGTCGGTTACGATCGGGTACATTAACAATGGTAGAGGTGCGCTCACCGGTGGTATTACGGGATTCACTCGTCCCGTTTTGCCCTGGGGCTCTCTCTCTCGCACCCTGCCAGCGGCCACGTAATGTAGGCAGAGTAATATTGCCGACAAAACAAGGGAGACTAGAGTGGCCATTTCGGACGCGCTCTTCGACCCGATCGTAACAGACAGAGCAGCGAGCCCGTGGCCCAATGTTTAGGACGGTGCACTTCTAACCAACAGGTCAATAATGTTCTCCCTCACCAGTAGCGTTGACCAATGCCCTCTTCACAGATGGGTTCGAAGATATCTGACCACGTCGGTTGCTGTTTGGGGGCCAAACATTTCGCATGACAGCAATTTAGGTAGTAGAGGTTTGGAAAATGTAAGAGGCTTGACAGTGCTTTTGTGGCTGGGAATGTAACAACGCAATTGGCGGGTGGAGACGGCGTGCGCAACTGCGGCTGGTGCGTCGTACGCTCCTTCCATTGCGCCCGATGTCGGTACTACAGGCGTCTCACGGCAGGCGGGCCAGTATAAACTGCGCGTGGGCCTGAGTGATTATTTGTGGTCGTACGTCCTGGCGGCGTCCACATTGGGATGGCTTCGAAGGTGTCCAACCCAGGGTGACCTCGTACAGGAACGTGCGGCCACGACTAGGGCAAACCGGTAGGGAGTATCTCCAGAAACGAGAATAATTTGTGTGGGGAGGGTGGTGATCGTGCTGACATGGTAGTGGATACACAAGTTGACAGTGGGAACATGTTGGTGGGGTTTGGGCTCTGGCGGTCCAGAGTACTCCAGTTTTGCATGGTTGGGGTTTGACCCCTGCGTCTGCATTTGAATGACCCTGAGGATGGTGGTTGATCATTAACACTAGTTCGCTGGGCTCTGGTCGTTGGTCTCGAGGCCTTCGGGTTGGCTTTCCAGGCCATCTTCGTGTCTTTGTTTTTCCATTTTTCCTGCGAGCGACCCTACCGACGTCACTAATAGAAAATTGTTTAGGCGCGTATCGGCTTTGTGCAGAACGTAGCGAAAATTATGTGGATTGCTGCACCGTAATTCCGAAATCCGCATTATGTCTCCGAGGGAAGTCTTTGTTTCAAGTGATGGATGCGGTGATTGGGAGGAAAGCAGTTAAAATATTTGACGGCATTAGTGATGATGTTGCCATGGTGATTATCGTACATTTACCAATTTCGTTTTCATTTGTGAAGGTTCGTAGTTACGGCATGCCAGAAGTCCTGTGAGGTTTGTTCGTGCCACAGCGTCGTGGTCACCTTTGTGGAAAGTTGGAAACCCCCGTACACACAGCTCAGGTGGTTAGAACGCATGTCCTATTCAAGCTATGTCTTTACCGTCGTGGGTCCGAATCCCTCAGAGGTCGCCGTTTTTCCCAGTTTGATCGGTTGAATACACTTATGACTTCACGCTACCTTTCCTCTCGACTTTTCCACCTGCATAATTGATTTCTATCATACTCATTGTCCTTAGCTTAGTTCGCCTGTCGCCCGAAGTCTACGTGCAAGGGGATCAGACTGTGTCTGAGGGTTCAAACGTTTTACAGGCATCTGCTCGTAGTATACTCTCTGTAATCTGCATCGAGTCTGATCTTTGGCTTTTTGTAGGCGCACATTAAGGAGATCTTCTCCACCTGGGGCCAGGTGACCTCCATAGAAATGCCGATGGACCACATGCATCCCGAATTCAGTCGTGGCTACGCCTACGTGGAATTCTCCTCAGCTCAGGCCGCCTCGGACGCTGTTAATTACATGAATGGGGGCCAATTGGATGGCCAGGAGGTCAGCGTTACAGAGGTCATGCCGAGAGTGTTTAGACACTCCTCACCTCCTACTCATCGGGAGCGGCATCGATCCCCCGGAAGGACCTCTGACCAACGGTTAGTCAGGGCGTACCATCCCTCCTTCCCTTTCTGCTTCTTCACCCCCTTGGAAGCTCGTCGCCTGTTTTCTCTAGCTGGAAATTTCCTTGGTAGCAATATCCAGCGGCACGACTATACTGGTGTACTGTTGCAGAACTCACATCAGAACTAAAATATTGCCGACCTGTAGTTGACTATCGTGATTCTGGTCGGTCTTACTCCTCATACCGCAAACCAGTTCTTGATTATCTGCCTCTTGCATCTTGCCGACCTTTTACACCAAGAGCCGTTCCACGAAGGCCCAGCTTGTTGTCTCGCTCCATACCGTTCGCTTGGCTCAGACCTTTTAGCATTGAGGCACACCCATACCATGCCCGGAGACGTCATGCTTACATATTCATGCCTGCAAAAGCCAACCTTGGGTGAACGAGGATGTCAGATGGTCCAACAATGACATTGACACGGACGAATTTGGGGCATATTGCGTGTGCTTACGCTCATGAAGGCCTAGGCGTATGACCTCATACTAGTCTTGAGGTTATGGCTTATTCTTCCGCCTCTTTGAACCGTGTTTGTGCTTCTCGTCCGACTGTCCCACCGCCGTGCCCGGCGATGTCCACCATGTGTTCCACAACAACGTGAAACAGGCACGGTGATTTGCGCACGAATTAGTTTATTGTGATAGTAGACTAGCGCATCATCTACCACACTTTCTCCTCCTACCCTCACTCCCACTTCCCCTCCCCCTCCTCCCCCACCCGGGCATGGTATCATGACCAAGCCGAGAAGACCGAAGGTGAGGGAGGGCGCGGGTGGCTGGCACGGCCGGACCACCACACCCCCGGTCCACAACAAACACTTATCAGGATTTTAACCAGCAAAAACAGTGCCACAACGCGTCGGAAGGACAAGGATGACTGGGCATCCATGCTCACGGCCTGTATACCTGGCGAGAGCGCACGTGCATCTGCCGGCAGTGAGCCGGGGGTCAGAGGACTGCCAACACACACCAGGCTGCGAGGGTCATGGCTTACTGATCAGGCATAGCAGACGCCTACATTCCTTGAGGCGTTTCTTGTCAATTACGATGGTCACGCCCATGGTTGGCTTCTGGGAAGCAAAATAGTCTCGGAACAACGCCGTCTCGGCCTGCCCGCATCCCTGGTGGGTGGTTGCCTGCTTATAGCCCCACAGTAGATATGCTCTCATCAAGTGTTGACTACAATTTGGAGATGTGTTTTCAATCCCAAAAGATTACTTAGTTAGAGTTGTCATATTAACTGTCATGTCGCACAGTCGTCAGATATTCCAGCCGCGTAAGGATGCCGGCTTTTGAATGAGCTTTTTCTGGCCGCTTGTATAAATCACATTCCTTAAAAATGACCACTCAGGTAACATGGATTTTTGCCGTTGATTTCTTGACAGCCTCATAAATTCATATATATATTTTGTGGATAACATGTACAAGAAATGTTATTTGATAATTTTGTGGCAAATTTCGTCTTCTTCAACTTGTATACTTAAGGAAAGAGTATTGGTTTCGAAAAACGTTATCAATTCCCGAATAATTTTGAACTCGACCCGCCATCACAATTTTACTCGGGGTTTCCGAAATCCAAGCTGTATACTTTTCGTGCAGGAAAACGCATATTTCTACACGTTATGAAGAGGGCGCGTTGGGGTCGTAAAATTTTGTATTGGATGCGGACCGCGTTGTCTACTTTATAAGCATTGATAAGTGTGCTGATGCGATGATGTACGGTCTTAAAAATTTCATAATTAGAAACTTCAAAAACCGAAAGATACTTTTTCTTCAAGTATAAAATTAGAAGTGATTTACAACTAAATGAGTAGGAGAAAGAATGTTTATGTGCATGTTTTTTAAAATATACTTCCATTTATAAGGGTGCCAAGAAATCAATGGTAAAAATTCATGCTACTTAAGCAGCCATCTTGTACGGAAAGTAGCCTATGCAAGCGCTCGATAAGAAGCTCATTCGAAAGTCAATACCCTGACATGGCTGGAATATATTGGCAGTATGTTATTACCAGCAAAGACAAGGGAGACTGGAATGGCCATTTCTGACTTATTAGCCGTCGCCAGCCAGTCATTGTCGACCTCGAGGTGTGGAACACCTGGGGTTCGAACTCGCGACCTGTTAGTTAGTAGTCCAACGCCTCTAACCACTGGGCCACGAGCCCGTTGCTCTGTGGGTTTCGGTCGGGAATATACAATGGTAGGGGACGCTGACCGATCGTTCTTACGGAACTCACCCGTTCCGTTGTGCCTTACGGGCTCTCTCTCGAGCCCAAACAGTAGCCGCACAGCGGCACATGATATAGGCAGTATGTAGTTACCGACAAAGACGATGTAATAACATACTGCCTGTATCATGCGCCGCTGTGCGGCTGCTGGTTGGGTTCAAGAGAGAGTTTGTAAGGCACAACGGAACGAGTGAGTTCCGTAAGAACGATCGTTGAGCGCCCCCTACCATTATCTTGGCACTGTGCAACATGATAAGTAATATTACATCCGTACTAAAGTACTCTTTTGGAATTGAAAACACATTTCGGGATTTCGGTCAATATTTCCCGAGATAGCACATCTACTGTAACTGTTAAGCCAGGTTTTTCACTTTCACCCCCGTTTACGAATGGCTGCCCGGGGTTGTTTTATCCCTAAAGTCATGTCTTGCTTGAGAATGCTGACATTAATTTGATTTTTACAGCAACGTAGACGCAGAAAAGGATCGGGGCGGCCAGATGCGGTCCCTTCGGGGCCACAACGAGCACGGCGCCCCCGCCCGTGCTCGAGAGTCGGATCGTGCTCGTCTCGAGGCGGATCGAGAACGGGAGCGCCAACGCGAGCGGGACCGACGGGAGCGAGAGAAAGAGCGCGACCAGCGTCAACAACGCGATCAGCGGGAGCGAGGATCTCAGGCAGCTTCTCGAGCCTCCCCCGTAAACCGTAGCCGAGACCGCGATCGCGCGGGAGAGAGAGGAGGAGAGGTGAAGCGGGATCGGGATCGTGAGGCTGCTGACCGCGACCGCGGTCGGGAACGTCCACGTGCCAACAGACGAGCCAGCAGCGGCAGTCCGTTCGCTTCTCGTGCAGGACACCGCCGTTCGCCACTTGGCTCGCGTTATCGGCGTCCAAGTAAGTAGATGTCGTGCTTCTTCCACTCTACGTCATACCGATCTCTCCCCTTACTTTAACTTCTGTCACGCCTGAAAACACACACAGCCGGACATTTGGGCGTTCCTTCCTTAGACGTCACCATGTAGCTCGTTCGTACAGGAGAGTGTTAGACTTTGCGTGTATTTTTCATTGTGAGGCAAATTTGCGTATCGCCCACCTCGGTCTATCCTACCCCAGTGTGTCCATTACAAGACTGGAAATGTGCGCGAACGCAGTAGCCGACGTGGCCGTGTACTAAGTAGTCTTCGGCTGGTACGTCCGAGGCGAAGGTCCAGACTTGATCGCATGCCCACATCAGCTATGAGTTGGAATGAATAGTTGGTTCGGTAGTAGCCCGTGGTAGGCGTCTGTCAAGATTGTGGAGAACATGCGACCGGAGGGGGTTGGGGCGACCACGCAACTCTGTTACACCCCATTTGCCACCATGATGGCTTCGATGATAGACCGGTTGCCCATGACATGCGCCATCACGCCTGACCGTTTATCTGGGCATTTATAGACATCCTAATTTCGTCATGGGTTTTCGAGTCCGTGTCGGTTCACAGTTCCTAAGGCGTTTGTAAGCTGAACGAAGCTTGGAGACCATCGTGCCCATAAGGTTCAGCCAGAATCGATTCGTTGCTTGAGGTCTTTCCACGGGCCAAGTGATTCGCTGCGGGGTATTCCATTAATTACTCGCAAGCTTTACTAATCGAAGTATGCGTTTTTTCTGTGGGGGCCTTTTGATTGCGTCCTCCAAGATCATAGATGGGCGTTTCTTAAGTCATCAAAAGTTCGACGCCGGGTGCCAAGGACATACGATTTCTGCGGCAACAGGGCTGTAATGTTAGCCCAAAATAACCTTGCCATCAAGGGTCTACGCCACTAACTTCGCTACCGACTGACTGCAATAAAGGGCTAGCAATTATTAAGTGGTTTATGAAAAATGTGGCGCCGACTGACTCAGTCGCGACCACTGCCGTCACGGATACAGAAAATCAATTTATTCGGTGGACCTCTGGCATTTGGATGAGTTGCTGCATGAACCCTGCTGCGGCCGTTCTGGCTGAAAATTCCCTTGACTTGTTTATTAATTTAAAGGAAGTTGGGCTGCAGCACGTCCTTCATGAGACACAGTGAAGTCTCGTCTTGTTAATTGGTTGATATTTCATCTATGTAGGTTTTTTGACCTGATAAACTGCTTTTTTATTGACTACCTGCTCTTTCTGTAGGTCCGCCTCCGCGCGGAGCAGCCGGTGGAGATAGCCGTCGTGGCAGATCCCGCAGTCCCATCAGCCGCTCGGGTCGCCGGGGCGAAGCTCCCGATGCAAAGTCCGGCGGACGAGGTGATCCAAAGAGTGGAGCTGGGCCGTCAGCTGCATCCCCAAGCAGTCGTGCTCGTCAACACAGGAGGGGCGGCGCTGGCCGATCCTCTTCGTCTTCATCTTCATCCTCGAACTCTTCCTCCTCATCTTCTTCCTCATCCGGTTCCTCCTCAGGCTCCCGATCGGGTTCTTCATCCTCCTCATCCTCATCTAGCTCATCGCGTTCTTAGAGGGTGGGGGAAGAGAATAAGCACACCTACATCTCGTGTCTGTATATCTGCTGCGCATTTGAGACGTGTTTATTACACAATTTTATACATTGCGAAACTGATCCGGCCTTATTTATTTGTGGGTTGGCATGCTGTGCAGATACTGCGGGGGTTAGAGTGCGCTATCATACTCCAAGTTTAAAATCCGCCTACTTGACTCAGCCGGTATGTTTCTTTACGCTCCTTTCCAATGATTGGATCAAGTGGTATGGTTTTTTGGAATAGTACTCTATGCTTTTATCTAGTTGAAAGTTTCATGGGGAAGCTCAGCTGCACTTGGGCGTTAAGGGCTTGATGAAGGGTTACTGCTCTGACGGCCGTAAACTTAAGGGCTTTTAAGAAGATCACATAATCAACTGCTACGAGTAGCCATAAATCATGCACATGTAACCCCACAGCACGGTTTTATATACAAAGGTTAAGAGTTGTCGTCCGGATCCCGAGACGCGTTGCTCAGCTGCCCAGTCTGCCGTTATGAACAACAGGATATGAGTTATCATCCATGGTGTCCGTGCTGCCGAGAATCGTTCTTTGGCCCATTTCAGGAGAGGTGTGCGATGAATCCCCCACCTACCGACCTCCCTCTTCGCTGGTTGTGACGCTGAGGTCGTTCTGGTGTCGTAGTTCTGCTGTACCTTACGCATCCGTTGCTGTACAAGGCGGCAACATCTGGAGAGTGCCGCTTTGATTGTTTTGGTCCGGCGACCAATGTGGCTTTGTGCCATCTGTCCTTTTGGATGGGTAGGCTGCTGGAATTTGTGGCCGTCGTCAAACCTGTCCAGATGGTGACACTATGTGTAGCCGAGGACTTCCAGGACTACGGAGTGCATAACGTTCCGCAGTTGGCACACCCCCCCGTCTCAACGGTGGCGTTATCATCTGCAGTCCGCAGATCTTCCAGTCGTTGGGTCAGTTGGTTGCTGAAACTCAAGCAGTGGTCGAACACATTCAACCTTCTTGGCAGTAGCTTACCCTGTTGCAGTCAGAACTTAATCTCGGAGGTGGCCCGAGGTTAGCCTAAGCCGCCTACGCAATTGCATGTCGACATCTCTGTAGAACTTTTTCGCGTGGGAGGATAGACAGGCGGTAATGCGAGCAGAATAATCGGATACCCTCGTCTGCCGGTCAAAGCGGCTACTTGGGTGTGGCCGTTTCGTAGGCGCCACCTTCGAGGAGGGTCTTGGTTCCAGTAAAGGATCGTCTGGGGCAACCACCGGCTGTACGAGGCATATGGAGCGACCTGCCACGCTTGCAAGGTGTGTCCGCTAACTGGACACCTACAGCCTGTATCGGTTTCTAATGCATAGGCAATGAAAACTGGACGCCAGTGAGACCGCGTGCGGCTCCTTCCAGACCCGTAAATACCTCAGTTTAATGAGGAGGGTTCCTGCGTTAGTTGACAGGGTTACTAGCGTCTACGGGTGCACGCCCTTTGTTCAAGGATGAGGAGCTCTAGTCTCCAACTTGGGGAGCTTCGTGGCGACTTTTCTGGATTGCAATGTGGCTTCTCCTAGGTGGACTTACTCCAGTATGATTTCAAGATCAACACCGCCGATGCAGGTCAATCGACGCCAAAAGCGGTGCTGACTTACTTGGTAGGAAGGTGTTGAGTGTCCACACTCCCAAAAACAATAGCCAGCCAATCACTGGAGGCCACGTGCTCTTCTATAGCGCGCTGTCAGCGTGGTCATGACGCCTCGCCATTGGCTGCTCCCCTCCGTGTGTGAATGATCGATCAGCTCGTCTGGAATTTTCTCGAAGTGAATTGGGCCGGATGCAGACGACCCCCAGTAGGATGCTATAAATACGAGCTGCTCTTCCGGTCAGACTTGACTAGCAATTTCCTAATATGCGTTTTCGAGGCCGGTCGTGTTCTCTGCCGCGTTGCTATTGGGGACAAGAGTCGAGTGCGCAAACGCTCCATGTGGTTTCAAGTGCCAGGCCGGATCGCGACGGTAAGCATGCGGCTTGATGTAAAACTGCATAATCCACATCAAGGCGCCGGTTTCTCATTGCACGCCTTGGGGACTACCCGCGGAAAAGGCGCCAAAATGCCTAATTAAGTAGTATGAATTTTCCCACAGATTCTGGACCTATGTATATATCCCAATCACTTCTTATAGGGAGCAAGCACAAACATCTCTCCTAATGCACTTATGCGGCAAATTTCATCTTAAATTCTTCGTCTGGATGAAGAGTATTCCAGTTTTGAAAATTCCCAATTCCCGAATGTTCCAGGATTTTCCAGATTACGCGCCGCCCAATGTCAATTTAAAGGGAATCATCTATTCCTCTATGCTATTAAGGAGACGCCTTTTAGCGCCCGTTAAACTGCGTAGATAGGGGGCCACGCTGTATACACCAAAAGCAACATTTATAACAGCACAGCCTCGATACTACTTAAATACGGCCTAAAGGCTTTTTACCTGAGGAAACAGGCGATAAATGAGTCTTATGCCATAACTTTTCATAGGGCTGCAAATTGTATCCCGTCGCAAAATACAGACAGTTCAGAAGACCGCTTGGCGAGCATACGCGTTCTTCCGATAAATTCCCATTGGGCCTGCACATTTATATGGGAGCGAGGTACAAAGCAAAACGTGTGAGTGATAAGAGTAATCGATTACGGTTCGCCTTTTTCTACAAGCGGGGTGTGTGAATAGGGAGGGGAGGAGAGAAGAGGCAGTAAGTGACAGTGAAGGTTAGGTAGAGCCGTGCCAAAGGTGGAGGGGAGGGGAAAACAGGAGCGCGGAGAGATGCACGCAGTTAATCAATCTTTGACCATGTCAGATGCGGAGCGTGCAAGAGGTCCTCCTGCACGCACAGGACCGGTCTCCGTAGCCTGATGGCAGTCGCTTCTGCCGTTACTAGGAAGCACTGACCCAGTGGCTTAGGTTAATTAGATAGGACCTCATTGGGGTCCATACGATGCCCAGAATCAACCATATGTGCGAGGATGGAGCCGTGCGTGCTCTTAACTTCACCCTTCGTCAGCCATGTCGACAGGTGTTCTCGTATTCTTGTCGATCGGCGCCAAATCGTACGATCAATATAGCCTGCTCCACAGGAGTAAGTAAAGGATTGAATGCCTTCTCCGCGTTAGACAGGGTTGGCCAAGACAACTGGCCAATAATTACTAAGACAAAGGGTGGTAAATGGAAGACCTCTTTTTTTTATCGGAAACCTGGTTAATAAGCTGCACGGAATCGAATGTTGTTAGCAGGCGTTTACACAGTGACGCGGTTCACCTCCAGCTGTCAGTGTTCTCGATATCGTGTACGTCGGCTCACCGACGCATTCAGTCGCTCTGACCCGGCCTAATCGGCTTTTTCCTGCATACAGCGAACGCAAACGCGACCGCTGACTCACTCACCCCGCTGCAGACGCGGCTGCCAGCGTGATGCTAATTTGGCCGATTTGCGGACTGGCTTCCTACTGAAGCCGGCCACACAAACTGCCCCCACCCTCCTCCGCGCCTACTTCTCAGTCCTTCTGTGCTTTCCGCTTCAATGGCGCTTCTTAACTACATTCTGTCTGCCTGGTTTGTGATTTTAGAATCTTGCTGTTCTCGTCCACTGCTCACGAAAAAGTTGCTCGACCCTTACACAGTGATGAGATCCTAAATCAGAAGCCAGAGAGGCGGTCCGGTGGGAGGCAGCCGGCGGGACCGACTTACGTGGCCACCTAAACAGGACATGAAAATAGGAACGCCTCCCCCAAGTAATAAAGGGGGATCTGAGCATAATTCCGGAAGGGACGAAATACCCCCGTGCCCTTACCCCAACATAAGCTCCAATTTTAACCCTAACTCCGCCCTGAACCTTAGAGCTGCAGTTAACATTAGCTCCTGCCTTAACTCTAAACTTGATCCTGACTTGCCTTACCGTTAACTTTGAATCTAGCCCTAAACGCAATCCTTAATCTAAACCTAACCTTAATTTCACAGGAAGTTGGCTCCTGTTCTCATGTCCGGTTTAGACGTCCACATAAGTCAGCCCTATCGGGAGGCCCTCAGTGCCGTTACACAAACGTGACTGGTAGCCGGCCCCTATGGTCGGAGACTTGGAAAATATACCATTATTCAACAAGCTGGAGGGACGCAGTTTAAAGCTTCAGACTTTCCCTGGAAATGATCAAACCCTGCAGGGTACACACACAGTCAAATTAACCCTAATTAACTGTGGCGACCGTTAAACAGTGCTTTTAACTGGTAGGTGTTTTGGCAGATTTTGGGCAATCCATCTTGACCGAACTGCGAAAAACTCGGCGACCTCGATGGGATCCGAATTAAAGACAGCTTGAGTACAGCCAACGCTCTAGTCACCTGAGCTGCTCAACCCCACCGGGAGTTTAATTACATTTGGGTCAAGTTGCCCGCCCAGTTTACTGCAATGTATGGAATCAACTAAATCTTATACAGTAACCTGATTGCCCGAGCAGGATTTCCTACAGTAGGTGGGCTAACTCATGAAATGTCAACCGAAATTCCGAAATGCGTTGTCGTTTCGAAAAGATTAATTAAGTAGGGTTGTAAACTAACTATCGCGCAGCATAATTCTATCATAATTCAGTTACCTCAGGGTACCGGCTTTCTAATGAACTATTTTTCGACTGCATGCAAAAACTATACTCTGCAAAAAGTGACTACATATGTAGCACGCATTTTTCTCATTGATTATCGATGCCTCTAAAAGTCCAGTTATATTTCATGGGAAACATGAATAAAAATATTCATTCTTCCGCTCATTCGGTAGAAATTTACGTCTTCTTCCAATTTTATACTCGACGGAAGGGTAAAATTCGATTTTCAAAAACTTTCCCAGTTCCGGAATAATTTTGAACCCGCTCTGCCCTCCCACTTGCATTCGGGGTTTACAAACTATAGGCCATGTATTTCCCGAGTACGGAAAACCATGCTTTTCTCTAAGGTATTGCGGGGAGACCATATGGGGTTCATAAAATTTACCATTGGATTTGAGTCACATTGCTAAATTTACAAGCCACATTGGTAAATGCAGAGACATGACGTTTTATGAACGGTCATTTCACGGTATTTAAAAGTCTCACAATTAGAAACTTATTTAAAATGAATTATGTTTCTCCTTCGAGCACAAAACTGAAAGAAGACGTAAGGTTCTACCGAATGAGCGGAAGAATGAATATTTTCATCCATGTTTTCCATGAACTATAATTGGACTTTTAGGGGCATCGAAAATCAAAGACAGGATTGCATGCTACTTAAGTAGTCATTTTTTGCAGAGTATAGTTTCTGCATGCAGTCGGAAATAAGTTCATTCGAAAGCCGACACCCAGAGGTGACTCAATTATTATAGAATTATGCTGTAGGCTGCCTAGCTTTACAACCCTACTTATTTAATCCTTTCGAAACGAAAACGCATTTCGGAATTTCGGCCGACATTTTATGAGTTATCCCCACCTACCTTCTTGAGTTCTGTGTGCTCTGCAAAGCTGGTGGATGCACATCGTGAGGAACGGCTATGGACAGAGGAGTTGCTCAGCCGTTGGCGCATTCAGGCCGTCAGGTAGGTCTCGATGACCTCTTGCTCGCGGACGACTGTGCAAAACGGGAGTGGACATGCAGCGGAGCATTGACCTTCTTGCCTCCGGTTGAACAAACTTTGGACTAACCATGAACATGGAGAAAGTGGTGGTCATGCATCAATCAACATCAGCTGGACAGTACACGCACAAAATCAGCGTGAGAGGAACTCGCCCCACACCAGCGGACAAATTCACGCATTTGATGTCACAGACGGTGACCCTGGGCGTTGGAACAGTGCCTGCGTGCGCAACCGTTTTGTGACACAAACAAAGGGGCCGCTGTGAGGAGACCACGAGGACCATCCTCAAACGCCAGGGACTCAACCCTTCGGTATTCAGTCTGGCGTTCGACAGGGTTGTATCCAGTCGCCCATTCTGTTCAACTACGCTTGAAAGTTCATCTCTCATCCGCGCCAAAAAGGCCACGTCCTAGACGCCTTGATGTCGCAAACATCCGGCAAACCAGCACTGCTGAAGCCCTGAGTAGAGAAATCCGGACAGAGTTGTATCCTGTCACCCATTCTGATCAACTACGCTATTGACTGGATTCTCGGGAGGGTCCTACACGAGGGTGAAGGTGTTGAATTTGCACCCGGACACCGACTGACGGATCTCGACTATGCTGATGATATCGCCTTACTTGCTTCAAGTTTTGGTGATCTGCAGTCTATGGTATCACGGGTGGACGAGGTCGCTCAATCGGTCGGTTTATGCATAAACGCTGGGAAGACTTAAGTGTTCTCAAACTGCATCCCTGACCAGGAGAAGGCACATCTCGGGATTGATGGCTGTCAACTTGAAGAAGTTGACAGTTTTA
>CACRXP010000016.1:1008171-1018833 GCA_902702965.1 Spirometra erinaceieuropaei
TCTTTATGTTTGCGAATGCTGGACTGTACGCGTGGAGGACGAACGAAAACTGGAGGTATTTGACCACCACTGCTTGAGGACCATCCTTTGAGCGGAGTTCACCGACTTCGTCTCGAAGGAGACAGTCCACGCTCGCTGCGATGACATCGCAAGGATAACTCAGGCCATCCAGGAAAGATGACTGAGTTGGTTTGGGCGTGTTCTTCGTCTTCCACCTCAGGAGCTCAGTGTTACTGTCCTCGATCCGGCACCGTTACCCCATTGGAGGCATCGAAGAGGGGGTCAGCTCAAAACCTGGCTCGACGCAATTCGTCAAGACATGGAGATTGTTTTTGGAGCTTGGGTATTCGGTCTCCATCGCTGACGAAGAGAATGGGTTGAGCTGTCCAGATCTGCTGCCTCGGATCGTCACGCGTGGAGAGGCACAGTTCGGGACATTATCGAGGCCGGCAAGATCATGTATGATCGCAGCCGTACCAAGTACAAATAAGTACAACCCTGAGATCGAGGACGATTTTGCTCAGAATTGGCAGACGTTGCGCACTGCCGTAGGGACTGGAATCGTAATCTACAAAGCCAATCGCATAGAGGAGACCGAAGAGAAGTTACGCAAGTCTCGAGTGCTACGGAGTAACGCAACAAATGTCAAACATCAACCAGAAAGCCCGCATTGTCATCCTCAGAGCCGCCGTCACGGCAACCCTTCCAACTCACCACCCTGACACAGAGCGATGCCATCGTCATCGACGTCGTGGAAGTAGACCCGTACAGCTATTCTCTCATCCTTACCCTTCCCTCACCACCAATACCATCATTAAATTCCAATTTGTCCCCATTGCTGCCACAAGTTCATACAACACATCAGACTGGTCGGCCGCTTGCGAATCCATCACGCCGTGGCCGGTAAACCCGTGTCATGATCTCCAATAGACACCCATGCCTTCGGCTAGTTTCTCTTGTTGATCTTGGATGTGATGTCGTCGCACGGACATACTTGGCCGGAAACGCACCTATGGAAACCATCAGCAAAACAACACCGTCCAGACCATATTGTAAAACCTCACCCACCTACACGGGCTATGCTACACACGAAGCTACTCTATTCACGACGTTTAAGCGACACCTCTCCCCACATACCTGCAGTGCACATGCGACTAACTTTTCCAGTGCCCATACGGCGTATGAAGCGTCGCATGCCAGAACACGCACGCTGCTCTTAAGTGGGACTTTGTCCTCTGTAGCCCCCTGGCACGTCAGGTGGGAACCAGTTCGCCTGCGGCACACGTAGACAGACCACTCAACCTTGCCAAACACTAAGCTTACCCAGCACTGGCTGGTTGGAGAACTCAGAAAGTCCCCGATCCCAGGGTTGTACTTATTTGTACTTGGTACGGCTGCGATCATGCCTGATCTTGCCGGCCTCGATGATGTCCCGAACTGTACCTCTCCATGCGTGACGATCCGCGGCAGCTGATCTGGACAGCTCAACCCATTCTCTTCGTCAGCGATGGAGACCGAATACCCAAGCTCCAAAAACAATCTCCATGTCTTGACGAATTGTGTCGAGCCAGGTTTTGAGCTGACCCCCTCTTCGACGCCTCCAATGGGGCAATGGTGCCGGATCGCGGGCAGGAACACTGAGCTCCTGAGGTGGACGACGAAGAACATGCCCAAACCACCTTACGCTTGCGATGTTATCGCAGCGAGCGTGGACTGTCTCCTTCGAGACGAAGTCGGTGAACTCCGCTCAAAGGATGGTCCTCAAGCAGTGGTGGTCAAATACCTCCAGTTTTCGTTCGTCCTCCACGCGTACAGTCCAGCATTCGCAAACATAAAGGACAGATGCACGGTACACGCAAATCATAGTGGCGATGGAGAGGTCGCGTCGGATCCATAGACGCTTTCTAAGGCTTGAGAAAACCCCTCGGGCAGCATCGATTCGGGAGACAATGTCATCCTTACTCTACCCATTCGGCAGTAGCCTCGCCCCGAGGCATTTAAAACTGTCAACTTCTTCAAGTTGACAGCCATCAATCCCGAGATGTGCCTTCTCCTGGTCAGGGATGCAGTTTGAGAACACTTAAGTCTTCCCAGCGTTTATGCATAAACCGACCGATTGAGCGACCTCGTCCACCCGTGACACCATAGACTGCAACTCACCAAAACCTGATGCAAGTAAGCCGATACCATCGGGATAGTCGAGATCAGTCAGTCGGTGTCCGGGTGCAAATTCAACAGCTTCACCCTCGTGTAGGACCCTTCCGAGAATCCAGTCAATGGCGTAGTTCAACAGAACGCCAGACCGAATAACGAACAGTTGAGCAAGATTGTTGCGGACCAGGACTCTGGCAGTAGTTGAGCAATAATAGGCTTTGATTATGGCCATCATTTTTGCCGGTACACCATCTACAGCCATTATCCGCCAGAGGGACTCACGATGAACGGAATCGAACGTGGCGGCCAAGTCAATGAAGCAGACGGCCGTCGGCTGACATTGGGGAATAATCTTTGGGATAAATCAGCCTACTCACGCACGCCCACGCAGCCAGATGGCGCAGCTCACACCGTCGCGAAGTGCAAATGGCGTCACCACGCCGGGGGAACATCGTGGACCAGGCGGCACAAACCCTACCTAGCCACGGACGTACTCCCCCTCCCCCCCGCAAGGATGAACGATATAAATGTTCACAATTTGCTGCACTCGAGTAACCTCTGATGATGAACTCTAGTTCGAGTTCGAAAGCTCAGGCAAATAAACTTACTGTCCCAGTGATCGTGCCTTCGCCTTCTTTTAAACAAGAACCTGGGATGCGTATATTCTCTTCCACTCGTGAAATCAGCCTACTCTTCACTATAACTAATTTGTCACGCTTGAACGTAGCACAGAGCGCCAAGAATCGTGACCTAGGAATTTTCAACTAATGAGATAATTCAGTCCGTCTCAGAACTGAGAGCCAGCCTGCAGTGGCTCCTTACAAATGCGACCCTTATGACACTTAGTCACGTGAGATCCGAACCGTCCCTGACATGCATGAAGAGGACCAGGCTTTTAGGTTTTATCACTCACTGCATGCGCGCCTGCGCTCGGCCGCTTTGGCCTTGTCTTATCATCTGAGGAGAGAGTATGGAAGATCTGGCGAAAGTCTGCCTCCCTGTAAACGAATTTACCACGTCTTACCGGTGCCGGGAACATCTCGTGAGACACGCGGTGGGCGTCGCCATTTCCGTTACGGTTGTGTTTTTATGTGTTCGCACCGGAGCGATTTCAAACTAGAAAGTTGACTTTGAAGACGACGAGCTCCCGAAAGTGAATCAGCGGGGTGTATGCCAGAAATGCGAGACGGGGTTGACACACCACTATTAATCGTTGGCTCGGGGTCCTTCCGCAGGAATTATTCTCAAGAAGATTAAGAGGCGATGAGTGTCCGGACACTCGGCATCGAGTTGCTGACACAAACGTTAAAGATTCCTTCCATGCGGCGTACAGGGTACCACCAAAAGGGTCGAAACTGCCGCGTGAGCGTATATTGTCTGTGGCTACGTTGCTATCTCTCCAGACGATGCCATCCTCTTCTTCCGAGCAACGCTGACTTGGCTGACGTAACAACCAACCCAGTATGAAGACTGGATAGGCGGGTCCCTCTTCAAACCCGTCCTTGGAGTGCTGGCATCAGCTCTTCATCCCTCCTGCTTTTCCACCCCACATCAATCTCTCCTTCCCCACCGTAGATCGACTGTTACCATGCCAGACACAAGGAAGTGGGATTAAGCGGGACTCTTATCATTCTTAGTTTCTTCATTGCTACACAGCGCATCTAATGAAGGCCTTAATGCCTTTACTCATTACACCAGTCGAGATATGAAGAGATATCTCACCCAGGGGCCTGGAGTCACATTGTGCAAAAAAGTGGGCATGTTGGTTGGTGCTAGTGTAATGAGTGCATACATATTTACACGCGAAAGGGCGAAAATATCATCAAAACTGTTCAGGGAGGGAGCATTCTAAAACAACCGGGAGAAATCGCTACTTTCCAAATGGCCAGAGTGTGCGTCTCCCGTCAATAAGACGGCGGTAGAGGATTTCACGACCCTGAGGGGTAGACATACGCGCAGCCTCACTAAACTTCGTCTCCCGCTTGCCCATACACATGCGGTGGAGACGTTTGGTGCCTACAGTGGTAGGTCCAACGCGGAACATGACTTTCTGCATCATGCGTTCATATTCCCGAGGCAATTTATTGTTCCGCCAATTTCCTTCTTCGGTTTCTGGAAGAACCTAGGGGCAAAGAGAGTAAATTATTTTCTTCTACCTTATTTGTCAGATAAAAATATGGCGAATTCTCCATCAAAAACCGTACATTGTGCCATGCAGCTCCACCTAGAGCCCTCGCAGGCAGTCGTAACAAAGATAAGGGGGACTAGGGTGTTCGTTTCCCGTCTTATTAGGCCAGTCAAAAACAACTCCGGGTCTGAACAATCCGACACCGCCGGAATGGACTTTTTAGTCATTGCGTACTACGTATTTTAAAATTCAATTCTACTTTCAACAACTATCACCAAGCCGCATTTAGCCGGTCCCAAATCCCATTGTGTTGGGAGCCGGTTGGATATTTGCTTTGGAGTGTCTAGCTAAAATCTCAAAGACATTCGTCTCTATACCACTGTTGCACTCCTGAACACTGTGGAAAATAAAACCTGGGATTTCCCTCAGGATTACCTAACGTCATTTGTCCATTTTCCGTGCTACTTTGGATAAGGTATCGGAGCACTCGCAGGCGCGTATATCCGATGTTGACGCAAAGCATGACTAACCTATCTCAAACGGCAGCTCACGTAAGCGTCACCAACGCTGTAATACTTAGAGGCTTTAGTTGTCGAACAAATCGATAGTTAGACGGAAAGCAGTAGTAAAGGACGGTTTCGACAACAGCCTTAGGCACTGAGAGCTCTCCTAAGTGCGTAAGGTCTTTGCTGTTTCGAGTATGCCCCGCGGAAGCCTCCGTAGCTAACGATACCACGATGGTCTGAACTATATCATCAGAACTGCAAACTCCCCAAGATAGCCGAACCAAGGCATGGGTTACAGTGGTTAAGAAAAATAAAAATCTTAACCTCGACAAGGCGTCAATGGGCTCTGTCACCAAACGCTAAAAATACTTATGGGAAGTTGCCGTGTTAGGTGCTCAAATACTTCGTGCGACAAGCATAGTCGAAATCGACGAGAACTGCCGATGACCAGACAAACCCTGTCCGCGAAATTCGAAGCAGTGCATCATAGAAATCCACAGCAGCAAGATTTAAGCTCCCTTCACGAGACTTAGCCTTTTTTCTGGCGGAAACGCACACAGCCCATGATAAAATTCCCAACCTATCAGTCGTTGAAGGCCAGTTAGGAGATAGTCATGAGGACCAATGGCAACCAGTCTTACATCGTTCCACGCGCTTGCTCACAACAGTAGTTGCATAAGATTCACCGATAAAACGCGAATATCTTGCGAGAAAAGTACCGAAATGACTTAAGGAAGTTGCGGTCAGAATGCCATAGCCTTTGGCAATAAATTACCGTCATGACTGGCGTCTTGTACACCAAATTCTCGTGACTCTGGTGAGCAAGGTAGCACACTACTCATTATGCTGTTAAGTCAGCTTGGGAGAGAGGCCGATTAGGCGCGCAACAAGACAGGACATTCGTTTCCTATTCGCATCACCGGAAAGACGTCAATCATAACTACGCGGCCACGGCCGGCCCCACACACAATGTGGAGGAAAAACTGACGACAGATCTATTACATTGGCTAATGCCGAAAGTCTCCGTAAGACTATGGTCTTTGCATACAAAAAGCAATTGGGTATGCAAAAATCGTCTTTTCACTGGGCAGGCAAAAAATGAATGTGGCCCCTTGAACGAATTAGCTGAACCTAACCCTAGGACAGGATACACAAACTGTAACTTAGGGGTGTGCCAAATGGCTATAGATGGATAGTTCAGACCACGGCCTTGTGATCCCATAAATAAATGTACCTCAGAGAAATGAAACAAAAGTCCGTCGGGCAAATAGACTAAGTAGAAGAAGTACCTCAGGTTTGAAAGCGTAAGACAGATTTATGCTCCTGTACGAGGAGCTGGCTGCCCGTCTCAAATTTAAAGACACTTGTACGGCTGGTCTTAACAAGTTCATTTATATGCTAATGACGTCTATTAAGTGCCAGTTTCGATGTCAGCCAATGGACAAAAACACTTGGAGTGAAACGGGAGAAAAGGGGCAACTCGGAACAGAGAGCACACGCCCAATAGCCCAAAGACCAAAACTACAATAAGTAGCTTATGTGGTTAAACACTTGAAGTTAAATAAGAATCAGAAGACTAACAAGACAATTAAAGTCGTAAATTATCGAAAGAAATAAAGTTAAAGTAAAATGCGCTTTCATATAACAGGTATTAGGTGTTGAAGCTAGTCGTTCACGGTCTCTTTCTACATCGCTGAAGTAATTTACATACCCCCGAACTTGGCACATTAGATTTTGCGCAACAAAATTAACGTGTAGCGGACGATGACGTTGGAAGAAGCACGCACCAAGGCAGCGTAGCATCGGGAATAAATCTTGGCCAAGACCGGTTTGAATAGACTCGTTAACTAATCACATACTCGTCCATGTCAAAGATTAGAAGAAGAGATACGTAGACATAGAGGAATAAAGAGAACAGACGGAATCTAAAAATACGTGCAACAATGGTTGATTGTAACAAATAGGATAAGAAACGGCGAAGAAGTTACCTATCTGGATGGAGAGCTAACACTGACACGCCTGCTGAACAACCGGTGTGGACGCCGCACAGTGGGCAACCGCAGGGAGGGCCGTTGTAAGCGCCGATGTAGAGCGAGAGGAAAAAGGGAGGGAGCACTTTGTTATCATATGCGGAAAGGGGATTGACGTAGAGGGGACGCGCACGGCCATTTTCATCGACACGCATTTACACCATTTCTATATCAGAGACTGACAGTGCCCAAGGGGCGCTGTAATAAACCTATTCTATTCTATCCGCGCTGGCCGAAATGCACTTCGTTCAAGAAACTTTCTCCACTTCGTTACTTACGACAAAATTAAGCATTTCAAGCGGCCGTTTAAGTTTCACCAAAAAGGTGTCTCGTGCTTAAAAGGAAACTTGTGGGCTGATCAAATGATATCCAAAGGGTTCAGGGATCGGCGATCTGGCGGACGAAATTGTTTTAGATGAGCTAGAAATGACTATTCTCATCTAGTAGAGTCTGGTTTTTTGGCGCCGTCACGTTCACGACAAACTTGATATCGTCAAAGAGGAATATATTGCAGAAGTTCCATATTCTGCCCAGCGCTGCTATAGTCGCCTTTAATTAAAGTGCTCATAGGGTGGAGTCGTAACGGTGAAATCTAGACGACGGTTAGCGGGGAGGCGATGAATATCAAGCAACTTTTTAATTTATCGACAAATAGCCGGTTGATCAGAAATGAAGCTGTCCGAGGAAACTCTTGCACCGTGTACAAATTCACTGCAGTAAACCGGGAAGTGCACTCGAGGCCCGAAATCTCTACTACCAACCTATATAATGTCTCCTCGAAGGCTTTTTGAGTTGATTCCTACATTTTCGAAGGAGGATACGACGGGAAAACTGACACCATTTACAAAGATGTTCACCGTGCGTTCCACATCGAGGTGAGAATAGTGGCGGTGGCTTGCTTCTGAATACATAAATAGTGATAGCGGCCGTTTGCAGCTGTTACCGTGCTCTCTCCTCCACTGTCTGGTCCCAGCCTCGTGACAGGCTCTAGAAGACAGGGACAGGAGAGGTCGCGGGTGAATGCACGACATAACTCCAAACCACGTCCTTTGGTCCACAACGTACACTACCCAGGATTTTGCAAAGCTGTATCAAGAGCGCCTTAGGGCCCAACTAGCGCGGCCTGGGTCTGTACCTGGGATTGCGACCGTACAATCAATGTTGCCACTTACTGTGAGTGCGCATTCCAATTAACAGTTGTCGAATGCCGACCTAGTCCCCGTGTTGGTCCAATGTATTTACCCCGCGGCCCGTTTTAGGGGCAGAAACCGGAAACCATCGACGATTTGGCATGCCCGCTATACACTTAGGACGTCGCCGAGGTGACGAAGCTCATTGTTTCGGACCTAAGTCGAAGTCAGTCACTTTAGTTGGGGAATAAATATTTCGTTCCTGGACTCCCTTTTCAATATCAATTTTTACGATACCCATTTCCGGGACGTGTAAAGCCATCGGTGTGTGTCAGCCAGGCGCAAACTGCTAACAATGAGACAATCTTGATAAGACATGCAATAGTTTCCTAACAGATATGTATATAGTCTGCATCTAAATGTATCAATAGTGCCTGAAAGCACCACCACAGTAAGAAGGCCGCGTCAGGCTCTACGGCCCTCAGCGAGAAGCTTTCCATCGGTCTTTGCATGGAACCACTTTCTTTGAAGTTTGAAGAGACGATCATGCAAACGGTTCCTTTCCGTCAATTCGGATAAACCGCCAAAATAAGGGCTCACCCTCGGCATTCGACAGCCCAGTTTGCCAGGAGCCCGTTATTTAGAGGAAACCAATTATTTTCAGTCTAGTTTGCTTCTCTAGACAGATGACTAAGATCACTAACCATTTTTGTAACCTTTGCCTGCGCTCATTCCCAAAGTTAATAATCTTTCTTGAGCCGAACATGCCTGGTCCGTCGGCATGCTTCAAATAGGGCTATACAAACACCACACAAGTGTTTGTGAACGTTTCGTAGTCAGTTTGTATCAGCGCTGACTTCAGCGCGAATAGCACCAGAGTCGCACTCTTAGTCGCCTTCAAACACTGTGACGATGGGTTAGGCAAGGAGGTCATTACGACACTGAGACATTTCTTTCTCTCAACATTTGAAAACGGTTGACCGTCAAAAAGGTGTCAGAAAGGATCATCTTTCTCGTTGGCCCTTCGAGTGTAGGTTTGTCGAAACATACAAGCACCAACATTAAAATCAAGGACCCAACGAGATGATTATTTGCTAAGTCGGCTATGACTTACCGGTCCGCGTTGCGCCTGGTGTTGTTATTGCCATTGGCTTATAAGTACCATGTGCAGCTGGGTCATGGAAAGTGAGGACCGATAAAATGTAGGTGGACGGCCGGGCATCGAGCCGAATAAATAAAGAAATCCTGCGCCTAAACCGTCCTTGTAATTACACGTATCAGACTGAAAGCATGCACGGATCCCGACTACACGAGCATGAGCTGGCTGTGCGACTGGGTGTCGGGATAAGGTAACTAACAATGATGATCGCGATAACTGCCGGTTTACAGCACTGTCAACTTTAATATACAATATGGATCGACCCAAGCACTGAAAAAATCTTCTGACGTTTAAACACAACTTCTGGTTTTGGATAGTTGAAATTGTTCAATTTCAAAGATAAGTGAAGCTCTGCATTTATCTGGATATTCTTAAGTAATTAATGCCTGTTTTTTACTTCAGTCCCTTTTAAAAGTCGCCCTTCAATATAAGGTAACATTTTTTTCCCAGTTTTGTTTGACAGTCTGGCAAAATAGTCGTATTTTGTAAAAAATCCATTGTAGTGAATACTTTCCCTACTACCGCTCTCTAGTTTTTGTAGTTAAATAACAGTAATACTTGCTATTCAGTGCGCTTTTCCTTTCCCTACTACCGCTCTCTAGTTTTTGTAGTTAAATAACAGTAATACTTGCTATTCAGTACGCTCTTCCGTACGTTGGAAACGTTTTGATCCTTCTTCTGTAACGAAAACTTTTTTTGTCTGTAGAGCCCCGCAGAGCACGTGCTAAAAGGCGAAAGCTTGCGGCCTCCCCACCGTCTCTGGGTGCTAAAATCGTGACTGAAGACATAGCAGGTGCCAGCGTATGTTCTTCGCCGTCTGCAGATCTAATTAACTTACAAATCCCTTTAGTACATGTAGAACCTCTCGACCCTTCAGTCGTCCAAAAATACGCCTCTGCCAGTCGTAGCAGGCCATCAGCCGGCGAAATAATCGATCAGCTGATTTATGGAGACATAAACAGCACTTCTGAAAAAGTGCTTGAACAAACTTTTAAACTCATTGGGGTAATAAGTTCGGAAACTGAGGAACGAATTAAACGCAAGCATAATTTCGTACTGCGAAACATTCCGAGCCACTTATCTGCTATGGAGAGAGCGCATTTGTTCCTACAAGGTTGTGGCTTGAGTTTCAGTGTCGCACAAGCTAAGCGACTTCGCTCGCTTAGCCGTAATGCGCCGATACTAGTTACCCTTTTCTCCATGATAGAAGTCGATTTTATCTTGTCGAGTAGGGAGATGACTAGAGACATCTGCGGTAAATGGCGCTGCTCCGTTTCGCCAGAACTCACACCCCTGCAGCGAAGACTGAATAAACTAAAATCGGCAAAAACCAGCACCAAGATAATGACACCTACTGTCAGTCTGAATATGTCCTCTACAACACCACCTGCGGCATTTGCAAGTCACGGCATAGTCGGATTTCAGCACTTACCCCTAGTAGTCGCCCATACAATCTTCGCAATTCGTCTCTAATTATACCTCTTCCAGCGTCCTCCACCTCTAAGCGCTCCCTTTTTTTCGCTTCCAGGTATACTTTCCTCTGGAATAACCTTCC
>CACRXP010000016.1:1033209-1093359 GCA_902702965.1 Spirometra erinaceieuropaei
GTTTCCTCCAAAAGAGTGCGTCTCATTGCGTTAAAGTCACCCTTCCAAATATTTCTGCGCGTCTTGATTTTTGGTTGTTGGTTGGATAGGAGAGAGCACACGCAGGTAAAAGCAATATGATCGCTTAAACCGAGTGGAGGTAGTGGATTCACTTCCTTTATGAGTCCTTCTTCTTGACTGAAAACGAGATCTAAACAGTTAGATCGTTGTCCTTCTCTCATTCTTGTTCCGAATTTTATGTGCTGAATGAGGTATTCATTCAGGGAGAGCTGTAGTAGCTTGTGATCAAATGCCGTGGACGGGGCGTTTGTTAGGGGAATGTTCCAGTCTATTCCTGGAGCGTTGAAGTCACCCAGAAGAAGTAAGTTCTCCTGCTTACATAACAACTCCAGTACACTAAGTAATTCCATATCGGCGATTTCATTCGAGCTGGGAGGCCGATAGACAACACACAGGTTCAGTGTCGGTAATCGTTTGATGCATATCTTGCATGAAATTATTTCAAATATTCTGCCTTCCTCGTCTAAAATTCGTATGTAAACTTATTTTTACTTGCTTTGACGGGACCCCAACGGGTCTTTAATAACAAATTATTATTATTATTGCTTTCCCCTTCCTGGGTCTTCCTCAAAGGTTTTTCCACATAATGCTGCAGCTCTAGTTAGTGGTAATTACCCCACAAATTTTAGACCACAGCAACTTTGTCCTCCACCAATTGTTCCATCCAAACTGCTTGATTTTCCACCAACAACTCTCCATTTTTATAAGTAGTAATGATCGGAACCTACATATTAGGAATACGCTCAGTATTGTCTTTCTCAACGCAAGATCAGTCGTGCAAAAATGGCACAACTAAGAAGTGTAGCTGTTGAGATTGCCCCGGACGTAATGTGCATTAATGAATCTTTGGCTCACTCGCTAATTTCTGCCTCCGCACCTGAGTTCAAAGGGGCCTGACAGTGCCCAAGGGGCGCTACAATAAATCTATTCTAATTTTTATTCTAATATAGATAGTCTCAGTTTATACCGCCAGGATCGTGTCGAAAGACGCGGCCATGGTAGCATTCTTTACATAAGAGCCTCACTTGCACAGTCGCGTTATGACCTGAACATTTCCTCCTTCTCTGGAAATCTATGCTTCGCTTCGGTAATCCTTCCACAAAATAGGAAAGCCTTAGTCGGATGTGTATATTTCAGCGTAGAGGAGGAGGCACAGCGATTTATGTGTCAAATGAAATTGCGTGCTGTCAACGAGAAATATCCGATGGTGCGCCCCGAAATTTTGAAATAACTTCATGCAAGATATTTATCAAACAATTACCGACACTGAACCTGTGTGTTGTCTATCGGCCTCCTAGCTCGAATAAAATCGCCGATATGGAATAACTTAGTGCACTGGAGTTGTTATGTGAGCAGGAGAGCTTACTACTTCTGGGCGACTTCTACGCTCCAGGAATAGACTGGAACATTCCCCTAACAAACGCCCCGTCCACGTCATTTGACCACAAGCTACTACAACTCTCCCTGAATGAATACCTCATTCAGCACATAAAATTCGGAACAAGAATGAGAGAAGGACAACGATCTAACTGTTTAGATCTCGTTTTCAGTAAAGAAGAAGGACTCATAAGGGAAGTGAATCCAAAACCCCCACTCGGTTTAAGCGATCATATTGCTTTTACCTGCGTGTGCTCTCTCCTATCCAACCAACAACCAAAAATCAAGAGGCGCAGAAATATTTGAAAGGGTGACTTTAACGCAATGAGACGCACTCTCTTGGAGGAAACCTGGTTGGTCAACACAGAAGATTCAGACGAATTCTGGCAGTACTTTCGCAAAATTATAGAGCGTCTGATTTATTTCCATTGTCCAATAAAAATGACAGGACCATGTATGCGAACGCCGTGGGTCAATCCGACGACAAAAAGGACCATGAAGAAGAAACAGAGACTCTGGAAAAATTATTTGCAACTTCGAGATCAAGGGTCATTTGCCGAATATAAGGATCAGCGCAAAAAATGCCGCAAAGAAATACGAGTTGCTAGAACTTCTTTCGAGCGTCGACTGATAGCAGAATTCATTACATGTCCCAAGAAGTTTTACGGGTACATCCGCAGTAGGAGGAAACATAGGGACGAAATTGCGTGTCTAAAGTATAGCCTCGGAAACTTATTAGTTGAAGGGCCACAGAAAGTGCGATTACTGTCTCAGTTTTTTTCAGTCGGTTTTTACGGAGGAGTCCCCAGAAGACAATCAGCAGTTTGAAATGGACCGACACAGCCAGGAGCTTCAAATGCGCCAAGATATTGCCGTCATTAAAACCGTCGCCTTTTCCGTCGAGGAAGTCAGACGAGTCCTCAGTCAAATAAAACCTGATAAGTCTCTTGGACCCGACGGAATACCCGGACTTATACTTAAGGAGCTATCAGCGGAGCTGTCAAAGCCTCTTTCGACTCTCTTTGAGCTGTCAATGAGAACAGGAAGGCTGCCCCCACAGTGGAAGACAGCTTACCTCGTTCCATTGCATAAGGGAGGTAGTAGGAGGACAGCAAGCAGCTTTAGGCCAATTAGCTTAATTTGCCTCCCTTGCAAAACGATGGAAGCCATAGTAAAGAGCGCTATAGAACAATTTTTGTGAAGAAAATAACATCTTGCAGGATTTTCAACATGGCTTCCGGAGCGGACGTTCCTGCCTCTCAAATCTGCTAGCTTGTCTGGAGATCTGGATTAGGGCTCTAGAAGAGGGTTTTGAGGTCGATGTCGTGTACATCGATTTCCGCAAAACTTTTGACACTGTCCCGCACCAACGTCTTCTTCAAAAATCGAGAGCCATCGGCATCCGGGAAGATCTTCTGAACTGGATTAGTGCGTTTCTGTTTGGTCAGAAATAACGTGTCTGTGTCGGGGATGATATGTCAGAATGGGTGAACGTGATCAGTTGTGTACCTCAAGGCTCAGTTCTGAGACCATTGCTCTTCATCCTTTACGTTAACGACAGCCTTCAGGAACTCGACTGCGGCAAAATAATGTTTGCAGACGATGTTAAGCTCTGGCAAGTCATAAAGGGACCGAAAGATCAGAGATCCCTTCAAGATAATCTGCACCGACTGCAAGCGTGGTCGAAGAAATGGCTTCTAGATTTCAATGTGGAGAAGTGTGCCGTCCTTCATCTGCGTCCAACCAACTCTCATTCAAATGAGAGCTTGAGGACATATCACCTGAAAGATATAAGGCTCCCCGCAGAATCTTCACAAAAGGACCTCGGGGTTTGGATACAGAACAACCTGAAACCATCACTGCAGTGCCACAAGGCTGCAAAAAACGCCATGGGAGTGCTGCATGCAATCAAAAGGGCTTTCGTTAACTTTGACCAAGGCCTTTTTGGGAGAGTTTACGGCACTTTTGTTCGGCCCTGCTTAAAATATGGCTTACAAGCATGGCGGCCATGGCTAGTAATAGACCAAGCATGCCTCGAACGAGTACAACGGCGTGCAACAAAGCTGGTAAACGGTCTAAAAAGCCAATCGTACACAGACAGACTGAATTGCCTTAATTTATTCCCTCTGTGTTACAGGCAACAAAGAGGTGATCTTATCCTCGTCTACAAGACAATACGTGGCCTCGAGCATGGACTTAAATTTGAGGACATGTTTCAGTGGCACCTTTCACCCAATCTTCGTGGTCACTCGATGAAGTTACGGACAACAATGTCCAGGCTGAATCTTCGTTCTGAATTTTTCACGCAGAGGGTAGTGGAGAAATGGAACGATCTCCCTCAGTCAGTCGTGGAGGCGATGTTTCTGCAACTCTTCAAGAAACGCTTGGATGATTATTTGTGTCCCCTGTTTTCCCTCGACAGTTGGAATCTGAACTAAGACCCCACGTCCCCACAAATATTTTCTCTGAGATAATGCTATTCAAATGAATTAAGTAACGTTTTAATAGCGAATATTTTTTGCTCGTGTACAGTTATTTCTAACGAGCTGACATGTAATCAATAGGGTTTTCAAAGGCTTTGCCTATTATCCTTACCAAATAAACTGAAATAAACTGAATTGCTGCTCTGGAAATGAAAGCCAACTCTCTGAACCCTTTGAATAAATTGTAGAGACTTCTTTCGATGTCAAGATCATCGTAGGCGATTTTAATCTGTCGGAAATTGACTGGCACACACATACTTCCTTTCCGAAATTCCAGAAGCTTCTTGACACCATCCAATTTTTAAACTTGCCACAATTAGTCGACTCTTCAACCAGAAACGATAGTGTATTAAATTTAATTTTTATCAATGGCACCTTCCCTCTATCTCTGGATCTCTATCATGACCTTCTGGCAAGTGAGCATGCATTAATTCATTGTCGCTTTCAAAGCTGCCCTTTCCGCAAAGCCAAAAGTAAAACGTAATATTTTTGACTTTGCTGATATTAAAAAGGAGTTAGTAAATAACTTTACAAGCACTCTTGATTGGCACAATATTTTTTTAAACAACGATCTAATTTTTTAAAGAAATTATTACAATGCGTAACAGAAGGTCTTCTCTACCTAATTTCTCGGAAGATGTACAAATCGAGTGCTTATTCCACCGCTGTCCCACACTTTCTTAAAAACAGTCTTAAAAAGATACGGAAGCAGCGTAAAGATCCTTCTCTGAGCTCATTATCTATTCACCTAAGAATGGTTTGGAGCATTTGAATAAGTTTCGAAAATGAGGCCCGCTCGCGATAGTCGCAGAGAGTATTTAGCCATTAATTGCGCGAATGCTTCTAAACCAGTTGCTCCAATCTTCCATCAAAGATCATCCGCTAAGTCCCTCCAAGCCATTCCGACTTTGCTTAGTACCAAAGATGCCTTCATTACAGAGGCGTCAGGCAGAGGAGAAACGTTAAATTCATACATTACTATACACTAACTCTCACTCAGTAGGTACGGACAATATCTCAAACTCTGTTATAAAACAGCTAAGAGAGTTTCCTCCGCTGCTTAGCAAACTCTTTTCAGTATTTCTCATAAATGGCTTCTTTCCTGACTTTCGGAACACTTCTGCTATTATTCCAGTATTTAAGTCTGGCTGTTGTTTTGATGTTCACAACAATCGAGGTGTCCATAAAACACCTTTTCTCGTTAAAAACTTTGAAAAAATTATCGCCTTAAAAATTACCAACTTTTGCGTAGCAAATCAAGTTATTAGCCCTTTCCAGCATAGTTTTTTTTACCTAATCGCTCTCGTGAAACATGCTCGCTCACCATTCTTCGCAACATACTACTTATTCAATCACTATGAATTAAGTATTGTACAGATTCTGTATACTCGTTATATAATTCATGTAAAAGTTATTCTTACTTGCTATGATAGGACACCCGGGTCTTGAAAAAATTATTATTATCACTACTTACCTGAGAGTTCGTCTGCCCAAACCACTTTTGACTGGTGCCTGGCTAGACACACGGAAGACCTTCTTCTTCCAAAGGGTGGCTACATCTTGGAATACTTTATCTGAAAATGTTGCTTTCTGGGTCCGCATAAACTTTAAAAGGGGCTTGATCAACATTGCTGTGCGCACCATAATTCCATTCGACTGCTGTTGTCATCTTACTACTCCGAATCATTCCGAAACGTTGATTTACATAATTTGTTAATGCATGAACCTCGATACGCTACTCTCACTCACCATGACGATTGCAGACCACAAATCTTACTATCATCCCTCTTGCTGAGGTTACATCAAGTAACAACTATTTCATATTGACCAAACTGTGAAAAACTCGGCGCCTCGGTGGCATTCGAACCCACGCAGTAAGGAGAAGGCTTTAGTACAGTTAACACTCTAACCACTTGATCTACGAGGCCCCGCCGGACGACGAGAGTTTAATCACATTTCGGTCAAGTTACCCGCCCAACCTACTGCAACGTCTGGAATCAAGCAAATCTGACACAGGAATTGACTGTCCAAGCAGGATTTATTAGGTAATTCACCTAGAATCCACCAGATGACTACCAGGCTCACGTAATTCATAGGTGTTTTGGCGGGGCCTCGTAGCTCAAGTGGTTAGGGCGTTGGCTGTACTAAGGCCTTCCCCTTACTGCGTGGGTTCGAATCCCACCGAGGCGCCGAGTTTTTCACAGTTGGGTCAATATGAATTATTTAAAATCTGCCAAAATACCTATGAATAGCAACTATTTTTCGCACATAAATTCGCCAATGTCTTCGAAGTATGTTAGCGCATAAAATATTTTGTTCATCTGTACAGATTTTGATTTTTTCTTTGTAGTTTTTTGGTGTTAATTTTCGTCTTTTATAATATGTTTCCTCTGCGTGCAACACATAGGGATTTTAAAGTTGCACACATACTTTCTCTCAAGTAAACTGCATTAAATCATGAGTTTTACTGAGTCGAAATGCGGGTGGGCGAATTGTGAAGGTTTTTCCAGCATCCATGTGGTTTTGTTGTGTTTCGGCAGAAGCGAACTGATATGTTTTTCATAGATGTTTTGACAGATTTTGATCTATTTTTTTTGTTCTGCAAAATTCTTTTGCTCCGATCGAAGAGAAGATAGGACTTTGATTATATACGATGGCTGTGTCGGACTCGGTGCTTTTTGCCACGGCCAAATTTTACCGTGTTGGTTCGCTCATATGCTCTGCATTGACTGTATCATCCGGTTTCTCCGTCTCATCAGAGCCCGCACGTTTATTACGCAGTCAGTGGTCAGACCTTTTCCCTTACAACGACTTGCTCCACATCAAAGGGACTGTTAATCCCACATCTCTCGTTGTGTCTGAGAGTTTGGTAATTACCAAGTGATTGCTATTAGGGAATCCCTGTCTTAGCTGATCTACATAACGAGCTAGGCCACGTGGGCTAGAACTTGCGAGCTTAAACCTGACACGCAACCAGACAGCGGTTTTGGTGGCCACAGTTACATTAAACGGTGATCACATCCTGTAACTCATATCCTATCTGTGCGTCCTTTAAAACCTCTCATTAACGGTTTCGTCTATGATCACAAATTTTCATTCCAACTAGTTGGTGTCGACATAATCGGACCATTGACCTACTAGTCTTCAGGACGTCGCTATATCTTAGTCATCGTACATTACTTCATCAAATCGGCAGAAACAATACCACTTCGCAGACGGGATGCTCTGTCAGTGACAACTGCCTTGTTTAACGACTGGATCTGTCGCCTTATGACCCCCTCTCCCTTCACTCAGATTGCGGGGCTAACTTCGGAAGTAAACTAGTACAAAACGTATGTGACCAGCTTCACATTCACAAGACACGAACAACCCCGGCATATCCCAAAGGCAACGGACAAGTTTAGCGCACAAATCGGACCCTCATAAACCTTTTAAAGGCGTTTGCCGAGCATCATCGACTCTTCAACCGGGACACTAGTCTACCTCACGCAGTGATGGCTTATCGCGCAGTTGTCCATTCCACCGCGGGATACTCGCCTTTTTATGCTTACTAGGCGGGACTTCCGACTACCTCTCAATCCCCACTTACCCATCGCGGAGTCAGAGCCCTACGCCACCGGTTCTTATATGCACCAGCTCCAAAAACTATTATAAATCACGCATAATTTGGCGCGCGAACACTTAGGTTCAACATATAAACGATTAAAATAAAATTTCGATACGCAAATTGCTGGCACCCCTTATCAACCAGGCGATCTTGTCTTGCGTTACCGGCTCGTACCACCCGTCGATGTATCCGCAAAGTGTTCCCGCCCATGGGAAGGCACCTTCCGCGTTCTTCGTGTCGTCTTATCTACCACATATCTCATACAGGACGCCACCATGGCCAGTAGTCCGTCCATGATTTTTCATTTTAACAAATTAAAGCACTTTAGAAGGCGGTTACCCCTCGCATCATTCGAGAACCTACGAATTCTTCCCAACCAAGTAGTCCCATAACCCTCCAACGAAATTATCATACAGGACTCTACCACGCGTCCTTCGGGACCCCCCCCTCCTAAGGGGAGGGGAGGGGAGTGTGATGTGGCGGAAGCGAACTGATCTGTTTTTCCCGTTTTACGAAAGTGTTTTGTTCCGGTCGAAGAAAAGATAGGACGGACCGGGTGTTGTCTCTACTTTCAGGACCTACTATCGGAGGCCGCATCCCACCCCCTGTAGCGGCCTCCGGCTCCACACTCCCTTCGGTTCAGCTAGAGACTGATCGAGAATCAAAATTCATATCGCTCAGTGAAACAACAGGGTAGTATTGCCTCCTACATTTTTTTAGTTCGTATTGTGTGATGGCAACCCAGCCGAGCCTATAAATGTTACAGTTAGGCTGTGTACTTGGTCCGGTGTGAATGTACATGAGTCGCTCAGAAGCCTCTAGGTTCACCGTAAATCTTGAATTTTCCGGTTTGCGATCAGGACAGACTGTTTGTCCATGTGTCCGTCTATAGATGCCTGCACTATGTAGGTTACTTCGACCCTGCATTGTACTAACTTTCTGCCCACTCAAGTCTCGGTCATTTTGGGATATTGTTGCTCCCTCAGCATTACTCTTCTTTCCTTCCCCCATCTGTCCACATCCCGTTTATTTTATTATTATCCTTATTTCACTCTTTTTGCACATCCCTTTCTAGTCTTCAGGTAAGCCTAAGTCACCTTCACGGTGCTCAAAAACCGCTACCTAGGCATGAACATGTCACTCGACTGACATTTGTCTCCTAGATAGCCGAGGAACTTCGAATGTCCGCAGCTATTTCGATTTAGTTTTATTTGTTTTGGCCCTGATATTATTTCTTCCATGGCTCCGATAGTCACGAAATGTCTCCTTGTCTTCGTTGAAAACTTTTTGACTGTATGTTGTAGCGACCAGTGACTTGGATGACTAACTAACAGTTTGGCTTTTAATTGCAGGTGCTGTCAGAGAGACGGTTTGGGGGATGAAGCCTAAACACTGCTGATTGATTACTCGGGGACCATTAGCATATTTTGAGCGCTCGAACCACATCTCGCATCACTATTGAAATATTGCGCTGCCGACAGCGTCAGATAGACGTCCTTTTATCTTTTTACCGATTCCATAGGTTTCTACGGGGTTGGCAAACGTGCCATGCGTGTGGTTGATATGATAGTCGGTCAAGCGTTTAGTTAGTTCCTTCGGCATTACGTTCAGTCCACCGCCACCGGACAGGTATTTCCGACCGCTAAACCCAGGGTATGAATTTCATTTGTTGATTTTTAGACGCACTTAAGCTGTTTAGTATTAAACACTGCTTTTATTCAAGGGGCTAGCTGATATCGCAATATCCTCAGCGTTGTTAAGATCTGAAGTACGGAAACCAGGACCTATCGTACCACTGAAGTTGTCAGCCTGTGCTTGTAAAGGGCCTGCCTTTCAACGAGGTTGAATAAAGTGGATCCGAAAACCCAGCTTTGACAGAAGCTTGGAGTGACGTTAAAAAGACCCTACTCTTCGTAATTAGCGCGGACTTTAGTCCTTATCCGTTGGCAGTAGGTTTGAACAAATCTTAGTATCTTACTAGTGCTCAATAACCAAAAGGACGCGGCCTCGACATTTACGTGCCCCAAAACTGAGGTTAGGTAAGGTTAATCAGAAATGGTCATCCTTCTCCCTCTCTCGTCTTTGCCGGTTATCTCATTCCGTCTGTGCTATCGGCCACAATGCAGTTTCCTGCGGGGCTCTAGATAGAGTCTTAAAGCACAACGAGTCGAGATTATCCCGTAACCCGATAGGTGAACGTTCTTCCAACAGTTCTCGCATCTCGTCTTATCTGCCTTCTTGAGGGTAGTACAAGAATGCCAGGATGGAGCCAGGACGCCAGGGTGTCCGCACAAGACTTGAAGATTTCAGCTGGTATACCGTCCTCTCCGGGTGCCTTATTGTTGCGGAACTTTCGTATGGCATCGACGACTTCTCCTTCAGAGAGGGGGGGGGTCGCATGGCACTGCATAGGTTAAAGAGAGGGAAGAAACTCCGCTGAAGAGGAGAGCAAGGACGAGGTAGGTTGGGTATCGAAGTTGAGATGGTGCTCAAAGTGCTCACGCCAGCGCTCGACTTTGGCTCTAGATAGGGTCTTGAAGCACAATAAGACGAGATTGTCCCGTAAACCGATCGGTCAACGTTCTTCCAACAGTTAACACGTAATAAGTGTTTCGGCAGATTTTTAATAATTTGTTTTTTACAGTTAATATTCTCGATTGCAGCCGACAGAACAACGAATCCATGGCTCAGCGGTTAGAGCGTTGAATTTAAAAACGCCGAATAACCAAAAGAACCCGGGTTCGTTCGTCACGGGCCGCAAAAACTGGGGTAGAGTAAGGGTGGCTGGTTGGCTGGCGACGGCTACTAAGTTAGGAATGATAATCTCAGTCCCCTCCGTGTCTTTGTCGATAATCTAATTCTGGCCGCTGTGTGTCTGTCGATGGGGCTCTAGACCGAGTTCCAAAGCACAATGGGGTGAGCTGTAAGTGTCTTCCGTAACATGCCGCAGGGGCATTCCATGAAAGAGATGGAAGCGAAACACAGGTGTCAAGTGCGTTATTAACCTTTTTGACGGAAGTGCGGATGGTTGCAGGTGAAGTTCTCTCTGATCCTTTCATGTCTGTGCCTTACTGTATAAGCGGAAGCGATTGAGGAAGACGACTGCTAAAACCTTAGCAGGAACTTTACGAAGGATTTCGCAACAATAGTCTTTGAAGCATGATCTGCTGTCTGGCCCAACGGCTTCACTTAGTACAACGCTCTGGAATCTGTGATTACTGTCTCTATTTCCACAACTTTCTTCAGTTTATATTGTCAGAGACTATATAAAAATTTATACTGAACGGCACCGTTAATTCTTCAGTTTCCCTACCATCCACGGATCTTACTAGGTGATGGGTTGCAATAGGGGTTTTTTGACCTCATCAAACTGGACAGTGGCGGAGAAGACGGTCCTGTCTGGTTTCGAAGTCGGTCCCATACTCCGTCGATCAATGTTCTGACTGCGTGTGACGTTATCGGTTCATCTACGTTTTCCCTGACTGTCAACGAAGACAGGCTGTAGGACTGTTTCACCTTAAAAATCGGTCGTAATCTCCTGATATCGGTTTTACCTGGATCATTCTGGAGATTCTGGGCAGTATTACTGGGTACTCATGTATGGTCGTACCATTGGAAACACGCATTGCAACTACTCAACGTTCTCAAATGGGGCGTACCTCTGCACAGTCAAGCAGTCTGGTGGCTTCCACATAAATGCAGTTTGTGACGACACATGTTGCATCCTCACACATTCTTCAATCTATCCTGGATAGTTTACTCAAGTTTGAACCAGTTTTTGTTTTACCAAACCTCCACACAGACATTTATCGTCTGTTTCAGTACGAAGAAACGGAAGGAGGCAGCCAAAAACATACATGCTGTAACGCGAATCAAGATTCGACTCAAGGAAATTTGAATTTCACGAAGCGTCATGTACTTGAGGAGATTTGCGTTCCTTTATCCTGGACTTAACTTTCTGACAAATACTCATCACACGAGACGGCGTTAGCAAAGGGAATATATTTTAGGCGGTTCATATTCGCCTTGTCACAGCTCGAGCTCCTGATCTTCCGCTTCCGCTGGTCCACAGTTGCTTACTTACAGTTGCTCTTTTCATTGCTGACCTCACTGAAGATCATTCCACCGCTTGCAAACAGTGTTCGTGCCGGGTAACTAGCAGCTATGCCAACAGGCAAACCCGCCTGCTTTCGGGACTCCGTCTCCCCAGTTTTTGTTCAAATTCAGGCCAGGAGACACTACACCGCTACCTGTTTGGTCACACGCCATTGGTACTATTTGCAAGAAAGGAATCAATCGTCGTTTTTTCTCTACAAGCGCCTCTTGGAAATTTGTTTTCACAGACTCGATCCCTCCATAATAGCAAAAGGAGCTCTATTTCCGGCCTGGTGTGATCATGGATCCGAGTTCGCTCAGAGCTCGATGCGAGCTAGCCTGCCATTAGGGCTCTCGAGACCTCCCTGTTAGTGGGAGGTCATTTGTCAAACGTTTCATTCTCCTCAGCATCCGGTCGTCTTCGCAAAGTAAGCTCTCCGGCTGGGCTCTGAAATTCTGGTGGCCACGACATGCTCATTATCTAAGTCGCAACAGTGGTACTGCCCGACCAATCATTCAGCAGAAGTCAGTCCTTTCGATCTATAAGATTTGATTTTTACCCAAAAATGCGGTTAATTAGTTTGAGTATAATAAAAACGTATTGGTTTTCCGCGAACCAGGCATAGAAAAGTAAGTTCATTGGAGATTATTTTCCAAGTTCTGAAAAAGTATTCATCGACAGTGTCTTGGAGATGCTGTGTTGCTGCGGTTCCCTAAGTAGTGCAGTTTGTGACCGACTTTCCGCACTACAGTCGTTCTCATGGAGTACCTTCCCTCACGTTTCGCGCTGAGGCCTCTGCCTTCAAGTTTGTTTTGTTTTAATAAGGGGGCATGTATTAAAGCTACCGAAGGCAGATAAGGACATCCTCGCTGCCGGTGTGATCGAGTTTCTTTATCCCACTCTCTGTCATGTTGGTCGAGGAATTCTCCCTATATTCAGATTACGCCGTCGGGAATCTCAGATTCCGCCGAGTTCCTTTCCGATCATTTTGTCTTAATAGCATTTTCGACGTAAATGCTACAACTTGTTTGTTACTTTCATTAGCTGTCTTCCTGCTGATCACAGAAAGCAATCATCTTGACTGTGACTGATCTTTTGCTTTCGCCGTTCTGAGTATCTATACTAAATGCAAAGTTACAATCAATTTTTGTTAACAGGCCTTTTATAATGTTCTTTCGAATCGGTTTGGTTAGGCTTGCCCAAAGTGTCTTTCCAAAACCTCTTATCGTTGAACCTTTGGCCACATGTAGCCTACCTCCGATGGAACGTGTGCCGCGCAATCTTCGGGGCCTATTCAATTTCTGCATGAGGGCTGGTGATGACTTCTCGACCAGCGCCCAACCAATGGATCCCGAGGTACCTACCTACTCGCCCATTTTGCAACCAAATATTCGATATGTTTTGCGGCCAGCAGGTGATATCTTTAAAATAAACCTGTTTTAGCGTATTCCGTTGGGCAACCAGACGTACGTACCCAATAATTCAGTAAACACATTACTCACACTACTTGAGTAGCACCGAGTTTTTTGTTTTCTTTCCCAACAGACGGCAAGGTGGCTGCGTGAAGCCCTGGAAAACATGACGGTTGACCTTGTTGACGAGATGCGCAAAAGTATCGCCATTATTATCGAGAACCTTCATCAGACCGATGAAGGTGCCCGGGCAAAGATCACCGAGGCAGTCGACAATCTGATTGATTTAACCGAAGACGTGAATCTGGCCGATATCTTTCTGAAGATTGGCGGCCTCGAGCTTCTTGTCACCCTTTTTGATCAACCGCCGAGCCCTCTGAACTGTCAGACTGGAAATCTCCTGGCAAACATCGTTCAGAACAACGAGGAAGCTCAGAAGATTGCGGTCAACAATGGCCTACTGGAGATCTCCCTGAAGCTCTTTTCGCGGCAAGAAGATAAAGACAATCTCAGGGGAATTTTTGCGGGCATCTCAGGTGCGTTTGCTTTAAATAGTCTGCAGTTAAAATACCTGCTATCCGTGTTTTACCACTGTTATGTTGCATAGTAAGTTAACCTTTTCCATACATCCTTCGAGACCGGATATCTGCCACCCGACTGGAAGTCGGCGTGGATTACGCCGCTGTACAAGGGCGGAAGTCGGTCTCTGCGAACAATTACAGACCTGTCAGTCTAACCTCCATTTGCTGCAAGATTTTGGAGAAAATAATGAAGCAAAAATTAATGCAGTTCCTTGAACAAAACCATTTGCTTTCCGGTTCCCAGCATGGATTCCGAAAAGACAGATCCTGTGTGACAAACTTGCTCTACTGTCTGGAACACCGGACTCGGGCTGTTGATAGAGGAGATATGGTGCATACCATCTATATCGACTTTCAAAAGGCCTTCGGCAGTGTGCCTCACCACCACGTTCTATACAAACTCAGCCGTATAGGAGTGCGAGGTACGCTTCGTAGCTTTTTACTCGGCCGCTCTCTAGCCGTCCACCTCAGTGACCAGCAATCTGCCGAGGTTGCCGTTAGGAGTGGTGTTCCCCTAGGCTCTGTTCTTGGCCCTACACCGTTCTTCGTATACGTCAACGACTGCACAAACGAACTGGATTGCGATTTTGCAATGTTTTCTGATGACATAAGGACCTGGAGTACCATACGAAACGAAGTTGATGAGGCGCGACTGCAGACAAACCTAGACCGCCTCGAGCAATGGCTTCTACCGTTCAACGTAAACAAATGTAATTTCCTACGCGCCGGCTAAACCAGTTCTCCTAACCGCACGGTCTACCGTCTGACTGGCAAACCACTGCAAGAAGTCGACGCCCAGAAGGACTTGGATGTATGGATCACAACCTCGCTTAAGCCTTCGCTTCACTGCTCAAAGGTAGCCAAGTCGGCGATGTCCATTCTATACCTCGTCAAAGGGGCGTTCTCTTCCTTTGATGAAGACTGCTTCACCAAGGTCATTCGAACTTTTGTGAGACCGCATCTGGGGTTTGCTATCCAAACATGGAGACGCCGGACGGCTGAAGACCTCTGCATACTCGAGCAACGAAACTTATATCTGGGCAATGGTCACTACCCTACGAAACACGATTAGTTAATCTTGACCTCTTTCTTTTGAGTTACGGACAGCTGCGTGGGGACCTGATACAAGCTCTCCGTATCGTGCGCAATCAGGGCTGCTGCCTCGCATCAGGAGACTTCTTCGAGTTGGCGACTGCGACTAACCTGAGAGGCCATCCACTCAAACTGCCTGTCACTGGTGCCCGGATAGATACACGAAAGTTCTCCAACAGAGTGGCTGCAGCTTGGAATGCTTTGCCTGAGGATGTTGTTATGTCAGGATCCGTAGACACTTTTAAACGGAGGCTAGATCAACATTGGAGCGCGCACCTCAATAACGCCGGACTACAACAACCTTGATAGCCAGTGTGGACAATTTAGTGTTATGACGATGCTACTACCAATAGTCAAGTAACGTATTTTTATGTAATTTATTAACCGTGAGCAACGTCGCACCGCTGCTCGCATTTACCATGATGCCCGCAGACCAAAGAAATTTTTCTTGTCACTTTTTTTTAATTTCCTGAGAAATTTTGTGCGAAGTAGGAGTAGATCAGTGTATTCAAGGTCTATAGGCACAGACCGAGAATTTTATACATGAATATTTGGGCCAAAGTCCATCAGCCACAGCGGGTAACCGCGTAATATTCATTAACTGCCTACAGGCAGCTAGTAGTATAATCTAGGGTAAGGTGACACCATACTAACAGCACAGGTACTAGCCAAAAGCCCATACACGCGTGTTTCGCCGATGTTTTGCCGCTGCATGGCGCAGCTGCGAGGGGTTCGGCTCGTCAGTGGCCTATAGACCTTGAATAGACCTTGAATATACTGATCTACTCCTACTTCGCACAAAATTTCTCAGGAAATTAAAAAAAGTGACAATTTCTAAATTGGAGTATCTACCAGAAAACACACGGGGAATGCTGGGGGACCCACTGACGAGCCGAACCCCTCGCAGCTGCGCCATGCAGCGGCAAAACATCGGCGAAACACGCGTGTATGGGCTTTTGGCTAGTACCTGTGCTGTTAGTATGGTGTCACCTTACCCTAAATTTTTTCTTCTTTTCCTGTATCTTAGGTGTGTTTCAACTGTCTGCTGTATTTCATCAACAAATCGGGTTCATATGCCTTTAAGTGCGTTAACGCATGAAATTCGGTGTTCATCTGTACAGTTTTTGTTATTCCCCTTGTATTTCCTTCATGTTACCTCTTTTCCATTTTCTCCATATACTTCCTCTGCATGTAAACAAAAGGAATTTCAAAGGTACACACTTACTTTCCCTGAAATACACTGATACTGATATATACTGCATCTGAATCGCAGGAGAGCAGGGCTGACATCTCTCCGGAACTTCAAACTACCCCGACTTCATCCTTACTGGTCTCCACGGTCTCTTTCTTCGTGATAATGCCTTGGTGGCAGCCGACATCCAGGCCTGACTGAAATATCTTGGCATTATGCTGCGTTATAATGGAGGTTACAACCCCACCAAAGTAATCCTTTCTAACCTGTTTAACGTTTTATGAGGTGTGTCACCTGCTGCAGTTCCTACCTGTGTTTTGCGCAGGTGTGGACACTTGACCGACGTAGACCTGCACGTGTACACGACATGCAAAGTAATCGACCGTCCAGCTAAGTTGGGTTTTTCCTCATAGAATCTGGCGTCATGGGTCTCCTCCTTCTTCTGCCTCTGTGAAATGCCTTTTGCGGTTTCACCCCGCAGTCAATTGCCCTATTTGTCTTCTTGCAGCCCTGGTTCGTTCCAGCCTTCTGTCCCAACAACAGTTTGTCGCCTCGCATGGTTTCCAGATCCTCTTCGAGGTCCTCGATCGTGTCACCGCCTCGGCGGCCTTGATGCAGGAACACACACGCTTCCTCAACAAGGCCAACTTCTTCCTCTCCTGCATGTGTCAAGAGTTGACGGACGAACAGTTGCGTAAGTGAGAGTCCTTGTTTCTGGGATATTCCTTCGCTTGGTGGCCGCCTGCTGCGGGCGATTGAAATCGCTGTTTGGCTGGCTGATGTGTTCATTGTCCGACTCTGATGTGTGCAGCGTGGCGACTTCACGCCACGACAACATGGACAAGGCTTAAGTACAGCCACCGCTCGAACCACCTCAGCTATGAGGCCCTCAGAGGGAACCGTGAGTTTAGTCACACTTGAGTCAAGTGGGCCCGGTAGTCATCTGGTGTATTCTAGATTGATTGTTTAGGCATTCAGTCTCCTTGTCAGGATTGGGGGATTCCGTAGCCCGCAGTTGATTGGGCGGGTAACTTGATCGAAGGCTAATTCAACTCAGAACTCACTGTCGACGCGTTGTAGCTTGGGTGGTTAGAGCGTTAGTCATACTCAGGCCCTTCCCTCGCCTTCGTGGGTTTGAATCCCGCCGTGACCGTTGCGTTTTTCACAGTTGGGTCAGTATAAATTATTTGGATCTGCCCAAAAAACATCATTTTAAAAAGTTGCAATAGTTGGTGAGCTGTCACTCAGGGAAGACACTTGAACAAATTCACATTGCTACTTCCGGCGAAGGGTGCTAATCTGAAACGAGCACTGACATGTAGCATAGCATTACCGACAGAGACAAAGGAGACTGGAATGACCATTTTTGACTCATTGGCCGTCGCCAGCCAACCACATCGAACCCTGAAGTGTGGAACACTTGGGGCATAATGGGATGAGTGAGTTCCGTAAAAACGATCGGCAAGCGCTCCACTACCAATGTTAATATACCTGATCGTAACCGACAGGAAAACGAGCCCGTGGCTCACTGGTTAGAGGCGTCAAACTTCTAACCAACAGGTCGCGGAATCGAGCCTCAGGTGCTCCACACTTTGGAGTTGGGTATGACTGGCTGACGACGGCTAGAAAGCCAGAAATGGTCACTGCAGTCTCTCTTGTCTTTGTCTTGTGTCAAGAGTTGACGGACGAACAGTTGCGCGAGTGAGAGTCCTTGTTTCTGAGGTATTCCTTTGCTTCGTGGCCGCCTGCTGTGGGCGACTGAAATCGACGGTGTCCACCGCGCATGCATGTTTCTTATTAAATGCATTTGAATTTATAAAGGCATCGAAATCAGTGATAAAAATGCATGCTATTTGGGCAGTCATGTTTTCAAAGTGGAGTTTTTGCAGACGGCTGGAAATAGTTCGCTCAAAAGTCGGCATCCTGACGTGTCATGGGATTATTCTGCACGGTACTTAATATCACAACCCTACTTAAGTAATCTTTTTAGGTTGAAAACGCATTTCAGAATTCCGGTTAACATCTCAGGAGTTAGTACATCTACTTTACCATGCACGGGTCTGGACTTCGTGCTAGTGCCCGTATTGGGCCTTGAAAACGGGGATTTTGCACGCAAATTCCTTTGGTTTGCAGCCTAATTCTGTTACGTACGCCCTACCCTCTGTCGGCTGTGGTGGGCCATATCGAGCGTATGAGTGGCATTCGCCGGTGACGTCTGGATACGCCAGTATTGAAAGTTGGAGTCAAGTTGACTGACGACCATCTTTATTCTGCCCCCTGCCCCATTCCTGCCTCCTCAGTCGCCATCAAGGACTGTGCCCTTGCCGACAAGATTGCGGAACTGGCCCTTCGTTCCTCGCCTGCTCCGCCACCGGAGTTTCTTCTGAGCGGTCTGGTCCTTCTGCTCACTGGCCGACGCTCCGTGCTGCTTGATCCAGACGCAGCCGCGGACACCAAGCCTGCGGTGAAGCTTCCCCTGCGGGCTGATCTCAAAGCAGACCTTAGCAGGGCCATCGAGAACCTCCCCTCCTCTGATTCTGAGTGTGCTGTGGAGCCAGAGGTGGTGGACAGACTGAAGGACCTGTTGAAGAAATGAAGCCTCTCCGGGGTCCGGACCTGTACAGCTACCTCTGCGCGCCTCATTCCCCCTCTCCCCTACCTTGTTAACCAAAAATAATCACGCTTACGATTTATGGCCTTCTGCTTTTCTCCAGCGCTGCGTGATTATTGGTCATAAACAGTGTTGGCTTAAGAAACCGCCAAGAGTCTCATACGAGTTCGGTCTGAGCTCTCCATCAGTAGCGTCTAGAGTGCATTCTGAGCGCCACAGTTATCACGTCCAAGTCATGCTTTAGAGAAGACGGAGAAAGACACCAAAAGCCTTGTAGCTGTCGGTGCCCCCAACGCGGGGCTGGCTGTAGGCCCGCCCACGTCTGTGCGGTAGTGTGAGTGAATGACAGTTCGACCGTCGTTGCCAACGATGTCCGCCGTGTGCTACAGAGCGAGGTGCAGCAGACATGGTAACTTGCGCGTTAATTAGTTTAGAGCGGTAGTAGACAGGCGCAGCATCCCCGCTTCACACCTTGACTCGGTGTCAAGTCAGAGTCAAGAAGCCCGGGGGCGGGGGCGTAGGCTGATGGCGCGGTCGAGCCCGCACCTTGGCGTTCTACTCCACACTCCCTGGTCCACACAGCGAATGACCAGGATTTTTCGCCGGCAACAACAACATTCCAATAGGGGCCAGAGCGACGCGGGTGACTGGCAACCATGCCCATCACCTATATACCCAGTGGTAGCGCAAGCACATCTACCGGCAGGGAACCAGGTGTCAGGGGACTGCCAGCGCATACCAGGCTGCGAGGGCCGTGGTTCGCTGATACTGGCGTAGCACACGTTTTGAGACCAATGTACGTGCTCGAAACTCGTTTACTTCGTTCCAAAATGGGGATCTTAGCGGGAGTGGATCTGAGGTGAATGAATGTTTGAATGACTAAGGCTATAGGTGAGGTCGTTGATGAGATCAAGTCAACTATGAATGCGCTCCGATGGTCTACAAGCAGGCAGATTTAGGGGTATTTCAGGTTAAAGTTCCGTCAAGACTAAACCCTAATTCACAGACATACTAGTATCCGTAAGACGACAGCATTTGTCGCTTTCCCGCGCAAGGATATCCGTAGGATACAAATTACGATTCAAAACGCTGGTAGCTCATGCGACCTCATCTAGAATACGCCATACAGGCGCGTAGACCTTGGTCTGCCAAGGATTATACCGTCTTGGAGAAGGTCCGGAGACGGGCGACCAAAATGACACAAGGTCTGGAGCACTGCCCTATGAAACCAGACTGTTAACTCTCAACCTGTTTCCCCTTTCCCACAGGCAATTACTTGGTGACCTTATACTAACATTTCGCGTCATCAACGGCCTAGCCTGTTGTTTAGATCCTACTGATTATTTCACCCAAGCAAACACGGCCACTTTGCGCGGTCACCCCCTGAAACTACGCGCAGGCAAATCAAGAATCAATGGACGAAAGTTCTTTTTCAATAACAGAGTGGTTGCAGCGTGGAATGCCCTGCCTACCGATGTTGTAACCTCCTCCTGCGTGAGTTCCTTCAAGTGTAGACTTGACACGCATCAAGCTTCCCGATTACCACCCTCACATCCACACACATAACCCGGTACCATCTTATACGTATCTACACTGCTTGTAGTTAGTTAGTAACCGTTAATGATTACCCTTTTTCGACTAGCTGTCACCAGCTGACCACGAGTTGCCCAACGCTGAGTCCGGAGGCACCTATGCCCGTTTCCTAACTTTAACACTTACCCTAGTTGGTCCTCAACCTCATAGCCGTAACACTAACACTCCGACCTAATTCTAACACTGACTATAAGTCCCTGGAATTTACGGCAAAGTCCTCTGTAATGCCGGAGGGTCCATATTGCCTATGCCCAACCTCTATTTCCTGGGACGTGTTGTCTTAAAAAACGGGAGCAGTGGGTAGGTGAATTCTGACTTTTTTTACGCCGTCAACCATGCCCAATCTCAAGTTCGACGCCCGGAGGCTAAGCACGACTGATTTGATCGAGATTCTAGGTTAGGTGGGCTCCAGAGCTACTGGCGGGTCTTGGGAATATCTACTCACATGCATGCCCTGATTGCGGAGAATTCCAATCTCCGGCCTTTCCATAAGATCTTAATTATTCATGAGTGGATTGGCTACCAACTGATACTCTTGTTTGGAGTGAAGAAAGTAATTTGGTAAAGGGCAAAGCGGGGTGTCTTTAGGAGGCCTTCTCGGACAGGTGGGCAGACAGTGGGCGATGCGTAACCGTGCTCTCTCCGTTGGCCTCATTAGCGCGACGCAGGTCTCCGGCTAACACATCTGTGTTAGAGCTCCCGGCAAGGGTTGAGAATATGCGCGGGGTAAAAAATCCCAATTGTCGTTTAACAAATTCACCAGTATTTTATACTCCTCTACTGGCAGACGTGTACATTCTATCCATCATTACTTCGAGTATTCTTTTGCTACCTGACCGCTCTCCGGGTCGAACTATTTTTAAATTGGACTTGCCTCTTGCTATTGGCAATGTGTTTGGGCGCGATGCGCTCCGATCGACCCGGCGATGGGAAACCTTCGCCCTTCGGGAGGCCTCCACGTATTCGCAGATCCGGTTTCTGCACAGGTGTCTCGACAATAATGTTTTGCCGAAATGTGTTTCATACAAGCCTCCGGTTAATACAGATTTGGCGAGACGAGCAGTTTTTAAACATGGCAGAAGGATGATCCGAGTGCTCCTCCAAGATTGCCACGCGAGACTTCGTCAGTACCGTCAAAGGATTGACCAAGAAAAGACCAGATGCTGTGAGTTCATGGGTGAGATCGGTACAAATCTGCTCCTGCAGAGGATAGCTGAACAAGCCCGCGAACAGTGAATGATACGCGACGCAGCACTGGACAACAAATTCCGAAAGCTGCCCAATCCAACGTCGCCCAGAAACGACAAACTGGTGCACAACCTGTCGTCAAAGGAGCCGACGAAGGATCAGATGCAGGTTTTAAGGCACGAAACTTCATTTAACACGACTGACGCCAAACCTGTTAACATGATTGCAGCAGTGGAATCAATCCTTAGTCAGACGGAGGCAACGGAGAAGATCAAAAGCCTCATCTGACACCAAGTGTCGTCTCTCCTAATGGCCCACAGGCCGCGGGAAGTGCTTTCCAAGGTCGAACGTGATGCGCTTAGAGAACTCAAGGACGACAATGACTTGGTCATCGTGCCAGCGGACAAGGGACGCTCCACGGTTGTGCTGGACAGGACAGACTACCTTCAAAAAGCCAAAGGTTTACTGGAGAACCGACAGTTCTATGTCCCATGTGCAACGAACCCTGTAAAAGCGCTGACACGCGAAATTAGTGCTACGTTGTTGGCCTTGGAGAACCCAGGTGCAATAACACCGACCGACAGACGCATGGTGGACCCCAAGATACTGCTTTGGCCCGATTCTATGGCCTCCCTAAGGTGCACAAAGACGGCGCTCCTCTCCGACCCATTTCAGCAGCACCGGCTCCTCGGGGCGGTACAGGTCAGCGAATGTCATCCTGCCGACAAAGGGCCGACCGAGAAATCTGCAGAAAAATACCTACTTTTAAAAATGTAATAGGCATTCAAAGGATAGACGCACGCCGTAACGACCCAGGAGTAGTTCGGAATTTACGGAGTGAACTAGCACGGAAGGATGTGACTGAAGAGTCACAATCGCATGGGCCATGATTCATTTGTATCAGGGTTTTCCGGCGTCAGTCCACTAAGCTGGTTTTGACGTTTTGCCTGCGCCGGGTGAACGGCCATGCGGGCAGCGCACAGGTGAACACAGTTTCCAGCGCCACTGCTGGTGAGCCAGATTTCCGAGCTGTTATCACGCCAATAACTGACGAGATCGATGAAAGCACAACAAGTGCCAACTCCGCAAATAGCCATCAAATGATTATCGTATCATGCGCGGCCATTTACTTTGAATTTGGGAGCGACATAGCAACTGCATCCTATGCATATTGCGTCGCCTGGGGATCCACTGCTGTTACCTCTTGCTGTCTCGGATGATGATGTGTTCACCGATAGAATCCACGAACATAATTTCCTTGACCAGTCTGAGTCACTGAGTTGAAAACTGCACGTCCTTGCCGTTGTGGAAAACGCACCCTTAGCTGGACGGTAGTTTTTGGTTTTTTTTGAGCCACTCTGTATTGCACTTTGCAATGATCTTATGCCGCCGCCTGACGCAGCTGCGAGGGGTTCGGCTCGTCAGTGGGTCCCCCGGCTTCTCCTGTGTGTTTTTTGGCATATAAACTCCGTCTCAACTTGCCTTGTTTAATTTCCGAGGAAGTTAATGCCCGAACTTGGAGTAAATCTTTCGAAACGACCTTTTCAGGCACGATCCAAAGTTTGATATGAATATTTGAGCTGAAATCCATCAGCTACTGCGGAATAACCGCTTAATATTCACAAACCGCCAACAGGCAGCCAGTAATGTAGAACTGAGCAATGATTTACCGTACTACGTTTAGCTAATACCTGTGTTGTTAGTACGGCAAATCATTGCACAGTTCTTCACTGCTGGCTGCCTGTTGGCGGTTTGTGAATATTAAGCGGTTATTCCGCAGTAGCTGATGGATTTCAGCTCAAATATTCATATCAAATTTCGGATCGTGCCTGAAAAGGTCCGGTTCGAAAGATTTACTCCAAGTTCGCGCATTAACTTCCTAGGAAATTAAACAAGCCACTCCGTATTTTTTTGTACGCCATAAGCATTCACGATGTCAGTTGTAGCGCGTGACCTTTTGCGTCTCCACTTTATAAACGACACCTGTTTTCAAAAATAACTGTTTGGACGCCTGCGAAGCATCTACGCACTCTATCCTCCCTCACCCGCCCGAGCCCGGTGTCAAGTCACAGTGAAGAAGGCTGGAGGACGGAAAGGGTGCACGTAGCCTACGCGGCTGGAGCCGCCCTTAGGCGTGCCACCAAACTCGACACAGCGGGGTGAGCGCAGGGGCGGTGATTTGCGCGTGAATCGGTTTGTAGTGATAGTAGACTTGCGCAGCATCTACTCCACCATCTCCTCTCTTCAATTTGGCCTGGTGCCAAAACATAGTTAAGAAGGTCGGAGGTGAGAGAGGCGCAGGTGGTTGGCGCGGCCGGAACCGCCCCTAGGCGTGCCGCCAGACCCGGCTCGGATCCCGCGGAGTGGGAGTGCCATAGAGGGTGCATTAAGAAGGAGTCACTGCAGTCTGACTCTCAGTCCACCAGTCCGCCGCTCCACACAAACACACACCAACACTGGGCCGACTGCGAGGTGCAAGTTATCCTGTCAGTTGGCAACCTTCCAAGGCACGGCTTCTAGTGCACCGTGATAGCTTTAAGCGTGTCACATTGCAGTGAGGAAAGTGCACTGAGTCGCTGACCTCAATTCTCACACGCGAGTGCTAAGGCGCGCACATTCACATGTGTGAACTCAGTTCTTGGAACGGCCATTACTTTTACAACCCTTGGCGATGAGACTCAGTCGCCAGGGTCACCATACTCATTGGAGTAAAATGTGCTACTGAACGCCAAACAGTAGCATGACCGTAACTGCAAGTAGTTATTGTTGTTATCTTCTCTGATATTTCCGTGAACGAGTAACTATCTAGATAGAGCAAAAAACTGACCGATCGTTGAATCGACTCTCCTTTTGTTCGTACCCTTTAAATGCAGACTAAGAAGTGTCAGGCAAAAATGACTCTAACCCAAATCTTCAACTTAACCCCAACCACAAATGTGATTGCGAAGAAGGAGACACGATCGTGGGAACAAGGGCTTTATTAGCCTGACGTTTCGTGTCTCTTTCTTCGCGACTACTTCCTGGAACTCGCCTCTTCGCATCTTTTAACAAATTTAATCGTTTCCTTAAGCTCAAACCAAAGCGTATACCCAACATAACATGCCTACGTAGATCAAATGGACAAGAACTAAGGTATACACGCTTGATAGTCGCCACGTTTATCCTTAAATATCACGAATTTGAGATAGTTGACTATGCTCATAGGTCTAGAAATTCCACTTACATAATCGCGGATCAACAAGAAGGTGACACTCTAGTAATGCTTTCTGTTAAGGAAAAGGAAGAAAAGGTGGGATTCGCGAATGATCGACAGTTTTGAGCTGATTCTCTAGTCCATCATCAGGAATGTGCCAGACACGTGGAAACTATGCGAGCAGTTGCACCGACCCTAATGTCGTTGCCAATCATGGACCTGAGCCATGTCCCTCTGTCTGCGTTGGGCTTGGAAGAAGTTAGGGAGATTGAGACAACTACTGACCGATTTAGGGCCGGGATCGCATGCCCTCATTAACTCTCCTACAGGCATGCTTCTGATTTGTTCGATTATGGACGTAATCTGAGCATCAGGATTCTGTCTATTCGGCTCGATTGGTTGCTTGTGATCGACGATGTCGACGACATCTGGTGATGGAGGCATGGGAGTGGTCGTTCCCGCTCACTGGTGCACACAACTAACGAGCACAATCCATCCTTGATCTTAAAGTGTGCAGTTTGTGTGGGGATTTTCGCTTTTGAAGTTTGTGTGGCACCGGTGGATCCGTAGAAAATCGGTATCTGTTCTATGCTTGTCCACGTCCTGTACATTCATTCTTCAGCTGGTCGTTTGGTTGCGATTGAAGAGAACAACGTCGGAGAAGACGAAACGACAAGGATAGGTTATATGACTGAGGCTGAAGTCGTTGAAAGGCGTGACTGGTTCCTAACTAAAAATGTGCCGAACAATGCCCACTTAAATAAATACAGTCGGTAATTCTGGACGATAAGCCTACGCGGCCACATATGCTACTCTTACTGGTATAAATCGGCAGATCCTAAAACGACATTTCACCTGATGAGGAAAAAACGGCGTTCATACTATGGCGCTAGTAACTGGTCCATTTTTCCGAAAGACTGCACTTTGAAGCTCCCTTAGTGGAGAAATTGTGCTGTCGATACAAGCGAAGACGCGAGTTCGGGGAACCAGCTCACAAGAAGTAGAAGCGATCGCTGGAACAAGAACGTTATTCGCCTGACGTTCCGAATTCTCGCTCGAGCCCATCATCAGAGACAGTAACAGATACGGGTAATTCGAGCACAGAAGGTTGCGGTATTTATAGGATTCAGTCGCTATGCCACTGCATACCTATGACAATTAACCGCCCTTCCCTTCATCGGGGATGGTTGCCCGCTGGTGAGCTAATTGCTTGATGGTTGGCATGTAATTTGTTGAACTGTCATTCCCCATATTGGACGTTGACGTGATGATCGCCCGGCAACCTGGCTCATCGGTTTGCGCGCTCCCCCAGTGTCTAATCACGCTGGCCAGACTAAATCTCAGCACCGAATATGGGGTGGGGACGTCATCGCACTTGAGCTCCGTGAACGATGACTCAAGTAACTGGCGGCTCACGCGACTGCCACCCCTCACGAGCACTTCGGTCTCATCGAAATTGAATGTCTGGCCGGGTCTCGTCAAATGGGCCGCGACTTGAGAGTTGGCGCCTTTTCTCCGCACTGCTGCAGCGTGTTCGGCGATTCGCATTCGGAGCAGTCTTCCAGTTTCTGCGACGTAGCTGCTTTGCCCGCAACTGCACCAGATCCGGTAAGCCATTCCATATGTTTCTTGTCGCGGCAGCGGGTCTTTTAGTCGCATCACCTGACGTCTAAGGGTTGTCTCCGGTCTGTGTGCAACTCCAAATCCAAGTAGTTTGAGAAGGCGACTGACGGCCTCGGAAAAGTTCTTGGTGTTCGTGGCTGTTCGGCAAAATGTTGGCTCGGTACGATTTTGCAGTTCGTCTCGTTTGCGCATTCAGCGGTCGACGAAGTTGCGTGGGCAGCAATTTACTCTGAACACCTGTACCTGTTACTGTCTCTGATGATGAGTTCGAGCGTGAATCCGAAACGTCAGGCGAATAAAGCTCTTGTTTCAGCGATCGCTTCCACTCCTTATCAAATTGTGCCATTGCAGTTTACGAGTTGTTTCGAGATTGCGACTGTGGTAGTTCATCCCCATGGAGCTGAGAGGCCTCGTCAGCTGCCGCGATCACTGCAAGGCCAGGGCTCCTTCCTTGCTCCCTCTCGTTGTCCGCCTTGCGTACCCAAAGCCTTTCTACCTCGCGGGGGCATTGACACCACCCACCGGGGATGATTGAAATCTACCCCGATCCACACTACTCACTTACTCTAAGTAACGCGCTCCCTTCATCCAAAAATGACCCCAGGCTAATGTTTTCTCCCCAAAGCTTGTAAGCCTTTTTGGTTGGGACCGTAGAGTTGGGGTAAGCAATTGTTACGAAAGCCCGATGAGTGGAAATGACTTCTTAGTCAATGCCTTGTGACGGTTGGCTTTCGATTGTTTGTGTGTGTGTGTCTGCGCGTGATAAAATGTACTTTAAAGGCCGAATTGAGGCGCCACAAACCGGTTTGAGCCACCTATCAGACAATTACTTCAATGCGGCTTCACTTCTCGGTTGTGGAGCTCCTGGCCTGCGTTCTGAACGCGTTGTCGTCGACGCCGACCGGACACCACCGTTCGGATGATGCCCAGATCTCTTCTGCCTATTCTTTTACTTCTACTGCCTGGTAAGTTAAAGTGAGGAGTGACTGGGCCGAATTTATTTCCAACCTTATAAAAACACTAACAATTCATTACCGAGTAAAGAGGGTCGTGCATAATTTAGCGACTTGCAACATGCTTCCTAGTCAGCTTCAGGGAATGTACTCCCTTGATCATTCATCCCCGGCCTGAATGGTAAATCAGCGGAAGTTGAAAACAGCCAATGAGCAGTAGGCACGGGAGAGGGTTGAGGACAGTTCGGACACGTCGGGCATGAGTAGGAGGAGGAGGAGGAGAAGGGGGAGGAGGGGGAAGAGGAGGAGGAGGAGGAGAAGAAGAAGAAGAAGAAGAAGAAGAAGAAGAAGAAGAAGAAGAAGAAGAAGAAGGAAAAAGAAGAATTTGACAGTGACTTATGCTTATGTTTCGTCATTGTAGCGCGACGTGACTTAGTGCGGCAATGAACAAGTAGGACTCATCTTGGGCCAGGGAAGCTTGAGGGCCTGTGTAAACGTCTTCTATGAACGTAAGCTTGGGTTGGCTAGCCGTCTAGCCACTGCCTCTGCCGTCGTAAGTATCCGGTGGTGCAGGAACTTGGAATGCCTCGTTTACACTTTATAAATGACTCGAAATTCATGGATGACGTCTACTCGGCGGCCGCTATGAACCAGCTGAGCCACATTTGAGCTAAATATGGACTTTTCATGCATTGCTTTTTCCAGGCAGGATAATGCTCCCCGAATCCGCTTGGATAGGCGTCTAGGCGTCTTTCACCTAGCTCCGCAGCAATGTGCTCGGTCGCTTCTGAAACACCCTTGATTTATGGCAGAGAACACCGTATCGTCGGTGGCGTTGACGTCCGAGTTCTCTGGTAGCGACAGCGTAGGCACCGACTTATGAATGCCCTCGGATAGCCATTTTGCATAAACTGGTCGCGGAGGTGTTGGAATTGCACAACGTCCCAAAGCCATCTTGCGCAATAGCGTCATGAACATCAAAGACCGATTAAAGTCTAAAGAGCAATCTGGAGTAGTACATCGCATTCCGTGTCAAAATTGCCCTTGTAACTACACAGGACAGACAGGACGCATGCTCGGATCGCGCACACACGAACATAAGCTGGCCGTGCGACGAGGCGACGCATTATCACAATTGGCCGCCCATACCTACAAAGCGGGTCACGAGTTTAACTTCGCAGCCACCAAAATAGTCGCCCACGCCGGAAACAAAGCAGGCCGAGAATCGATTGAAGCCTGGGCTCGGATGGGAACTCGGTCAATCGAGATATTGATTTGGCGCCGGCGCAGAGAGCCCTACGTAGTCACCTCCAGTCTTGTGCCGTTGGTCGATGATTGGGCCTACATGCCTTATAACTGTCGCTTCTTCTGTTGCTACTACTACCTCTGACGATGGACTCCTGTACGAGTCTGAAAGCTCAGGACAATAAACAAAGTGTTCCGCTGCTCGACTCGTCTTCTTCAGTTATGTACATATATGGCAAATTATTATACCGTACTCCCGACATAGGTACTGACTAAAAACCCCGAATCATGTTTTGCTGACATTCTGCTGCTGCGTGACACAGCTGCGAGGGGTTCGGCTCTTCAGTGGGACCCCCAGCGTTCTTTAGCGGTTTCTGGTATATGAACTCCAGAGAATAATCAAGTGAATAATTTCAGAAATTACTCAGTGCAAGACTTGGAGTTAAGTCTCCGAGAAGCCAAACCCCTCGCTGCTGTGTCGCACAACGGCAGAATATCCGCGAAACACGTGTCTAGGCTTTTAGTTAGTATCTATGTCGGGAGTACGGTATAATACGTTTGCCATCCACATTTTATACTACTCTTAGTACAACTTGTTTGAAGAATAGATATTACGTGGTTATTCCACAGCAGTTGACTGTCTTCGACTCAAACGTGCATTGAAGTTTCGAGTCATATCCTGGAAACTTAGATTCGTGTCCTGTACTGAATAATTTATGAACTTATTCGCTTGATATATATGTACGCATTGTCACTCCAATTTTTTCTTGAGATTTTAGCGCTCAGCACTGAACTTAATTAGTCAATCAATGCATGCTTCTTCTTCAGATATAGCCACCAAACAAACGTGTGCCCGCTGTCCAGGGCGGCATCTAATATTTACGCAATACATTTTGATTCCTTCCCAAATAAACCGTTTGACTTTGTATGGGTATGTATTTAGAAAGTGAACCCTTACTGAATCCACACACTTGACCCAGCTGGAGTCTGTGTTTGCCTTCAGATCATTCAAACAATATCGGATCCTCTATGGCGACGGGGATGTCTAGTTCCACTAGTATACCCGTGCAATGCAATCCAGATGACGGAAACTGTAAGTTTTCAGCGACTTTCTGCTGCACCTAGAATCTCTGTGTTTTTCTGTTGAGAAGTTACTTTGAATTCTCAAGTCATTAATTATTCACAGTTGCTTTAAATGTGACTTATGGTCTCTCAATCCTGGAAGGATGGGAAATTCAACCGAGTGAGTCAAAATGGAAGTTATATAGTGGAGATCCATCCGACAGAGCTTTCTGATCTAGGAGGGCAAATATGCTCGGAGATCAACCCCAAACCCATCGCCTGTACATTAGGAAACATGAAGTCAGAGGGTCGTAGGACTTCGAATAACTCTGAAGTCAATTATCCCTCCCCTATGCTTTGCGTTGAGAGGGACTGTGACTGACGCACGGAGGACCGACGATTACGAGCCCCCTAAGTGACAGGTCACCAAGACGACGTTGGCGAACTGTGACCTCATCAATCGGAGGCCCTAGTAGCTGTTGTTGCCTGTGCCAGAAATGGCGTAAACTCCGACCTCGAGGGGGGTTCCGAGGTCGCTGGCTTGCCTATACCTTCGTAGGATGCTTAAAGCGCTATATCCTGATCCTGCATGTCTTACCCTTTTGGGATATCCTTCATTCATGGCATCTCATCATAAATAGAATATGTCAAGTAAATGTTTGACCCTCGCTCTTGTGGCTAGGATCTCACTCGAGCCCATTCTGTCCGCCCGCTAGCTATCCACTGACGACAACGGACGTCGTATCATAGGACACATACCACATATAAGCAGCTCACTAGGAGTGCAATGGGCCAGACACGGGCAGCTGTTTCACGGTCGTTGCTGATCATCAGTACGTCATTGGCCAAACAAAGTGAGGACAGAATGAGATCGGGTGAGATCCTTATCACAAGAGTGAGGGTCAAACGCTTACTTGCCATGCTTATATACCTCACTTCACATGGCCTATGACGTACTAATGATCGGTAACGACCGTGAAACAGCTACTTGTGTCTGGCCTGTTGCACTCCTAATGAGCTGCTCGTGTATTATAAATAGAATAATTTAATCATATGATAAAGAAAGTGACGAAACCATAGGTGTTGATTATGAGAACTAGAGTTAATTTCACTCAAGCAGGAGAAGGGGGATCAGTTGGTTCAAACGACGTTGTCCTCACAGTTGTCCGCTGCAAGTAAAGTTGGGGGCTGCCACCGGGAAAGGAAAATCCGATTTTTACTCGCTCTGACTGGAAAAAGAAAAGCAAAACAGGCTCGCGCCAAACACTCCTACTACTCAATTCGACTGTTACCAACCATTAACACCACAAAAGAGCCATGCTCCTTCATATCTGCCCGTTACAGTTGATCAGTGGCGCGGTTGACGACCCGTAATGTCGTGTTCGGTCTGCGTTAATAGATGATTTAAAACCCAGCATCACTAGTTTAACCAATCAGTGAACACACATAGGGTTTCAGCAGGATGGATTTCATGGGTCGTAACAGTATGGAGACTGAGAGACTTTAAAACACTAAAATTCAGCCTTGGATGCCCAAACGTAAGCCCCTTCTAACTGTCCATTTTGATGACTAATCAAAGCGTTCCATTAAAACATGTGAATTCAGATAGCATTCTGCCAAATGATCTCCGATATCCACTAAAAACGTGCCGCAAACTGCTGGTTGGGCGACTGCATCGTATGTGCCCCCACTTAGTTGTTGTCGTAAAACTTGTCTCCTTATGTTATTTAGGTAGGTATGTTTTTGGTAACGTTAAAACAGTTATAACGGTGATGTTAGAAGTAAAGGCTAGGCTAAGGATTAGTCAATTTAGGTTGCAGGATGTTATGGTAAGGATAAGAGATTGAAATATCAAAGTCACGGTTTGGGTTTCAGGTCTGAGACTAGGGTAAGTGTTTGGTTTTTGAAGCCAGGGTTAATGTTTGGTTTTTAAGGTCGGAGTTAATATGTAGTTTTTAAGAACAGGGTTAGAGCTTTACATTTAGAGTTTTAAGGTTGGGGGCAAAAATAGGGTTAAGGGCTGGAGTTCGAGTTAGGACTAGGATTTTGGCTTTGAGGTTAGGTCTAAGGTCAAGTTTTTAAGGTTAAGTTTGGGGTTCCGTCTAGGGCTGGGTTTTCAAGGTCAGGTCTAAGGATTAAAGTTAGGATTACGGTTCTAAAATGAGTCCACGAAGACACCAAAGAGGTTGATGCGGTTTGCCTCCGTTGAAGGCGAGCTTTGTTGACCGCAAATACATTTGAAATGACAGGTATCGGAAAAGTCCTCGCATATCTGCGTCAAATATATTTGATCATATGTGAATAATATTAAATATTTATGATGTTTAATCTATTTACAGTAGATGGGCTAACTCATGACATGTCAACCAAAATTTCGAAATGCGTTCTCGTTTCGAAAAGATACATTAAGCAGTGTTGTAAAACTAATCGTGATGCAGCATAAATATATAATGATCCAGTTACCTCAGGGTGTCGGCCTTCGGAAGAACTTATTTTCGGCTGCATCCAAGATCTATACTCTGCATGCAATTTTCTCATTGATTTTCGATGCCCTTGAAAATGCAATTATATTTCATGGAAAACATGGATAAAAATATTCATTCTTTTACTTATTCGGTATAAAATCACATCTTCTTCCAATTTCATACTCAAAAGAAGAGTTTAATTCAGTTTGAAAAAAGTTTCTAATTGTGAGATTTTTAATACTTTTAAATGGCCGTTCATGAAACGTCATGTATCTGCATTTATAAATGCGGCTTGTCAAGTTAACAATATTGCTCAAATCCACTGCTTAATTTTATGAACCTCATATGGTCTCCTCTCAGCATCGTAGAGAAATGCATGGTTTTCCGTACACGGAAAATATACAGGTTGTAGTTTTGAAACCCTGAATGCAAGTGTAACAGCAGGTCCGGTTCAAAATTATTCGGGAATTAGAAAAGTTTTTTAAAACCGAATTATGCACTTCTTTTGAGTATGAAATTGGAAGAAGACGTGCTTTTCTACCGAATAGGTAAAAGAATGAATAGTTTTATGCATGTTTTCCATGAAATATAATTCAATTTTCAAGGGCATCGAAAATCAAGGTGAAAATTGCATACTACTGAAGTAGTCATTTTTTGCAGAGTATAGATCTTGCATGCAGCCGTAAATAAGTTCTTTCGAGAGCCGACACCCTGAGGTAAATGGATCATTATAGATTTATGCTGCATCATGATTAGATCAGATCAGATTTATTAAGGGAAAGATAGGCGAGCGCCTTTGAACTCCCTTTTGGTTACAATAACGTCATAAAAACAATGTGTAAGGCAAGTTTGAAAAAAAATTAGGTAAGTAATTACATACATCAAGCATTGGTCACTGGTATGAATTTGTCTGTGAATGCCTTCTATGTCAAAATTTTACAATATCCAGTACGGTACTGAATGGACCAAATAATATGGAAGAAAGCGCATATATGGCGGTCAGGAGATAGCAAACACAGTAAAACGTAATGTTACTGAAATATAGGGAGTAGCATGCTTTGTAACATAAAAACGTTGGGTGGGGCGGTTGGTACAGGGGGAAAATTTGTTAGTTTCCGATGCTGTGGAGGTACCTATCCCTGTACTGGTCAAGCTTTCTCTTAAATGAGTCCACGGATGAGGACATGACGACGTCCACAGGCAGGGCGTTCCATGCCTTTACCACTCTGTGGCTGAAGAAGGACCTCCTTGCGTCCAGTCTCGCTCCTGTCACACGTAATTTCAGAGGGTGTCCTCTCAAGCTAGTAGTGGTGGCCAGCTCAAAGAAGTCGCCGGATGCGAGACAGCAGTCCTGACCCCGTAACATTCTAAACGTTTGAATTAAGTCGCCACGGAGTTGTCTGTAGTCCAGGGGAAAGAGGTGAAGATTTGAAAGTCTGGTTTCGTAAGGTAGGTATTTATGACCTCTGACAAGCTTGGTTGCCCGTCGTTGGACATTTTCGAGGGTGGTACGATCTTTAACAGTCCAGGGTCTCCAGGCCTGAATGGCAAATTCTAACTGTGGGCGCACAAATATCCCGAAGACCTTGCGAAAGCACTCTTCGTCGAACTTGGCAAATGCCCGCTTAATGAGATATAAGCTGGACATTGCGGATTTCGCTACTTTCAAGCAGTGGAATGATGGCTTTAGTGAAGGTGTTATCCACACCCCTAGGTCTTTCTGAACCTCTACCACTGGCAGCGGTATGTGATTTAGATAGTACGTCTGCCGGGGCGCAGAGCTGGTTCTGCCAATCCTCAGAATGTTGCATTTGGTAACATTAAATTGAAGGAGCCAGTGGACTGACCATTGTTCAAGTCGGTCTAAGTTTGCCTGTAAATTTGCTTCATCGTCCTCGTTGCGGATGACGGTCCAAAGCTTTATATCGTCAGCAAACATGACAAATTCGCAGTCCAAACCATGGATACAGTCATCGATATAGATGAGGAAGAGGATAGGGCCAAGAACGGAGCCCTGAGGTACTCCGCTCGTAACCGTCACCTCTGCCGATTGCTGACCACCAAGACGAACAGTCTGGGACCGACCGACCAAAAAGTCTTCAATCCATTTCAAAAGCTTGCCCCTCACCCCTATGCGGCTGAGCTTGTATGGGAGACGTTGGTGAGGCACGCTGTCAAAGGCCTTCTTGAAGTCTATGTAGGCCACATGCACAACGTTTCCTTCATCAATCGCCCGGGTCCACTGCTGAAGACAGTAGAGTAGATTGGTCAAGCAGGACCTCCCTCTGCGGAAACCATGCTGTGCATCGCAAAGAAGATGATTTTGCTCTAAAAACCGCATCAGTTCGCGTTTGATAATTCGCTCCATAACTTTGCAGCATATGGAGGTGAGGCTTACTGGTCGGTAGTTGTTTGTGGAAGCGCGACTGCCATTTTTATGAATCGGTGAGATCCACGCAGTCTTCCACTCAGGAGGCAGTCTGCCTGCATCAAGAGAGGCTTGGAAGAGGAGACTCAGAGGTTCTGCCAATTCTGTGGCTTGTTCCTTCAACAACTTTGCCGGTATTTCGTCAGGACCGGGCGAAGTCCCTTCTTTTAGCTTCAGTAATTCCTGTTGAACAATAGGTTTTGTGAGAACCACTGAGTCGATTGTCGGGACATTGTCCACATTCCAGTGATCAATGGGTACGGCGACTTCTCTCGTAAAAACCGACTGAAAGAACCTGGACAGATGCTCAGCCTTTTCGTCGTCCTTGTAAAGTTCAACGCCATCATCAGTTTTTAACATAGGGATGGGATCCCTGTTGCGAGTGCTTTGTCTTATGTAGTTGAAAAAAAGCTTTGGGTTTTCTCCTGCACAGTTTAAAAGGTTACTCTCGAAGTGTTGGCGGGCTTTGTAAACAAGGCACTTTACCCTATTCCGCTGAGCCTTGTACCTATTTCCTGATTCAGTTGTCTTGTCCCTAAGATATGCTTTCCACAGCTTTTGCTTACGGTTTACTTCAACTTTCAGTGAACCCCTTAGCCATCGGGGCCTGCTGGTGATTTTCTTTATCGACATAGAGCAGTATCTGGTGATAAGTCCATTCAGCACGGCCTTAAGTTCTAACCAGTCCTTGAGGACACACTTACAACACTGCTTAATTTATCTTTTCGAAACGAGAACGCATCTACTGTATGTTTAATAATATTTAGTATGATGATAATCATATCCAATAATATGGAAAGGGGTTATAGTTAAAAATTTTGTTCAAAAAGGGCTTAAACCCCTCCACCGAAATCCCGAAATATCTCCACGCATTATGCCGCGACAGGCCTACCTCCTTTACACCTTTGGCGATCTGTTCATTCAGAATCCAACGGGGCTATGGCAGTGTTTCAGGGTAGACCCCCTTACGGGCGATGAGCTCTCAAGCGATCTCCAGTCGATCCGCCCTCTGAGTATGGTCCTAACCAACAAGGTTCCAGCATGTTTTTAAATGTACAACCGCGATAACTGTGCAGTTTAATTGTCCTTGTAATGGTGCAAAACCCTTTGGTCGTCGCTGTCGAACGACTTTGCCGGCGTCTTTCTATGATCCATTCCTGTTCTAAAGGCCTTTGGAGGGCTGGCGAACTGATGTCTTCTTTTTGGCGGTTTCATAATGAAACCAGCCCTTTTGTCAACTTCTTCTTCTTCTTCTTCTTCTTCTTCTTCTTCTTCTAAGGTTTCGTTCAAGTTTCCTATGGCCTCTCCCCTGGAGCTTACGTGGCTATTGCACTCGCGTCGGCCATTGCTTTCACCGTTCTCCTTTCAATCGCCATCGCCTGTTACCGACGATTTCGCAGGTAAATAACCCGCTCTTTCACTGAATGTGCTCGTTGTGCAACCAAACTTGGGGTTTAATGTGTACGGACTCATGTCAGTAGTTTGCACCTGGACCTGACGCCGCACCCCTCAGTGTTATGGGTGCTTATTTCCAATAGCGCCTTCCGGACTCCAATCTAGTTTCCGTGTTGCTCCAGCGCAACTACCCATCTGGCCCGTTTTAGAGGCAAGTCGGGTCACATACCGGGGGTGAGATGTGCATGCTATTGCATGGGATGTTTCATCCGCCGTATCAGCGATGAAAAAGTGGATCGACTGCTGCAGGAGTGAGACATGGCGTGTGTGTGCGCGTGTTCGTGTGGCAGTCTCACGCATGTGAGTGATACACCGCTCAACCCCCGTTGTGGTAAATCCTGGTGTGTTTGTGTGTGTGTGTGTGTGTGTGTGTGTGTGTGTGTGTGTATGGGGGGCCAGGTCGTACTTGTGGCGCGCGCAGACAAGGTCACTAGACCATGTCGGCCACCGCGCCCATTCTCCACTCCAGGACTACACCTGCCCTCACTGCGACCGCACCTTCACCTCACACATCGGTCTTGTCGGTCACTTGCAAATCCATCGCACAGAGACTGGCGAACCAGTGCCTGAAGCACCAACCTATACCCACCACGCTCGCCTCAACTGCCCACACTTCCCTCGCACATTCAGGCATCGCATGGGCCTATTCGGCCACATGCGCATCCACGACGACCCGCGGTAGACAACGGCCGGCTACACCACACCATCACACCCACCCTCCCTGCCGCCATCACCAATACCACCCAACAACACGTCAACACTCACCCACCACAAGCACCCAACTGACACATCCCACGCAGGTGGGAGGTGTGCATCTTGACTCGGTCCCCATGCGGCTTCGGCTGCACGTGTGACTTGAGTTGCGACTATCCCGATACCTCAGGCGTCGTGGATAGGAAGGCCGCCGATTGACGCCCCCCACTCGGTCCACGCAGTTCGTCGTGTTGTGTGGAGTGGCGGACTGGTGGGCTGGGCGACAGGCAGAAGCAGTACCTTCCAGGGCCCTCCCACGCAAGTGAGAGACACGCCGTTCAACCCCCGTTGTGTGAACTCCTGGTGTGTGTATGGGGGGTCAGGTCGTGCGAGTGGCGCACGCAGGCATGTTAAATCGACCGTACCGGCCACCGCGCCCATTCCCCACTCCAGTCCGCTGACCGGCTCAGACAGTGGCAGGGGTGTGGGAGTGGGAAGGGAGAGTGAGATCGATCACTCAGCACAATTTCCCTCACTATAAACAACCTGATGCGCTTGAAGCTATCACAGTGCACTAAAAGCCGTGGCTTGGAAGGTTGCCAACTGACGGGATAACTTGGACCTCCTCCTGGACTGGTGGTGGTCTGAGAGTCAGGCTGCAATGGCTCCTTCTTAATGTGGCCTTTATGGTACTCCCAACACAGAGCCAGGCGTTGACGGCACGCCTAGGTGCGGCTGCTTCGGCCGTGCTAGACTCCAATCTCTGTTGCTGCTGGTCAAAAACCTGGTTATTTGTCGTGTGGACCAGGGGGTGTGCGACGGAACGCCAAGGTGCGGGCTCGACCGTGCCATCCACCTGCGCCTTCCCCCATCTGCGGTCTTCTTGACTTTGTCTTTATACAGAGCTCAGGTGGGAGAGGAGAAAAGAGTGTGGTAGATGCAGTGCAAGTTCAGCGATAGTTCATTTATTTTAGTCGTATGGGACCACAGTTTTCCCCGGAAGCGGACAATAACGACTTGCCCATGATTATTACCCCAGTTTGGGAGGCTTGAATCGAATCTATCTTCTCATCTTCCCAAATCCGTCGTGTATCAATGACAAAACAGAGTCAGCAAAACGGGAGACAGGCGCAAACGTAGCCGTGGATGGTTCCGTCCAGGCGTGTCACATACATGCCCCTCCCGATATGCGTGCAAAGTTGGTTTCATCAACTCCAGTCTGCCATAACTCTCGCATTTAATAGAAGCAGTCGAGGACTGACCGTCGATCCCGTCAAACGGGAATCCAACGAACAAACCCCGGTTCATTTTAAAAGTTTGAGAGTCCATCAGATTTTTTATAATTAGAAAGGAAGCGCCTCACAATCCCATCCCTACCCCCTTCAACTACGAGTGGAAAGTCCGATCGGGCTGATAGAAGAGGCGATCGGGTGCAGTGACGGATAACAGATGTGATGACAGCGTGTTGACTAACCTAACGATGATTATGTACAGGCAAAGTGAATTGTCTGTGCTTCTGATGGGTCATACAAAGAGGCCAGTTGGGTATCTCACATGTTTTCCTTTTTTATCGTGTCGCTGCCCAGAGTACCATTGACATGAAGTCGAATTATTTCTATTTTAGAAGACGCGAAGCTGCAACCTCTCAACCTGATCCGCAACCACAAATGGTGTAAGCAGTAATCCTTTTCCAGAACTTTACTACTTGAACTGTACATTAGCAAATCCGCCAGTAAAAGGAAAACTGATAGCCCATCACAGTAGCCACACGACCATCGAGTTGATTACTAAGATTAGAATCAGGGAATTTTTCGCCTAATCTACCTAGCAAACTGACGAAAATGTGACCCATATGTGGACATCAAAGCGCATGTTTGATAAAGACTCTACTTGAATGATAGTGTGGGTTAAGTATTTGCGCGGGGTATGGAAAACTATGGAGAATTTCCCACAGCACTTGGAAGAAGGCGAAGGCACGATCACGGGGACGGTAGGTTTATTGGCCTTGGTTTTCGAACTTGAACTGGAGTTCATCATCAGAGACTGCTAGAGTGCAGCAACGTGTGAACATTTATACCGTTGTGCCGTGGGGGGGGGGGGATCACGTCCGTGGCTAGATCTGATTTGTGCTGCCCGGCCCACAATGGTCTACCGGCGTGGTGACGCCGTTTGCACCTCGCGGTGATGTGAGCTGCGCCATCTGGCTGCGTGGGCGGAGCGCGTGGTAACACGCAGGCAAATCAATTTGTTTATTGATAGAGCTGGTGTCCGACACCCACGCCTACAAAAGTTCTCGCCCCGTCTTTTTGCCAGCTCGCACCGAAATCTGCGTGTTGGCGAAGTCGAACACATAGCCTTCCTCCAACGTGTGAGTGGCGACTTGAGATGGTGGGTCGCCTCTCCGAACAGCCCGTTTATGCTCAAGTATTCGTGAGCTCAGACGTCGTCCTGTTTGGCCTGTGTAATGACAAGGACAGTTATGGCACGAGTTGAGTATATGCGCGGGGCACGGAAAACTATGGTGAACTGCCTACAATATATTTTTTCAAATAGGTGTTGTTCGGTAAAGTTTTGATCAACCCTTCGTCGTCAGGATGATATTCTCTGACCTGCGCCGCCCCGAGGTGTCGGCGCTGCTGAAGTGTCTACATCGGTTCATTGTTGTGCATCCCCTGCATGCAAGTAGGAGGAAAGCTCATATTTAAAAAGTTCGGCACCAGAGTAGTCATATAGTAAAAAATATTCGAAATATTTTTAGGTGGAATGAATACGTCTGCCAGTAAAGCAGGAGTGTTAAAACGCTGGTGAATTTGTTAAACAACAGTTTGCACTTTCCTGCCCCTCGCATATACTTAAGCCTTGCCGAAAAATTAGGCGCAGGAGTTGCAAACGCGTGGTTTCTTCTATGAGGTGATCACTTTTTATCAATTTCATTCGCAGAATTTGTCAATTTCCTCTTACTTTAATGCAATGAACCAGGCTCTGTAGTGCGGGTGGCATGTGTCAGGATAAAATAATACCCCACTGTACACATGCCCTCAGTCGCATCCACAGACCTTCACAAAATTGTTCCGCTGTGGGTACTGGCATCGTGGGGGCACACGGGCTCCAGTGAGCAACAGTTGTGCAGTCTCCCTTACGTGTGGTTTCTTGATTGGTTGTATCGAAGGGACGACCTGGACGTCTGGCGGTATCTAGTTCTATTCATCTCCTGTCAAATTATCGGACCTTTTCCAAAGAAAGTAGGCAACAGCCCCGAAAGGGCAAACGGGCGCGAGAGTCCTCAATGGTCGACAACGGGAGGATTCCCAAGTCACCAGTCAGGGAACATGAATTATAAATAATCAATAACTTATATAAATAAATACAAATATAAATATAAACAAATATAAATAAATTATAAATAAATACCGGGAAAGCTTTGCTGATATGAGTGGGCGTAAAGAAGGCACAGCAAGCAGGTGCTGCAAGCGTGTGCTAGTGTCCGCTGTTGAGGTTCTTAGCCCCCAGGGCGTATGTGCGCCTCTGATCTGCCTGAGTTGTGTCCGCCTGCGGCCAATCAGTGAAGGGGCAGCATCGACTGGCTTCCAGGTCACGCGAGGCTGGTGCCAGGCCTTGCGCGGTCTCAGCAGCGAACCAACAGGGTGCATGGACCGGAAAGAAGGTGAGCGTGACAAAGCGGCGGCGATCAAGTTAGCGGACTGCGATAAAACCTCCCACCCGACCGAACATTTCAAGTCAGGGAATCCAGAAAGCACCGCTGTCAAAATTAATGCTCCTCCCATATGTGATCCCGAACTAACAAATTAACTGCTCTTAGCTATTTATGTCTGACAGTTAATCGCAGGGGTGTTCAACTGACGAGGAGAGATCCTCGTTTTGTCGACCAGAGGAGCAGTGGGGCCTAATTGCAAATGCTCTTCAGAGAATTGACCGCAGTAACCCTTCCTTGTGGGAAGACCAAGCTTTCCTAACTGTTTTTGAGCTTCCCGTAAATAAGCCGCTACACCGTTCATTTTCACCAATCCTCTAACTTTTATTGCAGACCCTATGAAGGCTTCCAACCTCCATTGTTAATGCCGTTAATCCCTCCAATGGCTCGTCTTCCCGATTACGAATCGAGGTGAGTCCTGAAGCACCTTTTAATTTTTCAATTCGTACAACTGCGTCAAAGGAGGTTTGCAGATTTAAAGACAGGGCATATTCCAACAAAACGAGGTTCACTGGTGTTTTAAATTGAAAAAATGCCTAATTCGTCGTCCTCTGTTGATGCAAGACACGTCGAGCATAACGTTTCGGAAACGCCTGAAAACTTCGACCCATCAAACCACCGACGTCAAGAAAAAGGCCTGAAAGTACTGCGACTCACATGGAAGTCGAGGTTAACTTGCTCCATTCAAGGAAGAGGAGTATAGATGGGATTAGCAAAGCAAATGAGGAGTACGTTCCTGCCTGCAGTCGAATGGGTGATCCGTCACTTCCACGTGGTCTTAGATATCCTAATTGCCCTTCAAATGAACCACGCGGTAGACGCGCTGGACCAACGTGGGGGCTAGACTGGAGTCCGGCAGGCCTTATCGGGTGTGTGCACAAATCCCAACATTCGGGTTGTGATGGCAGACCCAGCTGCAGACTCATGACGCGCCAATTGGAATCCCTGTCGTCCGCCATTTTTGCCGTTGTTGTTAGAAATCCTAGTCAAATGTTTTTTTATGGATCAGGGGGTGTGTTGGTACGCCTAGGTGCGGGTTTTCTCCGCGCCAACCACCTGTGCCCTCTCCCACCCCAGATCCTCTTGACTTGGTAATAACACCGGATTTGGGGTGGGGAGGGAGGAGTGAGTGGATTAGGTGGTCACAAGTCTACCATCACGATAAACTAATTCACGCACAAGTCACCGTTCCTGCTCTTGCCCTGTTGTGGAGCACGCGGTGGACATCGTTGAAACCGACGGTCGGACTGTGGTCAGATACCCCTAATCGCAGTCGACATGGCTCAGTTGGCGGAGAATCTGGCCCAGATTATCGATGAGCAGAAACGTGAAAGTCAGGTTCCCCTGACTAAGTGATTGCAGCGCTTTTAGTTGTGACCGCCACACCTACGAAACGGGCCATGGGTTTGACTTCGCAGCCAGCAAAATAGTCGCCCACGCTGGAAACAAAAGAGGCCGAGAGTTGATTGGATATTGGGCCTCTGATGAGAACTCAGGCAACCGATTTATCGATGTAGCGTTGGCGCACAGAGCTCTGGGCGGTCAGATTTAGTCTTGCGTCGTCGGTCAATGATTGGCTGCCACGCCCCATAACTGCCGCTTGTTCTGTTGCTGCTTCTATCTCTGAGAATGGACTCCTGCACGAATTCGAAAACTCAGAACATTAAAAAAATGTTCAGGTGCTCGAACACCCTTCGTCTTCACCAACTCCGTAAGCAAATACGTCAATAAAACTTCTCAACCATCAGGCGTTACGCTCAAGCGGCCAGATGGCGCGGCCCAGTTCCCATCTAACGGCGCACACGGCCACCGCACCGTGAGACCACAATGATTTAGACGATTAGAATCAAGCCCAACCAAGGAAACAACCTTCCGCCTCCCTCTCTCCCTCGCTCACCAAAAGACTACAAAACTCTTCGACTGCTGTGGTTGCACTCTCATAGTCTCTGAAGATGAATTACTGTGCTAGTCCGATAGCTCAGACTAATCCAGCTAATAGTCCAGTGATCACGCGTTCCTCCTTGCGTCAACAGCCTGGTCTCTAGTCATGACGCCTGTCATATGACGATTTATTCACTCCCACTGAACACTCCCACTGAACACTGCCTCTTCATTCCAGTCATTGACAAGGTGGTAGCGGTCAATTCGCGCGATTGATTGACGTAACAGCCTTATTTCAGAGGCAGAGCATCCGAAAGGTACTTGGGGATCACTCTCGCCGCAAAATTTATCTGGCTACGACTTCTGTTAAATGGAAATCTAGCTAATTATTTTCAGTCGTCTAAAAGCAGGGAAGGGCCCTTACAAAGTATACCCGAGAGCTTTCTTCTGTGTGGTTTTTTCGTCAATTGTTTCCTGTCAAAGCACTTTTTCTTTTCAGCGCGACAGTTCCAGACACACCTGCACCACCGCTATACGGGTTCGTTCTTTTAAAAAATTTTATCTACCGATTCACAAAATCACAAGATAAAGCCCAGGCTGACACGCTACATCTGTTTTTCTGTCATACAATCAGAACACCCTATTCTGTCTCAGGTCAACCAGCACCAGAGTATGCTGGTGGCAGACTTGGGAAGACGCTTACTAGTTTGTGCCGAGACTTAGCCTTCGTGATAGGCTAACCTAATTATTTAAGTATGCTGGTAGACTGAGGCCAAATATAGCACGTGATGCAGATTTTTTCGTAAACCCCGACAGCCTGCCTTTAAACGGGAATCGCTCGCGACAATTTCCATTGCGATAATCAGAAACCTGACTCTCATATAAATATACATATATTGGAAGGCCGGGAGTTCCTCGGGGTCATGCACTCGGACGAATCATGCATCAACCGGCACATCGAGTTGGATGCCGCGTAGAGAAATCTCAAGGAAGCAGAGAAGACCAAACAGGACGGACTGACACACAAAGCGGCCGCTCACTGGCACGAACGCCAAGCCATTATCGATTTTTTAAGTGCACTTAAGATGTTAACTGTGTTGGCGCATTTGCTCTCCGTCTGTCTGACGACGACCCCGGAAACCGGCGTCGAAAATTTGCGCAATATATTTCCCAAATGACAAATTTGACTTTGTTTAATTTCCGAGGAAATTAATGCTCGAACTTGGAGTAAATCCTTCGAAACAGACCTTTTCAGGCACGGTCCAAAGTTTGATATGAATATTTGAGTTGAAATCCATCAGCTACTGCGGAATAACAGCTTAATATTCAGAAACCGCAAACAGGCAGCCAGTAGTATAGAACTGTGCAATGATTTACCGTATTAACAACACAGGTATTAGCTAAAAGCCTAGACACGCGTGCATCGCCGATCTTATGCCGCTGCCTAACGCAGCTGCGAGGGGTTCGGCTGGTCAGTGGGTCCCTCCAGCTTTCCCCGTGTATTTTCTGGTATATGAAATCCAGTTTCAACTTGCCTTGTTTAATTTCCGAGGAAACTAGTGCGCGAACTTGGAGACAATCCTTCGAAACGGACCTTTTTAGGCACGCTCCAAAGTTTGATATGAATATTTTTGCTTTTAGCTAATACCTGTTTTGTTATTGCAGTAAATCATTGTACAATTCTATACTACTGGCTGTCTGTTGGCGGCTTGTGAATATTAAGCGGTGATTCCACAGTAGCTGATGGATTTCAGCTCAAATATTCATATCAAACTTTGAACCGTGCCTGAAAAGGTCTGTTTCGAAGGATTTACTCCAAGTTCGGGCATTAATTTCCTGGAAAATTAAACAAGGCAAGTTGAAACTGGAGTTCATATACCAGAAGACACACGGGGAAAGCTGGGGGACCAACCGACGAGCCGGACCCCTCGCAGCTGCGTCAGGCAGCGGCATGAGATCGGCGAAACACGCATGTCTGGGCTTTTAGCTAATACCTGTGTTGTTAATACGGTAAATCATTGCACAGGACATATTTGACTCTCGGTCCATCTAAAAAAGGCCGAAAGTTTCTTGAAGTCATGCACTCCGATGAGTCATACATCAATAGGCATATCGAGTTAGATGCCACGTACAAAAATCTCAAGGAAAAGTGGAAGAGGCGAAAACCACTCAATACAGACTGACACATACGGCGGCCGCCCACTGGCTGAAGCACCAAATGAATAGTGATTTCTCAGCACGTTTGAAATGTTAATTGTTTTTTGCACATTTACTCGAGTCTGATTACGACGCGGGGAATCGACGTCGAAAATTTCCTCAATATAGTTTCCGCCTTTTTCCAAAGAACGCATTTGCCTTATATGTGCACATCAAACGTATTATACCGTACTCCCGACATAGATACTTGCTAAAAGCCCAGACACGCGTTTCGCCGATATTCTGCGCTGCGTGACACAGCGGCGAGGGGTTCGGCTGCCCACTGGGTCCCCAGCGTCTCTTATGCGGTTTCTGGTACTGATTATCGATAACGACCGTGAAACAGCTGTCTGCGTCTGTCCTGTTGCATTCTTAGTGAGCTGCTTAAGTAACCCACATATATATGTACATATTTGCTAGAAATGCGTTCATTTGCCAGGTACGGGTATACGCCCGGCCCGCTCTGCTTTGAGGCACGATCTGGAGTCCCGTAGGGAGTCGCACAGTGACTAGTAACATAAGATCATGAAGATTGATGACAATGAGGGGGGGGACTGGGATGGCCATTTTTAGCTTCTTAAGTCGTCGTCAGTCAGGCCTGCCGACGCCAAGCTTGGAGCACCTGAGGCTAATAACCAAAAAGAAACTCAGGTGACCGAAAACCTGGGGTTGGGCAAGGCTAGTTGGTGACGGCTAATAAGTCGGAAATGGCCATTCCAGTTTCCCTTTTCTTTGTCGGTTGTTTCCATCACTCGCTGTAGGCAAACAGGACCCGCTATCCGATCGTTGGGCACATAGTTAACGTCCCTGATCACAGCCAACAGGACAGGCCGAGTAGTTAGGAGCGTTGGACTTCCCAATGCTTGATGACCAAAGAAAAGGCGGTCCGGGGCACAGTTGCAACAAACAGGGGTTTTCAAAGTTCAGCGAATATTCCCATGTCACAATTGGAAAGTCAATTTGGCACACACGTGCTTTCGGTAACTCTTCATCAGGCCAAGACGGTCACATAGAAGTTTAAGTTATGCGAAGTTACATGGCTTATAAGTGATTCGGGGACAATTAACATCCATCGTTCTCGCGCCAATCATCGTTCCCACGCCACTCGCATGACGAGGCGTGCTATGGCGTGGTCGGCGTGTCGTGGTCATTGGGTCAAGGGGGTTTGGCTAGAACCACCTAACGGCGTCAGGCTTGGGGACGCCTGGGGTTAATAACGAAAAAGAGCGCCACCTTCAAGGACTGGCAGCAGGATTATCACAGGCAGCAACGTTGACTGCCACGCAACCAACACATGACGTAGGAGCTTGAAATTGCCATCGACCTCACCAGGCATGCAGTCCTCCGACTGATAAAGCGTTCCGAGAACTGGTTGAAAGTGCATGAATCTCCACACTGCGCACTCTTTTTAGTTTATTTTTTTGTGAAAAACTCTCCTCACGTGCATTTACCTGTTTTGTAGTCCAAAACTCGAAGAGGCGGCTGACACTACGGACGACCCTCCGCCCTACCCTTCCATGTAGATTTAAAAAAACTTTTCTTTTATTCATCTCGCAACCCGGTGGCTGAGTAGTCTTCTAAATTTCATCTTCATAATTTTTAGAGCTGAAACTGCCGCAGAATCGCCTGACGGTTAGTTTTGAGATCTTTTGATGCGCTCCTGTTTTATTTCTGGCTGGCGGGGCACCATTTTGACTATCCTCCATCAGACAGACTAGGGAAAGTTAACGTTTTTCTCGGGGAAACATCGGACACATAACATAAATCTGAAGATCAAACGAAAGGTGACTTTGGATATGAGGGAATTCAGTGTTCTTAACAGGCCCACAGTCGTCGTGACCGCAAGTGGAGTGGCCAAATAACAGCGCGTAAGCTGCCGCTGTACCTTCCTTGGCCGACCTTGGCAAGAGTCCTCCCCAGTATCCAACAGGCTGTTGATAGGCAGTCCTAAAAGACAATTACTCTGGTTCAGACACGTGGCTCAACTATGATTCTGCTGCTTCATGAAGTAATTGCAGGGAACTTGACGCCTCGCCGAGTCCCCCGGCGTTCGCTGTCTGGTTTCTGGCATGCAAACTCCAGCACGTTGGGTTAAGTGTTTTCAAAATTATGAGTTATATGTGTTTATGCAGAATGTCACTACCGAGGAAGACAGCGGAGACCGAAATGGCCATTTCTGGCCTGCCTGCCAGCCATACCCAACCCCGAGGCTCGATCCCGCGATCTGTTGGTTTGAAGTCCAATGTCGTAACCATTGGAGGGAAGTTCATCAGCCAGCTATACCGGACCCCAGGTTTGGAATACCTGAGATTTGAACCCAAGATAAGTGCTCATTGAGTCAAACGCTCCATCCACTGAACGACGGACTCTTTGTCGGTAATCTCAATTTGCTCATACTACCGATCGTTCTGCGGCTGCCCATGGGCCCCTAGATAGAGCCCCAAAACATGAAGAGTTGAGTATGCCTCGCAACCTGATCGGAGAATACTCCTCCAACATAATATATGCATATAGGTATCTCTTGACAGATTGTTATGATTCAATTTATCCAGTTTGGAGAAACTCGTCAGTCTCGGTGGGGAGTGAACCCACGACAGCAAGTGGAGAACTTGCGTAGGGCCAACGCTCTGACCACCAGAACTACGAGGTGTCGCGTGAAAGCGGTCACCTCATTGTATCGGAACTGGTGAATTCGATAAATCGCTGTAATTTGTTTGGGTAAATCGGTTCAAATGTGATTAAACTCACGGCTTACGTTTGGGGCCTCCAAATTCAGGTGGTTAGAACACTGACCGTGATTTCAATTTTTCAGCACAGATTTATATATGGATAGAAGCGAGGATGCTGACCCCAGGTTTTGAATTGAGAGAAGAAGGCAAGGCGATCCCTGGGGAAGATAATTAAGTCTTCCTCTGCAGAGATCGCCTTAACTTTTTCTTTCATGCATATATAAACGGAAAAAGAGAAGGCCCTTGGAAAAACGATTTATACTCGTGAATTTTCAAGTTGGTAACAGCAACCCGTCGTCAGATGAAACGAACAGTGGAAAAGGTGAGATCGGCAGATTAAATCGATTGGTACGACAGGACAGACAACGGCAGACAGATAGCTGATGCGTGAGAAGGGTGGACACGGAGTTGTGGCAAGCCTTGGGGCGGGGGAGGAATGAGAGAATCGTTAGGGCCCCCTGTGCTGGAGGTGGAGGCGGAGCGGGGGAATTGCTGATCAGCGGAAATGCGGGCGGCTGATCCTTGATGCGAGATGGGGTCAGGGGGCAGTGCGCTAGCGTTGGCGGTGTCAGGAGTTTCGGTTGCTAATCGCCGCATCGCAAGGGGGGAATGGTGAGACAGCAAAATTGTACATGGCCGAGCAGGGATCAGCGAGGAAACACCGAATACAAGTGGCGCACAGACAGACGACTACTTTACGCAGCCAGCTTAAACACTCTAAGGACAGGGTTGGGCATCTGCAAAAGAAGAAACTCGCCTACAGGTTTCCATGCGAAGCTTGTGGTGCCGTATATTGTGGCCAAACTGGGGAGTCCGCCTCCAGACCCATCTATGAACATCAGTTAAATGTTAAGAGGCGAGGCCACCTATCTCAAATGGCCATGCGCATATTAGATACTGGACATGCTTTTGCAAGGAACAAGACTCGCATCGTCGACGTATGCCCTATCAAAAGGCCTAGAATTTCTTGAAGCCATGCATTCAGATGAGTCATGCATTAATCGGCAAATTGAAATAGACGTCATGTACAAAAATCTCAAGGAAAAGTAGAAGAGATGGGAACCGATAGACACGCAATACCGTATGCGGCGGACGCTTACTGACAGAACCTCCGGAGAAGAATTGATTTTTTCGGGCACGTTTGAAATTTTGACTGTTTTTGTACATTTACCCGAGTCTGACGACGACCCGGAGAACCAACTTCAACGGGACAAGAAGCTTCATTGCGTAAATTCTCGACGCTGGTGCCCCAGGTCGTCCTCAGACGCAGACGGAGAGCAAATGTGAGAAAAAGAAACGGTTAACATTACGAATGCACATAAAATCGGTACTTGCTTGGCGTTTGCGCCGGTAGGCGGCCGCCGTGTGTGTCAGTCTGATCTGATTGGCTATTTTCCCTCCCATCTTTCCTTGAGGTTTCCTTACACGACGTCCAACTCGATATGCCGGTTGCTGCATGATTCATCCGAGTGCAGTGCCTTTAGGAATTCTCGGCCTTTCTTGAAAGGACAGACAGCGACAATGCGAGCTTTTTCCCAAGCGTAGATGTGCCCGGTGTCCAGAGTATGCATGGCTACCTGAGACAGATGGCCTCGCCTCTTAACCGCCGACTGGTGTTCGTGCATGCGTATTGAGGCGGATTTTCCAGTCTAATCTCAATAAACTACAGCACATGCATCACATGGGATCTTGCAGCTGCCTAGTCCCATCCTTAGGATGTACCAGCTGAGAGCCCAATATAGTCGTAGGTTTATGCGACATTGGGATTTGGTGCTTCCCTAAGTGTCTTTCGACGAGTTTAGACACATTCTTAATATAAGTAAGAGTTCGCTAAGTGCTTAGTTTGAGCACCTGATTGAAACTATGCGGCTCCTTCTCCCTTGATTCCTGCTGCCTCATGCATCTGCGTACAAAATCCGTAAGGTACCCGTTCCGCGAAAATAATTCACACAAATAATTCATTTCGACCTGATAACCTTCTTCGTCGGAAAAGTGTGATTTTTTCCGACCAAGCAGACTGTTGACAGCAGTGGTTTGTGAGAAATGGGCTGTTTGGTCTTAGGAGATAGAATGAGTTCAGTGTAAGTTGGTGTGCGGAAATTTTGCCTTCTGGGCGACAGTAGGTTGTTATATCTGATGTTAACTGCTAATTCCTGTACCCATTTCCATTAAGAAACAGTGGGACCCCCTCCCGCAGGAGCGGCCATACCGATGCCGGAATAATACTACGCAATCTTACTGCCCGCGGTGTTTGGCCGACAGAATAACGAATAGACTGTGGTTGAATTTCACAATCAGTATGTTGAAAGACCTTCCACCGGGACCGGCACTTGCTTTTCTTACATGGCTACAATTGTTTATTCCCTGTCGCGCCCCGTCAAGATTAAACATGCAATCTGCCTTCCGACAATTTTATCCTCTCATACCCCTTTTTTCTTCTCCTTTGGTTAGATTTTTCTAAAAAAACGCATTCTGCCATCTAGATCAGACTAGTTTTTTTGAAAGAGTGCTAAATTCGTGTTAGTAAGTAGTATCCCTCATGAGATTAGAAAACCGAGACTGACGTATTGTTAGTGATGCAGCTCAACACGGATGGAACTATGATTGCCAAAACTCTAAGAACAACATAGAATCCATTATTATCTTACAACTGTTTGCAAAGGGGTAGAAAGAACATATTGTGTTAATGAAGACTGCAATGGACACCAAAATGACTGGGACCGGAAGGCAAGTCTGCATGTTTTTTATATTTTTTCCTTCATTAACGAGACACGATTCCTCATCCCAACCTCAGAGGACATGTGGACTCCAATTATCAGCAATATCCGCTTTTGTAAGATTAGTCCTCAGAGAGAATTTGTGACCCCAAAGGAATCGAAGTCAAGACTTCAGGGACTTCTCAGTCAAGACTTCAGAGACTTCTCAGAGCATTTGTCAGTGAAATTTTCATGTCCCTATCGGGGAGATTTTAAAGTTGATTGAAGTGCTAGAATAATAAGTTCTTACGTCTGGTATATTTCCTCTGGACGGCTGTAGAGAGAGAAGCAGAAAGGGAGTTATGATCCACCTACCAGAGATTCACCGGTTACATTGACAACCAGGTTTTCGGAAAGGAGGATCCTTAATGACTAACTTATTTACTATTTTTCCAGAGGCGGTGAGGCCAGGAAACGCGATCCTGCAGGGAAATGGGGAAACCTAGGACGTCCAATATGGGAACCGTGGTAAAGGGGGCTTCACGGATGGAGCTACGGGAAAACGATGGAAAATGTGCAAAAACTAGAGAAAAAACGATGCTATCATAGGTAGCTATGTTACTTTGTTTTTATTGGATACCAAATCCCTGCGTATGTACTGTGCAATACGAAAAAAATCCTCGCAGGTAGCCAGTAAAATTAATTCCACGAAAAATGAGGGTAATTGACCCATCAGGGTCATGGAAACCGGACCGCGCAAGAATGCGACCAATCGCACGCAAGGTGCAGATGGAAGTTGTCGGAAGTGGGGATCGAATGACTCTCTAACCATAGACATAAACACTAACGCTAAACCCTGAACCCTGACCCTAAGTCCTAACCCCCGAGCCTAACCCCCAACCCTTGACCCTAGACCCTAATCGTAACCCCTAACCTCAAGCCTGAAATCCTACTCGCAAAACCCGAACCCTAAAATAATTGTTGATCATGATCTCAGTGGTCCTCGAAGCACCTGCAATTGAAAGTGTCCACATACAGCACTACGTCTGCCGAAGTTAATAATATTACGAGAGTCATGAATGCTGACCACCTACTGAAATCAATAATAATACAATAGTGGTAATTTGTTGACGAAACAGGACGGCGTTCCCGAGGCCATACCAGAGTTTGCGTGGGATGTTCAATGTTAGGCCATTGTTTACGTCGTATTCGGCATTGGGCTACACCCGGGACTGTTTTATAAGCTCTGAACTATGGGATCAGTGGAAAATCGATCCTATAATTCGACTATTTCCTCACCGAAGTTTAGAAGGTGTTTGTATAAGCCAACAGAAATTCAAGCATGTATCTTTGGGCCCGGTACTGAGACCTACTTTTTCCTGATGTACGTAGACAGTTGTGCGCGATGTCCGGGCTGAGAGTAAGAAATGTAAATGAGATGCCATTCATAGCGCTACTAGTGAGCATAGCATGTAGACTAACTTGTATTGGCTGGAAGAATGACCAGATTATAGGCTTGTGTACCTAACGTCAACAGATCTGGCTTGCTTTGTCTGGGTAACTCAAACAGATCAGACCGTAGAAGAGACCGTTCTTTCAATGGGACAGTTTTAGAAGTTGTAGATCTCAGTGCACTGATCTCAAGCCACTTTAGTCCACACACTAGTTTGAACAGGACAAAAACTCAATATCCGTAATGCACACAATTAAGAGAGCTTTGATAAATTTCGAATAAGATCGTCATATTCGAAGTATTCTCTAAACTGCCTTTAGAGAACAAGACACGGACCTTGAGACTTTGTCAAAACGAAGGTGCTCACATAATGGCTACAAAAATGGTCCAACATACATAAAAGGTGTTTACTTCGTGTTACATGCCTTCCAAACATAAATGCCTTTCCTTTGCTGTGAGGAAACCTTTTGAAGAGTTTCTTCATTAAGGACGGACAAGACTATGGTTTATCGTTCGGCGCCTTTAAATTCCCTATCACGGCTAACCTCTAGGCCTACCCGGTAAAGTTTCATTTATAGAAGGCAAGACTCAATATGCAACCATTTTAATTGCCTGACAGGTTGAAGCAACTGAATGTCCTCCCTGCGGAAAATATGATATCAAAACCAGAAGGAAATATTTGAAGGAGCCTTGGTGGACGTATTACCTGAAAGGGACTTGAACAATAAATGATCGAGGTCATACCTCATACCACATTTTGAGAAGACTTAACACACCGTTTTTTAAAATACTTAGTTTTTAGGACACCTCTCTAAATGTCTGTTTGACAGATAGGTACACGAAGGTTCTTGGTAAGATTTCCTAACTACCACTAATAGACGTCAGCGTACCTTTGATTACTATGAAACATTTTTCAGGTCTATGCGGGAACATTAAGCCGGAACTATCCAGCGGATCGAATACCAAAAAACTTGGAAGCAGAGGGTTGAAGTGGGGTGACAAACAGAGCAAAGTTCGACTACGGACATACAGCAACCATCGTGTGCGTCCCCTGCACTGTTTGTCCAATTCGTTGACGAAAGAGCCCACCAGTTTATTCAGCCTTCAGCACACGCGTATCTACCATCTCCGAGAGATTTATTCTTTTACCTTCGTCAATCAAATAAAGCGTTGACGAGTTAGCCAAAGCATTACTAACACACTTTCATGGATGTACAGATTTCATTGTTGAAGCCGTAAAATAAGATTTGAACCTCTATTCGCCGAACCACAAAGTACCGTTATTCCTCGAGCGTAATAACACTAGGCCGGAACTATTAATAAGGAAGATGAAATTGGGAGAATAATCCTCTGACTCGGCCGAGGCAGAAATAGGTAAAGTCGAACTAACAACGATGGAGCAAGGTCATGTGCTTATTAAATGTAAAGAAGAATAGGGTCAATGGATTCCGCCTGGAGAGAGGCCTAAAAACGACCTTCTTCAGAGCATCTGTAACAGTGTCCATGGGGGATCATAAGGGTAACTGAAAAGTTCATGCAGGACGCAATATAGCTGCAGGTCTAGCCAACATGCCGAGATTAAAGAGGCCATTGAAGTCAATACCCATGCAGACAGTGTGTGATAGTGAAGCAGTGGCGTGAAGTACTTGTCACAGATTTTCCAAACGACGAGAAGGGTTCACAATTTTGGAACTTTTTATGAATAATGCACATGATAAGCAACTAGGGTCATCAAAGCCATCAAAAGATAGACCGTATACTACACTTCAACAAATATTTGAAGCGTCAAGATCTTCAGAAGAAGACGGATAGATGGATAGTTTCATTCGAGCTCCTAGAAAGACAATTTCATCACCAAAAATCCCGGAACGAATGAGCAAGCTTATGCAGTTTTTGGTTTGCATTTATGGTAATAATTACCCTTCTCATTGGTGAAGTCAAATATTTCGAAAAAGCAGTGAGAAATAGTCGTAAAAAGGAGCAGACAGTGAGGAATACTCCTTATAAATTTTCATGAACAAAGATATAAAGTCCCAAGACGTTTTATGGGTACATTCGCAGTCGGAGAAAACATAGGCACGAAATTACGTGTCTAAAGGATAACGTCGGAAGTTGGTTAGCTGAAGGGCCGCAGAAAGTGCAATTACTTCTCCTTTTTATCAGTCAGTTTTCACGGAGGAGTCCTCTAAAGATAATCCGGAGTTTGAAGAGAGCCAAGACAAATGCTCAAAGATACTGCCGTCGTTGAAACCGTTGCCTTTTCCATCGAAGAATTAAGACGTATCGTTAGTCAAATAAAACCAGATAAGCCTCCTGGATCGGACGAGATTCATGGGCTGAAACTTAAGGAGCTATCAACAGAGCTGTTAAAACCTCTTTCGACTCTCTCTGAGATGTCAATAAGAACAGGAGAGCTGCCCTTACAGTGGAAGACGGCTAACATTGCTCCTTTGCATAAGGGAGGTAGCAGGATGGTAGCAAGCAGCTTCAGACCTATTAGCTTAACTTGCCTCTCATACAAAACTATGGAAATTCTAGTAACGAGTGCTATACCACAGTTTTCTGGAGAAAATAGTATCTTGGAGGATTTTAGGCCCGGCTTCCGGAAAGGACCTTCCTGCTTCCCAATTCTGCTAACTTGTCTGGAGATCTGCATGGAGGCTTTAGAAGAGGGATTTCAGGTCGATGTCGCGTACATCCATATTCGCAAAACATTCGACACTGCCCTGCATCGACGCCTCCTTCACAAACTGAGCGCCATCAGCATCCGGGCAGATCTTCTGAAGTGGATAAGGACGTTACTGGTTGGTCGGAAACAGTGTGTCTGTATCGAAGATGGTAAGTCAGACTGGGTTAACGTGACTAATGGTGTGCCGCAAGTCTCAGTTCTGAGGCCATTATGTTAATAACAGTCTTCAGGAACTCGAATGCGGTAAAATAATGTTTTCCGATGGCATTAAGCTCTGGCAAGTCATTATGAGTCCAAATACCTAGAGAGCCCTTCAAAACAATCTGCAGCGATTGCAAGCGTGGTCGGCGAAATGGCTTCTGGATTTCGATGGGCAGAAATGCGCCGTCCTTCATCTGCGTCCACCCAACTGGCATTCAAATGACGGCACGAAGACATATCACCCGAAAGACATTGCACTGCTCGCAGAATCTTTGCAGAATGATCTCGGTGTTTGGATACATAGCAATATGAAACGAGCACTGCAGTGCAACAAGGCTGCAAAAAACGCCATGAGAGTTCTCCATGCAAATAAAAGGGCGTTCGCAACCTTCGGCAAAGAACTTTTGGGAGAGTTTACGACACCTTTTTTCGGCCCTATTTAGAAGGTGTTAGAAAAGAGTGGCGGCCATGGATAGTAAAGAGCAAAACATGCTTTGAAAGAGTACACGTCGTGTAAGAAAACTGATGAACGGTTAAAAAAGCCAATCCTATATAGAGAGACTGGATTGCCTTAATTTATTAAATTCCCTCTGTGTTACAGGCAGCAAAGGGGTGATCTTATACTGGTTTACAAGATAATATATGACCTTTAGCATGGCCTTAGCTTTAAGAAAATATTTCAGTGGCACCTTTCAGCGCATCTCCGTGGTCACTCTATGAAGCTACGGACTAAATTGTCCAGGCTGAATCTTCGTTCTGAATTTTTCACGCAAATGGTAACGGAGAAATGGAACGATCTCCCTCAGTCAGTCGTGGAGGCAACGTCAGGGAAACTCTTCAGGAAACGCTTGGGTGATTATTTGTGCCGCATGTTTTCCATCGACAGTCTGAACCTGAGCTAAGTACCCCACGATCCCCGGAATTTGTTTCTTTGAAACAATGCTACTCAAATGAATCACGTGCTGTTCGTGCACAGTTGTGTTGTGGAGAGCGCTAAAGACAGAACCGTCAATCCCAGACTATGAAAAGCAGGATAAGACCAGACTTATGGAAGAATTAATAATCAAAAGTCCAACGACCTGACAATCCCACTCATGCCAAGCGCGTCGCGTCGAGTTGTGTTCATTCCATTCAGTTAAACAGCCAGTAAGTTCAAGAATGAGGAACAGGTGGGGAAAGGCAAGATAGTCTGGCACCTTGGCACAGTGTCTAACAGGCTGACATGTACTCCATAGGGTTTTCAAAAGCCTTGCCAATTATCTCTACCAAATAACCTGAAAGAATAAATAATATGCTATTTGGGCGTATATAATGAGAAAAATGTTACGGCTCGTGGGAGGAAAATGAATGTGCGAAATTAAGCCTCCCCGTTGATGAGAGCGTATAAGGGGTCGAAACTCTCCACGTCAAGGCAGAAATCATAAAACGACAGGGGCTGCTTGCACTACCATACCACTATAACTGCGATCATGTTTCTCAGCGAAACACAGGAGCAACTTTCGTTTCGGAAAGACAGAGTATCAGCAGTTTGCATAGGGTCGAAAAGAGGGGGAGGACTGGAGGGATCGAGAAGATCTTCGCCGAAATGCGAGAGATGCGATCGTGCTGTCTTCTTGCTGGCTGAAGAGGTGTAATTAATTCTTGTTAGGTGATGCGTGCATTTGTTTATATTAAATCTGACGTGTTTTGTGTCTGTTTAATCATCTCCTCTTACCTTTTACCTACTGTGACTGCAATACAAAGTCAATGAGAATAGGCGGGGAGAAGTGACTAGCAATGCTCACCAACTCTTTCACTATTTCCACACGTGAGGTAATCCCAAATGCGCACGCACCATGCTTCAGCGAGTAGGATTCTCAAGTTTCATGTGTGACTGCTGTCAATTCTACGCTAAGGAGGGGTTATTGCGGTCCAATTCCCAGTTCACAACATGCAAGTTAACATATAAATGGCTACAGACACAACTCTTAGGTAGGGTAAATGGACTCGTGCCCTCGTTGTCATTTTAACGCACAAACAAACGACTACTGCTGCCAGGATCGATTTAATAAAATAGAATTGGGAATCGTGGGTGGTGTTTCGGAGCCGGCCTCAAGCAACTGTGTTCTCTAGGATGATATTTGCAAACAGACTACAGTGCTGTCTCCATCTTCCCTGGTGAATGGTCCTTTAGCCCAGTAGTCCGTCAGTCGCGGGAAAACTTTCTTTGGCCCAGTCGCATGCGTTTCATTTGACCTCGCGCGGAATATCCCGCAGACGGTTTGCGTCTGCAGACTCAGAAAAGTCCTTCAGTTTAAATGCGTAACCAACATTTCGAAGGACTCGTAAAACCCATTGAAGTTCGTCGTGACACGACATCATCGTCTGGCGCATGCCGCATACAGGAATAAATTTTACCTCTATTGGAAATACCATACAAACAGCATCAAGAAGTGATAGTTGCAGACTGATCCACTTTTCGTAGGAGAAGGAACCGAGTCCTCAGCTTTCAATTAGCCAACCCACGAAATACACTTCGTCGCGGTAGTTGAAGGTGCGCCAGACTTATTGTGGTGGGGAGTGCTTTAAACAACCATTCACTAGCAATGTTCCCTATCCTATCGGTCATTTAAAGATGCCAATGCAAATGTGAGTGTGGTATTTCTCTGGCCCGTATTACGCTTGCTACATGGAGGTACAGTAAAATAATCAAGACTTACCTCGAATGGACGCAGCCTAATCAAAATGTAGCACGCGTTTTGATGTAGCGGTACACGGCGAAACCCTGCAGCAGAAAGCGTTTCAGTGGTGTAAAAGAGGGCGACAGGTGTGTTTTATTCTGAAAGTGTCATTCCGAAATTTCCAGCAAAAATGTCCCACATTTCCATGGCTGGAACACAAACTAATTGAAGAGGAATGCGCTAATGGGTTTGCATAAATACTGTGCTAATATTATGGGGATGATTCAAGAGGCATTTTGTGTATTTCGGTCTATTTACATGTCATGTGTCGTGCCAGTGATGGTAGTACTGAACACTGGTATCCGGATGTACGGGTCATGGGACAGAAGGGCTTTGCAGTCATTAATTCAGAGAGAGGGGGATGGAAAACATTATCCAAAATTCGATGTGCGGATTGTCTGCTTGTTGAAAAATGTTGTCGGGTTAAGTTATCAGCTAAAGAACATCGTCGGCAGCAGAAAAGAGTATTAGGAGGACGCGTTTTAAAATTTCAGTTTATTTCAGTTTATTTGGTAAGGATAATAGGCAAAGCCTTTGAAAAACCTATTGATTACATGTCAGCTCGTTAGAAATAACTGTACACGAACAAAAAATGTTCACTATTAAAACAGTACTTGGTTCATTTGAGTAGCATTGTCTCAGAGAAAATATTTCTGGGGACCAGGGGTATTAGTTCAGATTCAGACCGTCGAGGGAAAACAGGTGACACAAATAATCATCCAAGCGTTTCTTGAAGAGTTGCAGAGACGTCGCCTCCACGACTGACTGAGGGAGATCGTTCCATTTCTCCACTACCCTCTGCGTGAAAAATTCAGAACGAAGATTCAGCCTGGACATTGGTGTCCGTAACTTCATCGAGTGACCACGAAGATTGGGTGAAAGGTGCCACTGAATCATGTCCTCAAATTTAAGTCCATACTCAAGGCCATGTATTATTTTGTAGACGAGGATAAGATCACCTCTTTGTTGCCTGTAACACAGAGGGAATAAATTAAGGCAATTCAGTCTTTCTGTGTAGAATTGGCTTTTTAGACCGTTTACCAGCTTTGTTGCACGCCGTTGTACTCGTTCGAGGCATGCTTGGTCTATTACTAGCCATGGCCGCCATGCTTGTATGCCATATTCTAAGTGGGGCCGAACAAATGTGCCGTAAACTCTCCCAAAAGGGCTTGGTCAAAATTTACGAAAGCCCTTTTTATTGCATGCAGCACTCCCATGGCGTTTTTTGCAGCCTTGTGGCACTGCGGTGTTAGTTTCAGGTTGTTCTGTATCCATTTGAATGAGAGTTGGTTGGACGCAGATGAAGGAAAAACATAACTGGAGAACAATACGGAATGAGAGAGCAAATGCAATCATCTACAAATGTCCAGACTTAGGATTGAGGTGCGTGATACGACCGCTAACGACGAATCTAATTAACAGGTTTGCGAATTTTTGCGAAACGTGTTTCAGTACGAAGTGAGGATTGGAGATTTCGGGACAGGGTAACGCTGAGGTACTTGAAAGATTTTAATTAATTCGAAGAATTTCAAACGGTTCTGCAATGGAAGAACTTGACAGTCGAGAAACACACTGAACCAATTTGTGATTGTTAAGTAGGAGACCCTTCTCCAACGATGTTACAGAGAGGAAACCCAAGCCATCATTCAGAAACCGGGATGGGTCTTATTTTACTTTGGTCTCCAGCACCCATAGCATCAGCATACATATGGGCCGTAAATGGGGGATCTTAGGTCATCCGTGATAGGTGGAAAGAGGTAAGAGGTCAGATGAAACCTTAAAGGAATTCACGGTTACAATAATATTTTTTATCCATGACCCGTTTGGCGTCCGTTGATAGCAAGTTAGAATAACTTTTAAATAAATTTTAGAACAGGTAAACACAATCTATACAATATTGGATCCACTTTTATTGAATAATAATTCTGTTGCGAAGAATGATGAACGATCGGTGAAACAAACTCCTATCAAATAAACAAAGTGAATATGAATGGGTTAACATTATAGAAGAAAAAACTGTCGCTCATGAAAGGATAAAAACCGGGCAGGACCGGCCTTCATGTGGCATTGTATAACGGATTTCATAAAGGGGTAGTTATGCGAGTCAGACAGGACTGGCATGCATGCGATATTGAGCAAAATGTTCGAGACGGACGTCATAAAGGTAGAATTTGTATGCCGGATGAGGCAATTCACGTAAAAGTGCCGAAACGAGATGAACCCGGACGCGGTCGGCCGCAGTCAGCTTCGAGTCCAGCCGAGAAGGGGAAAATGAACATGTGGCCAAACTATTAGCAAACGGCGAATACGGAGGGTTCCGCCAAGAGCGTCGACAGACGGTTTGAGGTCAAAATGGGGAGACGACCTCGAAAACCGCAAAAATCGACGATTGGGGACGAGAATTCAAAATCGCGGAGGCCTGAGTGGAATTCTGACGGATGTCAGCGTTCTGCTAGACTGGGGCTGCCCATAGCGTGCACGTCAAACTAGTCAAGCTATTTCCTCGATAGAGTTTGTCAGGAAGTGTATCGCCTTCTGTGAGGAACACGATATATGGACTGAATAATCGAAGAAATAAACATTTCTGACGAGGGGTCGCAGGAAGCGATGCTACATACAAAGGAAGGAAACGTCAGCGGAGACGGTAATTTAATGGCGGCGTTCTAAATTCTCGATGGCCCTTCCTCTGTGTCATAGAGAAGGTTGTCCGGGAAGGATGAGGAAAATAAAAATTTAATCCAGTCAGTATTCAGATAAAGACGAAGCCTCCTCCTAAATGTGTGTAGGTTACCTAAAGATCTTATATCTATTCGAAGGTTACTCCTGGGGAAACTATGCCTGGAAGCGAAAAAAGAGAGCGCTTAGAGGGGTAGGAAGCGGGAGGAGATAAAATCAAGGAAGAATTGCGAAGATTGCATGGGAGAGTACTAGAAGTGAGTGCTGAAAATCGAGGAAGATTTGGACTATTATTATTGCGAACGAGGAGACAGAAGCCGTCCTCTTGTCTTCGAACCCAAAAACATTTTAGGTCAGTTATCTGACATCTATCTGAGCATAAATGTTGTCCGTACCTACTGAGTGGGAGTAAGTAAGATGGTTTATCAGTTTCAGGAGCGAAATTAGTGGTGCTGAGGGAGGCATCAGGCAACGGAAGAATTGAAGGGATTGGGTCAGTTTCAATGTTGAAATGTTTGGCTAAGAATGAATTTAACATTTCTGCTTTGCCTCACTCCTCTGTAATAAAAGTGTCGTTGGTACTAAACAAAGGTGGCGTGATTTGGTGGGAATTGGCAGATGATCCTTGATGGAAGATCTGAGCAACCGATTCAATTCAATTCAATTATTTTATTAAAGACCCGTCGGGGTCCCATCAAAGCAAGTAAAAATAAATTTACATGCAAATTTTAGACGATGTAGGCAAAATCTGCACAAAGTGCAATGCATAGTTTTTGAGATTAGAAGTC